>CM038217.1:28904387-29500091 GCA_021442155.1 Cymbidium sinense
TGAAGAGATGCCAGATATCTCGGCGTGTAGGTCCACAAAGCAATATGATCAGACTAACCAAAGCAAGCTCTTAGGCATGCGATTAGAAAGTAACTGAGTCATTTACTAAAGTTAAGTGATCTTGATAGTTTCTCGGAAAGAAAAATACACTTAGCCAGTTGTGTCATACTAGTTAAGAAGAAGAATGGCCAAATTCGCATATGCGTCAATTTCAGGGAGTTAAACATGGCATGTCATACGGATGAGTTTCCTCTTCCTATATAAGAATTAATGGTGGACATCACCTCATATCATACAATTTTCTCTTTCATGGATGGGTCATCTGGCTACAACCAAATCAAGATGTCTCCTAAGGATGAAAAAAACACCACTTTTTGAACTCCGATCAAAATCTTTTGTTATAGGATCATGCCTCGCCTTAAAATCTTTTACATATGTGGGCCATAATCCAGATCTTCAATGAACTCATCCATCATCAGATTGAGTGTTGTGTTAGTGATCTAGTAGACAAGAGCAGATAAAAGGAAGACTATCTCTTTGACTTTAGAGTAGTTTTTGAACGGTTAAGATAATATAACCTGAAAATGTATCGCCTGAAGTGTGCATTTGGAGTAGCTTTAGGCAAATTCCTTGCGTTTGTTATACGACATCGAGGAATAGAAATAAATCCAGAAAAGATCAAAGCTATCTTAGAAATACCACGTCTTAAAAGTTTAACTCTACTTAAATCCTTCCAAGGACAGTTGGCATATTTGAGACACTTTATCTCCAACCTA
Source organism: Cymbidium sinense (assembly GCA_021442155.1). NCBI lineage: Eukaryota > Viridiplantae > Streptophyta > Magnoliopsida > Asparagales > Orchidaceae > Cymbidium > Cymbidium sinense. The sequence goes on from CM038217.1 coordinate 28,905,164, forward strand.
TCGGGGAGATGTAAGCCATTTTCAACACTTATCAAAGAGGATTCCAAGTTTAAGTGGGATGACAAGTGCCATCATGCCTTTGAAGATATCAAGCAGTATTTGGTGAAGCCACCAATTCTAGTAACCCCTATCCCGGGCAAGCCACTCATCCTCTACATTGCTACATTGGATGACTCTCTTAGCGCTCTGTTGGCCCAAGCCAATGATGAAGGGAAGGAGAATACTCTCTACTATCTCAGCCATCGTCTGATTCTTGCTAAACCAAACTATCCACCTATTGAGAAACATTACCTAGCTTTGATCTTTGCTTAGCTTCAACACTACATGCTTTCTTATAAGGTGAACTTGATTCAGAACCAATCCACTTCTGTATCTCATGACACGCCAATGCTATCCAATGTTGGATGGTCCATGATTTTCTTGCAGTTTGATATCACATTCATTCCCCTCTGTGCAGTAAAAGCATAAGCACTAGCGAATTTTTTAGCAGCGCACTCACTTCATGCTGATTCTCCACTCAGTGACGATCTCCTTGATGAACAAATCATGAACTTTGGGGAGATTATCAACTGCCAATGGGAGATGTATTTTCATGGTGTAGATTCTTTTCATAAAGGAGAAGCATCACGATCTACTCTTCCAGGAAAGGTAGGGGTAGGAATAGTTCTCCTAACTCCAAATCGTGATGTGATGAGATTCTCATACTATCTTTTCAACCCCCACCAACAACGGCATGAGGCTTTGATTGGGTCGGTTACCCATCATCATAGTGTCAAGAGCATCAACATCTTTGGGGCTTCTCAGTTGGTCATCAACCAGATTGTCGGGTCTTATAAGGTTCTCAAGCCCAAGGTTCATCATTACCACAAGTATACCATAAAGTTGTTGGCCTAAATCCCTGAAGTCACCATCCACAAGGTTCCTTGAGTAGAGAATGTAGTAGTAGATGCTTTGGCCAAACTTACCAAAGAATTGGCATGTTCGAAAGATGAGTTCATTCCAATAAGGATCCAAAATAGATAAGTCCTGTCCCTTATTGATGTTGAACTCATCGAGAGACTTTCTCTTGAAGGGGAGGTTGCTGCCATAAGGACAAGGAACTAGGATTGGAAACCATTCATAGACTATTTGAACAAACTACCTCAAGAAAAGTCATCACCAGTGAAATAGAGCTCTCTTATCCTCTCATTGATGGCACCTGCCGAGGTCCCTCAAATGTGATTGTGTTGTTTAGATAAACATGAAGCTGGGTATTATAATTGAGGTATTGGTCTATGGCATCAATCGATCCAAGATAAAGATGAAGATCAAGAGAATAAGATACTGGCCTTCAATGATTACAACGCATGGATGTAGGAGATGCCATCGGTGTGGTGGTGTGGTCCTCCACCAACCACCCAATATTCTACACCCTACATTGGCCTCATAACCATTTGAGTGTTGGGGTACCGACATTGTGGGTTCGATCGATCCTCCATCTTCCAAGGGTCACCGATTCATCTTAGCTACCATCGAGTACTTTTCCAAGTGTGTGGATGCAATCTCACTTATAGAGGTCACAACTTAGCACGTGCTTCAATTTTTTAGGAACCATATCATATATAAGTTTGGGGTGCCTCAACGAATTATATCTAATAATGCGCATTCAAAAAAGATCAGCTTCAGAAGACATGGTATAGATTGGAGATACTCCACCATCTACTACCCCAGAGCAAATGGCTTAGCAGAAGCATTCAATAAAACTCTCATCCAGATACTAAAGAAGACTCTTGATGACAATAAATGATAATGGAATGAGCAGTTGGTTGAAGCCTTGTGGGCCTGTCACTCCAACCTCAATCCCATCTCATTTTCCTTAGTATGGGTGATTCCACCTTTAAAGTTCTACTCCCATCACTAAGTATAGCATTGGGTAGCAAGATCACTATAGAGCAAAATGCAAAGTGCGGTTAGAAGAGCTCAAGGTTTGGGAGGTCGTAGCTGCAGAACCTCGTTGTACAAAAAAATGATTCAAGCTCACATAACTAGTCTTTTGAGTAGGAGAACTTGTGTTAGTTCTAAGGAGACCAATTGTTGCTCATCGAAAGATGAGAGGTAAGTTTGAACCCACTTGGGAAGGCCCCAATGTCATAGAGAAGGCCTACTAAGGAGGATCTTATCAACTTAGTGATTGTAAAGGGGAACACCCGATGATTTCAATTAATTAGCTCTATTTGAAGAAATATTACCCATAAAAATCATGTTTAAAAATAATTCTATCAATCAACAAAAATTTGATTCTATTTCATCAAAATCTTCTCTTCATTAGAAGCATTGTTTGCTTGTCTTGTGAATCCATCATGACATATCTAGGGTAGGTGTAAGAGTCCCCCAATGGCATCCTATCCCTCTTTCATGACATTTTTGGCACTATAGAATAGGTGTGAGAGAACCCAAGAGGCATCCTATTTCTTAATTGAGTTAGGTGTAAGAGAACCCAAGTGGCATCCTTTCTTGGGGGTGGTTTCCACATTGGAACCATTTCATAAAATCCCAACTGTTTAAGGTAAGGTGTAAGAGAACCCAGGCATCCTATTCCCTTTAACACATGCACAAAATAAACACAAATCTTTTATCTCGAGCTATTTTAACGGGAGTAAGCCCGTGGCACTCATTAACTTTAGTCGGTCTGCTACCGCTATGTCACCCTGTGGTCATTTTTGGAAGATGTGAGTCCCCAGCTTTCTTCTAACTTGATCATTGCAAAGGAGCCTTGTTAGTATGGTAGACTTCACTAACCGAGCTACCTCATGTTGACTTTGCTTAAGAAGATGTGAGTCTCCGTGCTTTCTTTATGAACTAGCCATCATGCACTAACTAGGTTGAGTATACTTGAGGTTTAGGATAACTCCCCTAGAGGTTCCTTTCCTCTTGACTACATTTGAGTCTATGTAAGTTCCCCAGTGGCATTCACTCAGTAGTCATCCTAGGTCGGATGACACTTATCGAGCTAAAGACAGATTATCCCAGTCATTTTGGAGGATGTGAGTCCCGAGCTTTCTTCCTAGTGATTGCAAACCATCGCACCTTAGGTTGGTTGATGTTTGTTGACTCAGTGGATACACCACTCTTGGTAGATATGAGTCCTTTTCCTTTAGTTGGCCACCAAATACCTATTTGATATAGCCATGTCATCTTCTCCGGTGTTGGATCAAGTGGCCCCTCTCCCTGGCATTCTATTTGGATCATGTCCTTTAACCCCATTTAGACTACCGTTACTTTTTTGGATTGATAGTCCTCCTTTCATAGTAGACACCACTGGTTGGAGAATTTGTTAGATGCCTTCTCCCTTGGTTTAAATCGAGATAGGTCTAAGCTGATATAAGCTCTTTCTTAGTTTGATCCTCGCAAACCAATAGGGTCTATGATAAACAAACTAAACAAACAAATGAATATTTTCGCTTGTGAATTAGAAATTCAAGCCCCCAAAGGGCCCCTTTTCTCAAGCAGGCATCCTATCTTTAGAGGCGGTGAGATGACTCCTTAGGATTTTACTAAGTTGAGATAAATCCCCGGGTTGGTACTCACTCTATAGTCACTCTTAGGTCTAGATCATTCTATTTTTCCATAAATAAGTTACCCCGATAATCATCTGCTTTGGAAGATATAAGTCTATGACTCATTCTTCCTAGCATGACTATCACAAACTAACAGGTAGCCCTAGGTCAGGTTTGATTTATTGCCCAAAGCAACTGATCACCCCAGTGGTCTTTTGTAGTAGAAGATATGAGTCCCGGAGCTTTCTACCCATAAAATTGATCATTGCAAACTGAAAGGCACTCCTTTGGTCGGATAGTTCTCCATCGTGAAGCTACTCCCTTTGGTTTGATAAATCGAGAGATAGGTCTAAGCAAGCTTTCGGTGATATCACAAACCAATGGAATTCATCAAAATAAATAAAACTAAAAAAATGAAATTAAGCTTTAACTATCTTTGAGCCGATTTAAGTCTTCTAGTGGCATTCGTTCAATAGTCATTAGGTCGTTCAATCTGTTATTGAATATCACCCAGTTTCTTATTTTAGATGTGAGTCAGCTTTCTTCTTAAGACTTGACCATTGCAAACCGAGAGGCATCTCTTTGGTTGGATAGTACTTGTGGTTGAAGACTCCCTTTGAATTGGTAAGTGAGTTAGGCCATGGCTCCTACTGAGCTCATCTCAAATGGGACCCATCAAAACAAATTAAAAAAATGAAATTAATCTTGACTATCTTTGAGTGATTTAAGTCCCCAGTGCATTCACTCAATAATTGCCTAGGTTGGATTCAATCTGCCAATGATTACCCCGTCCCTACTTTGGAGGATATAAGTCTACTATTCTTTCTTCCTAACATTTTGCTGTGAAAGCATCCCTTTGGTTGTTAGTCCTACTATGTGGTTGGTAGTACCCTTTGATTGGTGATTTGAGTTGTTGTTGATCTCGATGAGCTCTCAACCCCTCCATCTTACATGGGACCTCTCTTATTTTAAGGGATCCTTAGTCTTGACACATCTAGTGATCAAGTGGACACTCAACCTAACCTAAAAGACTTAGAAGAGTTAGCCATAGGAATAGGTCATGCCAGGGTGTTTTGGAAAATTTTTACCCTAGCTTGAACCACATTCCTCACTGCCTTCCTTCAAGTCAAACTCCAAATCAAATCAACATTAAACCTAAACCAATTCCAGCATAATTTATTTTCTCCAAACTCAAATCAATGTCACATGATTGAAACCCATGATTGAAATCCAAAATTCAAATTCCAAATTCCAAATCCTTCTTAAGTCCTTTAATCCCCTCTTAAGGACTTAGCCTAAATAATCTTCAAATCAAATCAAATTCATGAATTTTTTTTCCATAACCCATTTATACTCTCATTTATATTCACATATATAAATGAAATATAAATTCAAATCAATCAAATCAAATTCAAAGTTAAAATTCCAAATTCCAAATATTTCCTAAGTCATTGAGTTTGTCTTGAGGACTTAACCTAAATCATCTTCAAATCAATTCAAACTCATAAAATTTTCTCGCAACTCATTTATATTCTCATTTATATCCACATATATAAATGATATATAAATTCAAATCAATCAAATAAAAATCCAAAATTCAAATTCCAAATTCCAAATTCCAAATCTTGCTTAAGTCCTTTGATTTCCCTTCATGGACTTAGCCTAAATCAAATCTAAATCAATACAAATTCATGAAATTTTCTCATAACTCATTTATATTCTCATTGATATTCACATATATAAATGAATATAAATTTAAATTAATAAAAAAAAAAACATCCAAAATTCAAATTCAAATCACAAATCTTCTAAGTCACTTTGATTTTCTCAAGGACTTAGCCAGATCTTGTTCAAATCACTTCAAACTCATGAAATTTATCATAACCCATTTATATTCACATATATAAATGAAATATAAATTCAAGCAAAACCAACTCCAAAATCAAACTTCAATTAAAATCAACCTAGCTTTCAAGTCAAAATCTTGAACTTAGCCAATCAATTTCAAATCAAGCCAAACCCTTGATTTTCCTTCATGATTCAATCAATCCAATCATGAATCCAAATATAAATACAAACTTCAATCACTTGACCAAAACTCAATTCAAAATCAAACCTTAAACTCATGTTCACCCCTTGAACTTAAAATTGTCAAACGAATCAAAGCTCATTTGACTTCAAACCACTTGCAAATGGATTTATATTTCAATTATAAGTCCATATATGAGTTCAATCAAACTCAAATCAAGCTTTGACCAAGCCATTTGACCCACTTAGGCTCACTTGACCCAAAGTAACCTAAAGTACTATTATGAGCTAAATTTTAATTCTAACCAAATTGGATTGAACTAAGTCCACCTAAACCTCTCATCATGAGATGATCAATCACTCAAATTGGGTCAAGTCAAACCTAGGGTTGACCAAGTCAACACTTAATGAAATCAACATAGCCAAAATCCATAATAGGCCAAATTGATTGAAAAATGATCTAAGTTCATTCATGATCAATGTTTGAACTTGACCAAGCAACATTTGAGCCTAACCTAGCCCAATTGGCCACTTGACCAGTTGACCCAACTTGACCTAAAAGTCAAAATGTGTCAAAACCTGATCTAAGCAAATTAATTGAAACCAATGGGTCAAGTTCATTCCAAAATGATTGTTGAACTTGAGCTCAATTGGCTAGACCAACCCAATTGACCATGAACCCAACTTGACCTTAAAGGGAATTGAGCCAAATTCAAACTTAACCAAAATTGATTGGAAACAAAGATACAAATCCCTTGACCTAAACCTAAACCTACCCATGACTTAGCTCAAATGGGTCAAAAATTGAACTTGACCCATTTGATGAAATCATATGAACCAAATTCAAACCTAAACCAAATTGAATCAAACCAAAGCCACCAAAACATTTCAAATGGTCATATGAACTTGACCCAACCCTTAGGTTGACCCAATTTGACATTTGGTCAACTTGATCCAAGTTGACCCATTTTGACCTAAATGGGTCAACATGAGCTAAATCACATCAAACCAACTCTAAATATAATGAAACTTGGCCAAACATATTTTCCAATCATATCAAACATGCCTAAACTGAAATCAAGGTCAAATGACCATTTTACTCCTAGGCCATAGGGTAATTTTGGCCAAATCCATTTGGAATTTGGTCAAATCCTCTCCCACACTCTCTTAGTGGATCAAGTGAACACTAGAGTGTGGTGCACCCAATGGGTTTGGGTTTCAGTTAACCCAATGGCCAAGCCACTCATGAAATGGCCACATGGAAATCCTCCTTCCACTCAATTCAAGCACATGGCCACCTCCCTCCTTCCGGACAAATTGAACCACATGCAATTCAAAATAGCTAACAACTCATTGCATGAGGTGTATTAAAATAATGGCAACTGATTGATTCAAAGGGAGATATACTCCCCAAATTCATTCAATCTTCACTCTCCTGTTGATTGAAGCATAGGAACTCAGAGCAAGCCTTAGAGAGTCTTCCCAAGCTTCCTAGAGAGAGTTTGAAACTTTATTTTCTAGGTTTTCATCACATGAAAATAGGGGAGCTTGATTGAAATTTGAATTTACTCCACACTCAACCCATTCCTTCTGCTCCATGAGGAGTCGAGACTTGCCCAAGCCCTTTTAAGCTCCAAAGGTAAGGGAGGATCCACCGATCAAGGCCAAGCTCAAGGCAAGGAGGAGTTGACCCATAGAAGCATCCACTCAATTTCAAAGCTCCAACTTCAACAAAGCAAGCTCATCTGACAGAAGCTTCTCTGAGGAATCGAGATGATCACCTCGGTGAGGTATGCCATTTTTCTGAGCTCAAGTTTGATGTATGTTGGTCCTTTGTGAAGTGAATTTAAATCCTAAGTTGATCTAGCTATTAGATGTTTTTGTACTCATGCTTAGATGGTGTGGGTTGATTTTCATTCCAATCTGAGCTCAATTAAGCTCAGATCATGGCTTCAAACATGGATGGTCTCCATGGATCACAGAGAGTGGGAGGGTTGAATCTCTGGCCATCCATCCGCATGTTTTGGATGGACGACCGAGAATAAAATGCATAGCATCCATAATTTTCCTCCCGGTCCATGATTAATCTCGATGATGAGAAAGCGGCGTATTGCCGCCACATGGCTGATGTGATGTTAAACCCATACCCATGCCTGCGTCAAAAATCATGCATGATGTCGATGGGATTAATAATATAGGATTTAACTAATTAATCAAATCTTCTAAATTCATATCTAAGTGTAGAAAAAAAAAAAAAATAAATTGCTTATGAAAGATAATTGAACATAGAATATTTTAAAATTCATTTTAATTAATTTTGAATAGTTCTTCTCTTAGAATTTGGGTTTTATTGGGAATGTTATTTTGCTAATTACCCTTTAATTACTCCTCTGATTAATCCCAAACCTTTTGTGTTTAATTAGTGGGATTTATTGGTGGCCTAATTAGGGGAATTACTAGTTCATTCCTTAATCACTCTATTAATGTAAGTAGGCTTAATTAAGGGCATAATTAGTTTTCTAACCCTATGATTGAGTTAATTAAGTTTTGATTATGTGAATGTGAGGTTTAGGGAATAATTTTGGGATACTTTCCTTAAGATATTCCCTAAACCCCTTTTCTTCTTTGATCCATTCTTAATTAAGGGTTAATTCATTAATTAACCCCATAATTAATTTCATAAATTCTAAAATCCTCCAGAACTTAATTAATCTATCTTGGATAGATTCTTAGGTGTTTAAGAGCTTAAGTACATTAAGGAAATCAAAATCCAACTCACATGTGTGAGAGGGTTACAAAATTACTTAAGTTAAATCCCTTAGTTTAATTAGTCACTAATCATGAGCCAAATTACATTAGGCCTTTTCTTCCTAGGTGTATTGCAAATTTAAATTCCTTGTGATATTTTATGTCATCTCATTGGCTCATAATTATTTGATTAAATATGCTAAGGTGGTATAAGTAAGGGTAATTAATACACTTAATTCATACTTAACTTAATCAAAATATAAAATAGATCTAATCATCTAAAAATTAAACTTAAATATCATACACATGTGGGAATGGATTAAGAACAACAAACTCTCCTCACATTTTTCAAATTAAATCAAACTCAAAACAAAATCAAACCTTCTTTAAAAATAATTTGATTTGCTTAAAGCTTTCTTATTTTATAAGATTGTCTTTAGGAATTAATTAGGGTGAATGTGTTAACATGCTTTCATCATTTTTGGTTCCTTCCCAACATGCTAAATGTGTATATAAATTTCATGCATTCATTCTTTTAAAATCAAAATGAAAGTGAAATGTTTCTTTATGTCAAATTGCATATTTTGGCTAAAATAGAAATAATTGGCTATTATCACTATTAAATCAAATTATTTTCAAAATATGAATCAATTATCAAAACTAAAGTGTGTTACTTATATTTTATTTATAAGCTTGCATGTGAGTAAAATATAAGGATGTGCTTAGTGTAGTTTTCCTTCTCCCCTCTTTTAGTATAGTTTTGAATAAGATTTGGTAAAGTGTTTAGTTCATTTGGAAAGAACCTAACACCTGCTTAATTCCATTTCCTATTCATTCCTATGCTATTACTTAAGAAGGATATCTACACTTGTACATATAAATCGCAGAAACAAAATAAACAATCAAGTACAAACTTTTGCATTTTTCTTTTCCATTTAGTTCTTTGGTACATATGCTTGTATTTAAGGAAAGTGGTATATTAGTCTGGATAACCCTGGGGTTGTGAGGCTTTAAGTAGCCTTAAGTAGGTCATGTACCTTACACCCCTGGTTAACCATGGTATTGTCCTCACTTATGCCTTTCATACATTCATGTGTGCATGTGAAAATTGGATAAGAAATCCCTTTTCTACTTAATGAAAATCATGCATCATAAGCATTCAAATTTTCTTAAGTAAACTACTTAGCATTCATTATAAAGTGTTCTAAGCATTATTATTTGTATGTATAGATATGCTTATGATTCATTCATATGCATGTTATACATGTTGAGAAATAATGAAGTGATGTGTTTTTGTTCATTCACTTTACTTAATCTTAAAATGCCTTTCTTTTTGAATAGGTATGTTTAGAGTTTATCTAAACTTAGGATTAATTAAAACACATGATAAAATATTCACTAAATGAAACCAAACATGAATTTACTTTAGAAATTACTTAAGATAGGGAAGGAAAGAGAAGTTCTCTTCTCTTTTCTCTCTCTTTAAAACTTAGTAATTAATAGCAGGTTCATTCAAACCAAACCAAATCATGAAATAAAATCAACTAAACATTTAAATGAAACCACCCATCTAAGTTGAACACCTTCACACTTAGAAAATTCAAACTTTAAAATCATAGCTAAGCGTACCACACAAACCTTCTAAAGCACACACATTAGACTAAGTCACCACTTCTAGCTTTAGGTTAGGGCAGTGCATGGTTTGATGTTTGCTTTTATTTTATGATATATATTTTAGTTTGGATGTTAGGGTGAATGTGCGTAGAATGAATGATAGGATGATTTAGTCTATCTATTTATAAAGGGTGAGAGAAAGTCCTCCTTCCTTATTTCATTCAAAAAATATATATTTTTCCTTTGTGCTCTTTGTGTGCTCATACCCTAAGCATAACCCAATAGGCTAGGTGGACTTAGTCTCATGTGTGGGGTGCTAAGTCCAATATACATGCTTAAGATTTGTATGGTTTGTTTATCTAATCTAATTTCTATTTTAGATTTACTTTTCCTTTCTATATTTTTTATAATTAAGATTTTGGAATGATTGTTATGAGGGATTAGGATGAGCATTGGTCATAAGATCTCATCTTATGAAAGCCTTTGAGCAACCCAACCATCCAAGAAGGAACCAAAGAAGAAAGAAGAAAGAAGAAGAAAGAGAAAAAAAGAAGAAAGAAATGCTTAAATACCCCATAACAATGAATTCCTTGCTTTTACTTAATTCATTGTAATCTAGGTTGTAAAGGTAGAGCTCATTACCTAATTTATTTTTTGGGTTTGTGGTGGTGACATAAATGTCTTATTCTTTATTTTAGCTTTATAAATTAATTGATGATTTGTTTAGCTTGTGCATTAAGATGACATCCTTTTCTTAGTTTCTTCATTGCTTGATGTATGGCCTGGATGTGGATTAGGCTCTTAAAAAAAAATAAATCTTCTACCAATTTAACAATTTAAAAATTAAAATAAAGAACTCATAACCTCACCTAAAAGCCTAGGCTAAAAATCAAGATAAGAGAATAAGCAACCCCTTAGCTGGATGAGTATTTCTTTTATAATATCATGCACAAATGCATCTTATTTTCACTCTTTATTGGAGGGCTTCCACCTTTGCGAGAAAACCTTTGAGAGCCATGGTGGAAACACACCTCCTCCTTCTCATGATTTTGGCCAATAATCTTACTTCTCATGCATTAGGCATATGAATCTATAAGCTGAGTCAAATGATTGTCTAAAATGAAAATAAATGTAATATGATTTACATTAGATTTAGGTCATTTAAGCATGCCCTTACATGATCTAGTCTCTTTTAGTGAGTTTAAGGACTTAGTCTCTTTCTAAATAAATAACAACCTAGCTATCTTGCATAAAACATATGACTTGCCTACATGAATTTAAAATTGTAGGAGTTAGTTGGCACCCCAGAGTTGTAAGTCCAGTGGTGGTTTGTCCTCTCTTTGGAGGTAAACCATTATACTTAGATTTAGGTGTGCTTTTTTTCGCCAAATATCCCTAGATTTAAGTTCTGAGATTGCTTCTCCCTTTTATAGGCCATAAGCATAAATCCCCATCTTTTAGGCATTTTCATAATATTGTATTATGGAATTATAAGCCCTAAACTTCTAATAAAAAGTCAACTCAAATGAATAATTCAATTTCAAAAATATAAAGCCTAACCATAAGATAGTTTGAGATGCTCTCTAGGTTTTCTAGCATAGTGGACATCTCCTATTTATCTTCTTTTGGCTTCGATAATAACTCCCTCTCTTTGATCAATTCCATTTGATCTTCCAAAACAAACTAATCGATTGATAGTCTACCTATTGAAATCTTTGGAGACAATGATCATTTACCTTAATGAGAGTATTCCCAAGGGATCTCATTAAGATGTAATTAACTATGGGGCTTGATAGGAAACTTAATGAACCTTTAAAATAAACCCTACTTTACTTTTCCATGTAAAGTAGGGAAGAATCTAGAATATAGACCCATTATCTTAGGAGTCCTTATTTGAGGTGATTAGGTCCATTATGGGGTGGTGACTTCTATCTTTGAGATAGTACACCTCTCAATGTCATACGATCAAAAAGAACATATGGATCTACATGGTGTCAAAATGCAAGAATATTTCTATTTTCATTTTATCCTCTTCAAAAGGGATGGAAGAAGTATTTCACCATAAATTCTAGTCACTCATGGGGATGGTTCCTCTCTCCATCTTTGGTAAATGATCGTTGTCTCCAAGTATCGATAGTGGGTTTGTACTTTGGTATGAATCCAAGACTATCTTTTTTTATTGGCACTTAGCTTATTTCATCCTTAAGTTAAGCTAGCCAACATCTTTAGGTTTTAGGACCTCACCCCGTGTTGGTCTTAAAACCCCAGTTGGGTTCTCTAATGGGTAAAAATAAAAAGATCTAATAAAAAGAAAACTTTTAAAGATTTCCCCCTTATCATTTCTATGGTAAGGAAAGGTTCATTATAAAATAATAAAGACAAAATAAATCATTATAAAAAATCATGCTTTTCAAGAAGAGCACTCTTTCAAAAATGCACATAATAAAATATTTTGCACAAAAGCTTTCCTAAATCACCCTCATCTAACAATCTTTATGATTGTTATATGTAAGATCATCTTTACAAAAATAAGATCCCAACAATTACATTTTATAAAAATACAAAAGTGTTTCTTCACTCAATTCATTTTTGGTGAAGACCTCATTTTCAAAAATAAAATTCCAACAATCATATTTTCAAAAGCATAAAATTTGAAGATGGGCTTCCCATTCAATACATCCAAATGTGTTGAATATATATTACCTCTTCAAGCAAAATCAGAACTTTGAACTTCCACCTAATACATTTCACATGTGTTAGGTTGGGATTTTCATATTTTTTTAAAAAAACACATATGAAACCTCCTCATTCAATATACTCACACTTATTGGGTGGAGGTCTCATTTTCAAACAAAATCAAAAATAAATTTTGAAAAAAAAAGCACATATGAACCTTTCCATTCAATATACCCATACTTATTGAATGGAAGTTTCATTTTCAAATAAAACTAAATTTTTCAAAAGCACATATGAACATCTCCATTCAATATACCCAAATTTATTGAATGAAAATTTCATTTCCAAATAAAATGACATCACTTTGAAATCCCCACTTGACATATTCCACATATGATTAGGTTGGGATTTCCTCTCTCAAAAAGCAACAATCACATACAAAATGTGCATCTTTGAAAAATGAAACATAATTGATTTCCATCTTACATACCCATATTTGTTAAATGGAAATATCCCTTTTCAAAAGTCAAGAAAAACAAAAATTTTTAAAATACATTTGAAACTTCATTCTAGCATATCCCATTTGCTAAAATGAAGTCTTCCTTTTTCCAAAAATAAAATTTGAAACACACTTTTGGAAATTTCATTTAACATACTCAAAATTTGCTAAGTGAAATATCCATTCCATAAAAATTTTGAAAACATATTTGGAACATCAATTTAGGATACCCCATTTGCTAAAATGAAGTCTCCCCTTTTCAAAATCCAAAATAAAAATTTGAAACACCTTTAGAATTTCATTTAGCATACTTAAATTCGCTAAATAAAATTTTCACTTCACAAAATTTTCAAAAGCACTTTTGGAACTTCACTCTTTAGCATACCAAATTTGCTAAAGTGAAGCTTCCATTTTCAAAATAAAACCAAAACACAAAAATTTTAAACACATCTTTTGGAATTTCATTTAGCATACTCAAATTTGCTAAGTGAAATTTCCATTGCACAAAATTAAATGGAACTTCATTTTTTTAGCATACCATATTTGTTTAAGTGAAGTCTCCACTTTCAATCAAAAAATAAATCAAAACCAAAAAAGAAACACATTAAGATTCCCTTAGCATACATAAATTGCTAAGGATCCTACTTTTCAAAAACAAATCAAAATAAAAAAAGAAACACATTAGGATTCCCTTAGCATACATAAATTTGCTAAGGATCCTACTTTTCAAAAATCAAAATATCCAAGACAAATGAAATACTTTAGGATTTTTTTTAGCATACTCAAATTTGCTAAGAATCCTATTTTCAAAAAAATTTCCATAAAATAGAACACACTTGGGTTGTTCATTTAGCATACCCAAATTTGCTAAGTGGGAATTCAATTTTTAAAATCACCAATAATTCACAAGATAAAGAAAAGAAATAATTATTTTCAAACACCTCACTTAGCACAAATTTGCTAAGAGTCAAAATATCAAATTAGAAACAAAACCAATTGACCTTTACTTTAACATACTCAAATTTGTTAAAGGAAAGGGTCCTCAAATCAAAATCTAATTTCAAACATGAACCTATGGAAGCATCTTTCTAAAACTATTTGAACCCATTTTCAACATACCCAAATTTGTTGAAATTGGATTCATATTAAAAAATTTCTCTTTCCAATCAAATCTTAAATCTTCTCTAAATCCATTTTACCCCACTTAACACTTCGAAGATGTTGGATGTGGGTTCAAATTTCAAATTCAAATTCAGAAGTCAATAAAACAAAATTTTGATCCAAGTTTCAACATTTCTTCTTTCATTTGATTGGACTCTGATTTAATTTTCAATATTCAATTGACTATAATGGCAGTTTCACAGAAGTTTATGTTTACTTTCCCCTACGACATGGACTTGGCCTTGGTTTAGGCCAATCTATCTTGAGCTGATTACACCCATCTCATCCATTTCGGTAGAGGTTCGAGGAGGTGAGGATCACCTGTGAGGGCACTTCCCACACAACTGTTAGCAGGACCGTAGTGACCCGGTAAAAATCGATCATTCAAATTGATTTACCATCAGACTCTGATATCCCCTCTCTGAAGAGGAAAGTAATGATAGTTTTACACCCGGTGTGCGTCTAGCATTTTGATCTCGGTGCATTCTATGGTTTCCAGTGCAGATAGCCCACTCATTACCCTCAAAGCTCCTCCTCCCAGTTTTGAGGTTGGGTCTAGTTCTTACCATTCTTGAGGAGCCGTTATACATGATTAAGCGGATACCACTACAAGAGTGAGGTTACCCATTGTAGAGAGGTTCCACTCGATTTCCATTTCATCTCTCCACAGTGCGACAAGGATGCTAGGATGTACTATTAGGCGAGTTCCATTTTAACCAGATTGCTTGAAATTTGATTTGAGATCAGAGATGCCCGCACTATATTACAAATCACTAGCTGATAGAGGCGGAGGTTTGGTGTGGCAGGTAGCCTCTCATTGATTTCCCCGGTCGATTGTGCAACTCATGTGATCATCAGATATTATTTTGCTTACGAGATGACCCATCATGAAGAGGTACCTATTAGAGAGTGGTGGTGTCTCCACCACACCCTACCCCGTCCATTGTCACTTCGTTGCGCATCTCTGCTTCGAAGGTCATGAAGGCCACATCAGGGAGAAGAGAACCCGTTGGTGATACTAGGATCCCATTCCATCTACACGCCCTCGTGAGGGCGAACTCTTCTGACCTTACCGATTGTGGTGTGGAGGAATGGCGACCGAGCATAATGGTTGCCCCTTACACCACCAGGACAGAGATGGTGGCAATAATTACAGAGGGAGGAGATGATAGCCTAGTTACACCCATGATAGTAGAGCATCCTAGGAGTGTCATCCATTAGTCGGTGGAGAGTGCATTTCTTCTGAGCAGTTCTCATAGATTGATTCTCCCAGTAGGGAGGTTCGGTGCCTCACGGTTCACAATGTGGATCATCACCGTCAGAAAGAATTTGTACGATTTTGTGATCATTCTTTAGATGACATAGCTCACTATTTCATGGAAAAGAAGGAGATCTAGGATACAGTGATGAGGAGAAGATAGCTTTGATCCCAATGAAGATGATTTGTTGGGAGACTCAGCCGGAGTTTGCATGGTAGATATCAGGGGATCCCTCCTCAGAGAATAATAAGCTATGGAAGGTGATGAGGTTGAGCAAGAAGACACATCCTAATTAGCCCAACACCTCTAATATTAATTAAAGAAGAAAGATGAACAAATAGATAGGATGGCGAGGCAACCTGAGAACTTATTAGTAGCAATCTTAGTACTTTAGAAATAAGCCCCAATAGTTCATCCTATTACAACTAAGATTAGTCAGCCAAGTTAGTGCATGTCTTGGACCTAGCTAAGACCTTACCTCTCGTCGAGCAAGGGAGCACTAGAATATATAGGAAGATAGTGGAAAGTACCTCCATACAGGAGAAAGACATCAGATCTATGGTTGAGCAGCAGGTGAAGGAAGTGTTGGCTCAAGCCTGGGGAGGATCATCGGTTCCAAAGGTAGACCTACAGGAATTTGATGCAATCAATATCCCAAGGGTTTGTACCTTCCTTCAAAAGTTTGATGTGGAAACGAGGCGGTATTGCACCTTGGGCTAGTTGTTAACACGGTGGCGTGATGCTTTCTATTACGCCTCTTAGTAGCCTAGCAGGGATAGCTTTTGATTGGTATGTGGAGCTTCCTAATAGCTTAGTAAAGACATTTACTGAGTTGAAGAAACTCTTTATCAAGAGGTTTGTTGGAGCTTAGCAAAGGGATACTCTTAGCAATCTCATTGTAGTACAACATCACCCAGGTGAGTCCTTTGTTGACTATATTCTCAGACGGCATAACCTGAGTATGAAATATGAGCCACAATTATCTGAGCAACATGCCATTGAGATTCTTCTAAAGAATATCCATGGCCCAGTCGCCTTCATTCTTAAGGGCTTCACTATCAAAACATTTGAGAAGCTAATCAATAAGGCGCTAGTCTACAAGGAGAGGCCAAATAGTTGCCTTTTCAAGACCAGGTTGCCCAAAGCAAAGCCGCGGTATATGAAGCTTGGAAGCGGTGGGTGGTGGATGGAAAGCACTAGCTAGAGATCGGTCAGAGACCACCTCAGCTGACCTCACTCCTCTCTACTAGGTAGCCCTACGACCTCCACTGGCCTCATCACCTCCTCACCATATCATCCAGTGACAACATACACGCCAGTAGCTATGGTCCACCTACTCTTTTGATAAACTCAACAACCTTATTCATTTAAGAGGGAGGTAATCAGGAAGATCTTTAAAATCTCTTAAAGAAGATTTTTAGCTACCCAAACTTAGAGAGGAAGTGGGGAAAAAATGATCCTAATTTTTCCCGTATCTAGGTCATATTTTGAGGATTGCTTCACATTTGACTGTCTTGAACATAGCTTCAAGGGTATAGTTATCTCTCCAGTTCCATTAGGGTAATCCTTGGGGATACTGTGATCCAAAATCAAATAAGGTTGGGATATCTATTTATCCAAAACCTCTAAAAAGATCATTTAAAAGATCAAGAAACTTTCCCTGTAGGTGCCTGAGTTAGCTCAAACCTCCAACATCAAGGAAGGTTTGCAAGTTGCAGGGCCAACTTCAGGAAAGGCGTTGTCGGGATAGCCCAGTGGCCCCATCAATCAGTCACCTCCAGTCTATCGTTACAGCTACCACATCGACGACTTCCTTTATTTTAGCTAGTTCTTTTTCTACTAGTAGAACTCTTGTATCGGCAGATAAGGGCATCAAATCCCTTACCCCACTTACTTTATTTGATTTTTACTTTGAACCACCTATCAAATCCAAGAAATTGAAGAAAGTAATTACTTGAATTTACATTAGGTTTGCCTACTTCTATTCTTAATGATAACTCTTCAAGTCAAAATAACTGTAATAATTTTGATCTTCCTCTTTCTGATTCAAAGTTGGATTTTGCTACTCTGAATACCATGAGTTTGCCTCTTGAGGTAGACTTGGAATCATCCAATTCTGAGGGTCTCATAGAAGAAGTTGTAGGTGAGCCCAATGTGCATGTAGAACCTTCCATTACCCTGCTACAAGAGATCACTGAAGTCAACCTCCATAGTGGCAGGTTCTACCTCTAGGCGACACCTCAAGATGAGGGAAATAAGTCATTGGTAAGGATTGAGAAGCCCCTCCATGGGATGATCCACCCTTATATGCTTGTGGAGGATCAGCCAAGGTGGACAATGTCCTCTCTCTAAGAAAGTTGCCATCAAGCTAAGCATATATTCTTATCCAAAGAGATGAGGGAATCATTAATCAAGGCTCTCCTTGATCTTGAGATATGCTTAGCTCAGCTGACTGCTATTGGTAAGGAGGCATATTACACAAACGAAGCCTAGGGGATCACTTTCACAGATGAAGACCTTCTTCTTTTAAACTTGGAGCACAACCGTCCCCTCTACATCACAGTTGACATGGACATATTTAGACTTATCAGAGTTCTCATTGATCTAGGTGCATTGGTGAACATTATGAGTTTAAAAACCCTTGCTTATGTGAGGATCAACATCTCCACATTCTGAGGAGATTAAATGATGTTGAGAGGATTCAATGAATAAGGTGAGCGGGCTTTAGGTTCTATAGTGTTACCCTTGGAGATAGGTGACTGAAAGACTGAAGTTAACTTTTACATCATTAATTTGAATACTTCATTCCTTGCTTTTCTCGGTAGGACTTGGATACATAAAAATAAGATAATTTCATCCTCCCTCCCTCAGTGCATCATGTTCAGAAAGGATGGGATTGAATACCGTGTCAATGTAGATGAAAAGCCATTTTCAGTTAGAGAAGTTGAGATTTATAAAGATGTGACCTACAAATTTCCTCAAAACACCCTTTCTCGTGAACTTGTATAAAAATCAAATTTAAAAGAAAAAGAATAGGCTAAAGAAAAAGAAAAGAAAAATGAAAATCCAAGTGAAAAAGAAAGGGGAATTGAAGAAGATTCGCATATCACATTCCACCCACAGTTCATTCCATCATATGGACATGTGGGTATGATGACTCAACCTCCAGGAGAGGCAGAAATAGAGTTCTAGGTGGAAGACCCCACAGTTGGTCATCGCCAATAGGGTCATGTTCCCGTTCATAGAGTACCCTTACTATTCACATAGACTTGGAATCCAGCTGAGGATGAGTCTAATGTGATTTGTATACCAAATCCCTCTCGGGTTTCATTGGAGGTGACTTTGATCGAGCATGGCAAAGATGTCTCAGGACAAAGCAAAGTATTCGAATCAGGTTTATGTGAGACTATTTGGCAGCAACTGAGAACCTTAGCTCTAACCTAACTTTCATCTCAAAAAGTTAAAGGTTTAGTAGTTAAGGAAGCCCCTAAGTCTTCTCATGATATGAAGATGAAGAGATTCTTTTTGGGATCATCCTCCTCAAGTCCTGAAGTTGATGTAGAACTTAGGAAGGATTCATTTAAAGAATTAATGGAATTATCATTTGACTTTTACTTGTGTTCATAATCTTATAAGAAAAGGTTTGGTTCCTCACACATGGTCCCATGGGAGTACTTTGAAAACTATGGAACAGGGTAGAAGCACAATCAAGAAGGGTATAGTAGGTCGATGATGATGATTCTTAGTTATCATTTAGTCGATATATTCTTTTCACACAACACCAACTCTTAGAATGTGTTTAGAAATCGGATGATCCAGATGATCTCTAAATCAAAGATGCACCACCAAAATTTGAAGAGGAGATCCATTCAATAATTGACAAGCTTAAAGAAATCAACCTTAGGATGGAAGAAAATCCATGCCCGACGTACATCAATTCATTGCTGAATGAAGAAAAAACCAATGACTTAGTTATTGGTGAGTTTATAGGCTTCAGTTATGAAGAGATGCCGGATTATCTTACGTAGTAGTCCAAGCTAGAAATCTAGCTACCCTATCAAGCAAGCTCTAAGACACAACAATTAAATCCAACAACAAGTCAACTAAATGATGGTTTCATCGGAAGAAAAATATCCTACATGGTTAGCGGTGTCATCCCAGTTAAGAAGAAGAATGGCCAAATTGCATATCAATTTAGGACTTAAACAAGGCATGTCCTAAGGATGAGTTTCTCTTCCTATACCAAAAAATGGACACTCATCTCATACAATTTTCTCTTTCATGGATGGGTCATCTAATCAAATCAAGATGTCTCAAGATGAAAGAAACACTACTTTTCAACCTCGAATCTTCTTCATAGGGTCATGCCTGACCTTAAAATCTGCTACATACCAATGGCCTATGACTTAGATCTTCAATGAACTCATCCACCATCAGGTTGAGTGCTACGTTGATGATTTAGTAGTCAAGAGCAGAGAAAAGGATGACCATCTCTTTGACTTGAGAGTAGTTTTTGAATGGTTAAGATAGTATAACCTCAAAATAAATCCTTTGAAGTGTGCATTCAGAGTAGCTTCGGGGAAATTCTTTGGGTTTATTATCCGACACTGGGGAATAGAAATAGATCTAGAAAAGATTAAAGCTATCTTAAAAATGCCACCTCCTAAGAGTTTAACTCAACTCAGATCCTTCTAAGGATGGCTGGCGAATCTAAGATGATTTATTTCCAACTTATCGGGGAGATGCAAACCATTCTCAGCACTTGTAAAAAAGGATGTAATGTTCAAGTGGGATGATAAGTGTTAGCATGCCTTTGAAGATATGAAATAGTATTTGATGAAACTGCTAATTCTTGCAGCCCCTATCTCAAGCAGGCCACTCATCTTCTACACCATTGCATTGGATGACTCTTTCAGTGCTCTGTTGGCCCAAGACAATGATGAAGGGAAGAAAAATTCTCTCTACTACCTCAGTCGTCGTCTTACTCTTGCTGAAGTAAACTATCCACCTATTGAGAAACATTACCTAGCTTTGATCTTTGTCTCTCCAAAGTTACAACACTACATGCTTTCTCATAAGGTGAACTTGATCTCCAATACCAATCCACTGTAATATCTCATGACACGGCTAATGCTATTTGGGCATTTGGCATGATGGTCCATGATTCTCTTGTAGTTTGATATCACATTCGTACCCCTCTGTGTAGTAAAAGGATAAGCACTAGTGGATTTCTTAGTAGCACACCTAGTTCCTATTGATTCTCCTCTTAGTGATGATCTCCCATGAACAAATCATAAACTTAGGGAGGTTGTTAACAACCGATGAAGATGTATTTTTTGATCAACATCTTTTCATAAAGGGAAGCACCAGAACTACTCTTCTAGGAAAGGCGGGGGTAGGAAACAATTCCCTTAACTCTAGACTTGTGATGAGATTCTCACTATCCAACCCAAACACCAACAACAAAGCGAGTATGAGGCTTTGAGTGAGGCTTTGATTGTGATCTAGAGCCATCACTATCGTTAAGAGCATCAACATCATCCGAGGATTCTCGGTTGGTCATCAGATTCCGGGTCCTACAAGGTTCTCAAACCCAAGCTTCGTCATTACCATGAGTATACCATGAAGTTGTTGGCCCAAATTCCTAATCATCTACAAAGTTTTTTGAGTAGAGAACGTAGTAGCAGATGCTTTGGATAAACTTACCAAAGAATTGGCATGCCTGGAAGTTGAGTCCATTTCAATAAGAATCTAAAATAGACAAGTCCTATCCCTTATTGATGCTGAACTATCGAGAGACTTTCTCTTGAAGGGGAGGTTACCTTTGCCAAAATGGACAAGGAGCTGGATTGGAGGTAATAATTCATAGACTATTTGAACACTAGCAAACTACCTCAAGAAAAGTCATAAGCTCATCAGGTGAAATAGAGAGCTCTCTTCTATGCTCTCATTGATGACACCTTGTACCGCAGGTCCTTTGACCAAATATGGTTACACTATTTAGAAAAACATGAAGCCCGTGACATTGTAACTGAAGTACATTCAAGTCTATGCGGAGTGTATCAATCTGGTCCAAAGATGAAAATGAAGATCAAGAGACTAGGACACTACTGGCCTTCAATGATTACAAACTGCATGGATGTAGTTAGGAGATGCCATCAGTGTCAGGTACACAGCATAGTCCTCCACCAATCACCCAACATTCTACACCTTACATTGGTCTCATGGCCATTCGAGTGTTGGGTACTGACATTATGGGTTCAATTGATCCTCCTTCTTCCAAGAGGCATCGGTTCATCTTAGTTTCCACCGACTACTTTTCCAAGTGGGCGGAGGCAATCCCACTCATAGAGGTCACAACTCAAGATGTGCTTAAATTTTTTAGGAATCATATTGTATATAAGTTCGGGGTGCCTCAATGAATTATATTTGATAATGTCACTGCATTCAAAAGCACCAAGATCACAGCTTATAGAAGAAGAGGAATACTCCACCATCTACTACCCGAGCAAATGGCTTAGCAGAAGCATTCAACAAAACTCTCATCCAAATACTAAAGAAGACTCTTGATGACAATAAGCGATAGTAGAATGAGCAGTTGATTGAATCCTTGTGGGCCTACCGCACCACAGACCAAACTCCAACTCAGTCTACCCTATTTTTCTTAATGTATGGGTCCAAAGCAATTCTACCTTTAGATGTTCAACTCCCGTCACTAAGGATAGAATTGGGTATCCTCAGAAAAATATAAAGTTGAAAAAAGAGTTTGAGGAGGTTTGGAGGTCTCCTACAGTGTCTCGAGTTATACAATGCCAAAATGATTCAAGCTCACAACAAGCTGGTCCGCCCTAAATCTTTTTGAGTAGGAGAACTTGTGTTAGTCCTAAGGAGACCAATTTTTGCTCATTGAAAAATGGGAGGCAAGTTTGAACCCACTTGGGAAGGCTCCTATGTTTTAGAGAAGGACTACCAAGGAGGATCTTATCAGCTCATTATTTATAAAGGGGAACACCTGATGCTTCCAATTAATGGGCTCTATCTAAAGAAATATTACCCATGAAATAAATCTTATTTGAAAATAATTATATCAATTAATAAAAATCTAATTCCATTTCATCAAAATCTTCTCTTATTTCAAAGCATTATTTGTTTGTCTTGAGAATCCATCGTGACGTGTTTAGGGTAGGTGTCAGAGTCCCTATGTGGCATCATGTCCCTTTTTTACAACACAAACACAATCTCCCGGTGCTATTAAAATAGGTGTAAGAGAACTAGAGAGGCATCCTATTTTGATTGCTCAAGGGAGATATACTCCCCTTAATTTGAATTGATTCCATTAGTCCCCAATTCAAATGAGTAAGAGGAAGCCAGAGAAGTCATTTCCTAGCCTCCCCAAGGTCTCCCAAGCAATTCCCATTTTTTTTCTCAATTTTCTTAGCTTGAAAATAGGGGAGTTCTACTGAAAATCCAACTTAGCCTACACTCAATATCATCAAATTCCCTTTGCAAGCTCCATCAATGAGCTCAATCAAACTCACCCAAGCTTTTTCCCAAGCTCCAAAGGCAAGGGAGGTGCTACTTCAGCAAAGACTGAGCCTACTTGAAGGAGGAGTTGGCCCATAGGAGGATCCACCCAATCTCTTGACCTCAAACTCTCAACAAAGCTTCATATCCACTAAACAAAGCTTCTCCAAGGGAATCGAGTGCCGGTGATCACCTCCGGTGAGGTTAGCCATTAAACTGAGCAGATTTTCAATATTATTTCGAGCTTTGTGAACTAGATTTTTACCCCATGAGATTCTAGCCGTTAGATGTGTTTGTCTTTATGCTTAGATGGTGTATGTAAGTTTTAGGATCAATCCAAGCTCAATCAAGCTCAGATCATCCACTAGAAGATGGACTGATGTCCTCTCCCGTAGCTTAAAGGTAATTAGCTTAATTGGGCTTATTGACAAGCCATAATTAAACCCAATTGAAGATGGACAACTAGCCCAAATGGAGTCACCAGAAAAATTTCTGGAGTTTATTTTTGAGATGTGGGACACCACGTAGATCTTAGGGGGTACTTATTGAAGTAATCAGGTATAAAATTAAAGAATGATGTACTATCTTAAAAGATAGAAAGCACCACCCTATAATAGATTTAATCACCTAATAAGGACTCCTAAGACATGATGGGTCTTCGAATATATCAGAGATCTTTCTCCTACTTTACATAGAAAAATAAAGTAGGATTTATTTTAAGCCGGATTCATTAAGTTTCATATGGAGGCCAGCCCCCATAGTTAATTACATCTTAAGGAATGAGAATACCTTAAGAATACTCTCGATTAAAGTAGACAATTAGGGTCTCCAAAGATTTCAAGGTTAAGACTATCAAAGGATTGGGTATTTCAGAAAATCAAATGGAATAGATCAAGGAGAAGACTTATTTTTGGAATCCAATGGGAGAAAGTAGAAAATGCTCATGATACTAGGAAGCCAAGTGAACATTCCAATCTACCCTATAATTGGGCATTATATTTTTGAAATTAAAGAGAGTTAATTATTTTTGTTGACATTTTATTAGATTGCTAGGGCTTATAATTCCATAACATAAGATTGTATAAATGCCTAAAAGGTGAGGATTTATGTTTGTAGCCTAAAGAAAACAACAACCTTAGATTCTAAATCTAGGGAGATTTGGCAAGGGCCAAAGCATGACCAAAATCTAAGGAGAAAATGAGTATATGGTGTACCTCCACAAGAGAATAAATCACCCGACTGCTGGACTTATTACCGCATGGAGTGGCAGCCATCTAACTCCTCCTACGCTTTAAATCTATGTAGGCAAGTCTTATGCTTTGCAAGATGGCTAGGTTGTTATTTATTTAGAGAAAAAACTAAGTTCTTAAGTTCACTCCCTAAGAAATAAGAGCATGAGTGGTATGAAACCATGACTTAATCTAATGCAAATTTTATCAAATTTATTTGATTCTTTTAGACTCTTTATTTTGACATAGGTTATGGGATTTTGTATTCCTAAATGCATGAGAACTTGATTATGAGCCAAATCAAGAGAGAAAGGAGTGTTCTTCCATCAAAGGCTCTCACAGGTTAAGCCTTCATTCTCTAGCAAAGATGGAATCCCCCTCTTAACAAGAGTGGAAGAATATGACATAGATGATGTTATACATTCATTCATCCAGCTAAGGGATTGCTAAAAAAATTTATTATCTTGATTTAATTCTTAGGCTTTTATTTGAGGTTATGAATTTTTTTAAATTTGAATTATGAGTTATTATTGGGGTAAAAAAATTAATTTCATCCTAAGAACCTACCACATCTAGGCCACACATTCAAGCATCAATCATAAAGAAACTATGAAAAGCATGTTGTTCTAATGTGCAATCTAAACACAACATCAAACAATTTTATAGACTACCATAAAAGAATAAAAGGCCAGTGTGGTTGGGTTCCACTGTACACTCTGAAAAGAGAAAACAAAGATGGGTAGTCGAGCTCTACTCTTATACAACCCAGATTACAAAAATAATATATGCTATGGGGGTCTTCTTTTCTTCATTTCTTCCTTCTCTTTCTTTTGATTTGATTTGATTTGCTCCAAAGGCATCACAGTGCAGCCCAGGGACTAAGCCTTATGATGACTGCTCATCTTAAAGGGCTTAGATTGAGTTTGGATCTGGTTTTTGATATAGTTTTGGTCATTTGTATTTAGATTTCATTTGTATTTGTGAATATAAATAAAAGAATAAATGATTTATAAAGAAATCAATTATGAATGACTTAATCAAATCCAAATTTTATCAAATTTATTTGATTCTTTTAGACTCTTTGTTTTGACACAGGCTATGGGATTTTGTATGCTTAAATGCATGAGAACTTGAATATGGTCCAAATTCAGAGAGAAATGAGTGTTCTTCCCTCAAAGGCTCTCACAAGTTAAGCTTTAATTCTTTGGCAAAGATGGAAGCCCCCTCTTAACAAGAGTGGAAGAATATGACATGCATAATATTATACATTCATTCATCCAGCTAAGTGGTTGCTAAAAAAATTTTATTATCTTGATTTAATTCCTAAGCTTTTATAAGGTTATGAGTTGTTAATTTTAAATTAATTTCATCTAAGAATTTCATCTTCACATTCAAGCATAAATAAACTATGTTTTAATGTGCAATCTAAACACAACATTAAATAATTTTATAGACCATAAAAGAATAAAAGGCCAGTGCAGTTGGGTTCCACTATACACCCTAAAAAGAGAAAAAAAAAAGATGGGTAGTCGAGCTCTACCTTTATACAACCTGTATTATAAAAATAATATATGCTATGGGGGTCTTCTTTTCTTCATTTCTTCTTTCTCTTTCTTTTGATTTGATTTGCTCCAAAGGCATCACAAGGCACACCATGGACTAAGCCTTTTGGCCACTACTCATCTTAAAGCAAACTTAATTCATCAAATCAATATGAATTCATACCAATCAAGCTCTAGTTTCTTAGGGAGTGAGTTTAAGGACTTAATTTCTTCTCTAAATAAATAATAGCATAGCCATCTTGTAAAGCATAAGACTTGTCTACATGGATTTAAAGCATAAGAGAAGTTACGCCACACTCAATAATAAGTCCATGGGTAGTTTATTCTCTCTTGTGGAGGTACATCATATACCCATTTTCATTTTAGATTTAGGGGTTGGCCAAGCTCCCTAAATTTAGGATCTGGGTTGTTCCTTCCAGTGAAGCATAAATCCTCACCCTTAAGCATTTTGAATCTTATATTGTGGAATTATAAAATGTCAATAAAATTAACTATAATTCTTCAATTTCAAAATATAAAGCCCAATTATAGGAATTGGAATGCTCACTCCTATCATGAGCATTTCCTACTTTCTCCCTTTGGATTTCAAAAATAAGTCTTCTCCTTGATCTATCCCATTTGATTTTTTCAAATAGCTAATCCTTTGATAGTCAGAAATCTTTGGAGACCCTAATTGTCTACTTTAATTGAGAGTATTCTTAAAGAATTCCCATTCCTTAAGATGTAATTAGGGCTTGCCTCCATAGGAAATTTAATGAACCCCAAATAAACTTTTATGTAAAAAGGGAAAATCTCTGGTATATTAGACCCATCATTAGGAGTCCTTATTGATTATAGGGTGGTGATTTCTATCTTTTGAGATAGTACATCATTCCTTAATGTCGCATCACTTCAAGTACTAAGATCTCGTGGTGTCCCACAACTCAAAAAACACTACAATATGTATGGAAGTACGAGGAAGGATGATAGGTTGTCCATCAATGCATTTTGGATGGATGGCCATGATTAAGACATGTAAGATCCCACATTTCATCCTTTAGAACCACAAATTTAACCTCAGCCGTCTGATCCTTGATCGGACGGGTGAGGAGAAAGCGTGTAGCGCAGTAACTGACGCGGTTCTATGATGTGACAACTTTAATATCGAATCCCATCATGCCACGTGAAAGCGCATGTTGCGTCAGCGGCCCACGTGGTGCCGATGAGATTAAACATTTAATTAGGCTATTAAATCATCTAATTAATCAGGGAAACTTCCTAAACTCATATATAAGCTTAGAAAAATCAGAAAAATATGAAAGAAATTGCATTGGATAGATAACTAAATATAGAATATTCTAAAAATAATTTCAATGGATTTTGAATATGCTTTTTTTCTGGATTTAGGTTTTATTGGGAATATTATTTTCCTAATTACCTTTTAATTACTCCACTAATTAATCCCAAACTTCTTGTGCATAATTAGTGGGATGACTCATGCCTTTCCTAATTTTCTTAGGATTTATTGGTGGATTAATTAGAGGAATTGCTAGTTCATTCCTTAATCACTCCTTAATATAATTAAGAATTAGCATGGTATAATTAGTGGTGGTCTAAATTGAGTCAATTAAGTTTTGCTTAAGTGAATATAAGGTTTAGAAAAAATTTTGGATACTTTCCCTATTTCTTAAACCCCTTTAATCCAACCTTTAAAGGGTTAATTCACTAGTTACCCCTTAATTAATTTCATAAAATTCTAAAACTTTCTAGAACTCAATTAATCTATCTTGGGTAGGTGCTTAGATGTTCAAGAGCCTAAGTACAATTAAGGAAATGAAAATCCAACTTACATGTGAGAGAGGGGTTATGAAATTACTTAACTTAAACCCCTTTATTTAATTAATCATTAATCATTATCCGATTGCATTAGGCCCTTTTTTTTCCTAGGTGCATTGCTGATTTAAATTCCTTGTATGGTTTTATTTCATCTCATTGGCTAATAATTATTTAATTAAGTATACTAAGGTGGAACAGGTAAGGGATAATTAATACACTTAATTCATATATTAACCTAACCAAAGCATAAAAATGATCTAATCACCTAAAAATTAAACTAAAATAACAAGCATATGTGAGAATGGGTTAGGAACAATAAACTCACCTCACATTTCTCAAATTAAATCAAACTTAAAATAAAATCAAACCTTCCTTAAAAATAATTTGATTTGCTTTAAGTTTTCTTATTTCATAAGATTGTCTTTAGGAATTAATTAGGGTGAATGTGTTTACATACTTTCATCACTTTAGCTTTTTCCTAATATCCAAAATGTGTATGTCATGTGAATTTCATGCATTCATGCTTTTCAAAAATTAAATTAAAAATAAAATATTTTCTTTATGTCAAATTGCATGTTTAGCTAAAGTAAGGATATGAATAGGTATTATCACTGCTAAATCTAAAACTATTTTCAAAATCTATAAATCAAACACTTAAAACTGAAAGTGTGCTACTTATTATTATTTATCAGGTTGTACGTGGATATAAATATGAATATGTGCATAGTGTAACTTTTCTTCTCTTTTCTTTTAACATAGTTTTGGATAGGATTTGGCAAAGTGTATAGTTCATTTAAAAAGAACACAACACTTGCCTAACCACATTCCTAGCCATTCCTATGCTATTACCTAAGAAGGACATCCACACTTGTACATATAAATTGCATAAATAAAATAAACAAACAAATACCAACTTTTTGCATCTTTCTTTTCCATTAATTTCTTTTGTACATGTGTTTGTATTTAAGGAAAGTGGTATATTAGTATGGACAACCCTGAGGTTGTGAGATTTTAAGTAGCCCTAAGTAGGTCTTGCACCTTACACCCCTATTGCTAACAATGGCACCGTACTCACTTATGCCTTTCATATATATTCATGTGCATGTGAATAATGGATAAAAGAAACCCCTTTTTTTTCTACTTAATGAAAATCATGCATAATAAAGCATTCAAATTTTCTTAAGTAATATTTCTTAGCATTCATCATAAAATGTGCTAAATATTTTCATTTGTATGTATAGATATGTTAAGGATTCATTTATATGCACGTTATACGTGTTGGGAAAGAAAGAAGTGATTTTTGTTTTGTGATATTAATTCATTTTACTTAATCTTAAAATGCCTTTCTTTTTGAATAGGTTTGTTTAGAGAAAATCTAAGCTTATGATTAATTAAAACACATAATAAAACATTCACCAAATAAAATCAAACATGAATCTACTTTAGAAGCTACTTAGGGTAGGGAAGAAAAGAGAAGTTCTCTTATCTTTTTCCTCTCGTTATAACCTTAAGTAATTAAGTAGGCTCATCTAAACCAAACAAAAATCATCAAATAAGATCAATCCAAATCAACTAAACACTTAAATTAAACCACCCATCTAAGTTGAACATCTTCACACTTAGAAAATCCAAACCTTCACTAAGTATACGACACAAGCCTTTTTAAAGCACACACAGTTAAGTTACCACTTCTAGCTTTAAGTTAAGACGGTGCATGGCTTGATGTTTGCTTTTATTTTATGATTATTATTTCTAGTCTGGATGTAAGGGTTAATGTGCGTAAAATGAATGGTAGGATGATTTAGTCTAATCTTTGTTTTCTCCAAGGGATTGTCCTTAAGGAGCACGGTAATAAAAATATATCTGCTTTTATTGTGCAGGTGCTTATACCCTATGCATAATCCAATAGGCCAGATGGACTTGGTTACCCATTTGTGGGGTGCTAACTCTAATATACATGCTTGGGATTAGTATGGTTTGTTTAGTTAATCTTTGTTTTGCAGGTGTTAGTTAGATTTACTTTTCCTTTTCATGTACTTTTGTAATTAGGATTTTTGAGAAGATTATTATGGGGGATTAAGATAAACATTACAGATTACATCTTATGTACCATGTGAAGCCTTTAGATAACCACCTTCCAACCATCCAAAAGAAGGAACTAAAAGAAGAACCAAAAGAAGAAAAAGAAAGAAAAAAAAAGAAAAGAAAGAAGAAATGAAGACCCCCCATAACATGAATTTCCTTACTTGATTGTAAATTAATTCATTTGTAATCCGAGTTGTATAAGGGTATTATTTTTGGGTTTGTGCGGTGGTGCCCGACCACAAATGACCTTTTATTCTTTTGTGTTAGCTTTATAAAATGTTTGATATTTTGTTTAGCTTGTGCATTTAGATGGCATATTTTTTTAGTTTCTTTCTTGCTTGATGTATGGCTTGGATGACAATTAGGCTCTTAAGAAAAAATAAATCTTCTACCAAATTAATCAACTCAAAATTAAAATAAATAACTAATAACCTCATTTAAAGCTTAAGTTAAAATCAAGATAAAAGAATTAGCAACCCCTTAGCTCGATGAGTATTTATTTTATAACATCATGCATAAAAGCATATTATTGCACTCTTGATGGGAGGGCTTCCACCTTTGCCAGAGAAACTTGGCTTGACCTTTGAAAGCCATGATGGAAACACACCTCCCCCCCTTTCTCGTTGATTTTGGCCAATAATCTTACTTCTCATGCATTAGGCATATGAATCCTATAAGCCAGAGTCAAATGATTGTCCAAAAATAAAAATAAAATGTAATATATTTTGCATTAGATCTAGATTATTTTCACGCCCTTACATGATCTAGTCTCTTAGGGAGTGAGTTTAAGGACTTAGTCTATTTCTAAAATAAATAACAACCTAGCTATCTTACATAAAGCATATGACTTGCCTACATGAATTTAAAATCATAGGAGGAGTTAGGTGGCAGCCACCCTCAAGCAGTTGTAAGTCCAAGTAGTCGAGCGGTTTGTTCTCTCTTGTGGAGATAAACTAAATACCCATCTTTTGTCTTATATTTAGGTCACGCTTTTGGTCCTCGCCAAAGATCCCTAGATTTAGGTTTTGAGGTTGCTTCTCTCTTCTATGGGCTATAAGCATAAATCCTCACATCCCAGGCATTTCCAGAACCTTGTGCTGTGGGATTATAAGTCCTAAACTTCTAATAAAAATTCAACTCAAATAAATAATTCAATTTCAAAAATATAAAGCCCAACCATAGGATAGCTTAAGATGTTTGCTAGGTTTCCTAGCATGGTGAGCATCTCCTACTTATCGTCCTTTGGATTCAATAATAACTCTCTCTTTTTGATCAATCTCATTTGATCTTTCAAAAATAAACTAATCAATTGATAGTCCTACTTATTGAAATCTTTGGAGACAACAATCATTTACCTTAATCTAGAGTATTCCTAAGGAATCCCTTTCCTTAGGATGTAATTAACTATGGGGCTTGCCTAACAACTTAAAATAAACACTACTTTACTTTTAGAGTATAGAATCTCAGTACATATGTAGACCCATTATCCTTAGGAGTCCTTATTGAGGTGATTAGGTCCATTATAGGGTGGTGATATCTATCTTCCGAGATAGTGCACCTCTTCTCAATGTCTTACCCGACCACCCTCAATAAGAATATATGCGGATCTATGTTGTGTCCAAAAATGCATAAAAAGGAAGTATATTTCTATCTTCATTTTCTGCATAGAGTGAAGATGGAAGTATGCATTCCTTTTAGGAATCATATATTAAATTTCACCACACTGATGGTCATTGATGATAGTCAATAATGATAGTAGATAATGGTCAGCAATGCTTTCTAGTTGAAAGTCTTAAAGCACCCCCCTTTTATGGTGAGAATAGAGTTCTATTTATAGAATATTATGTGGTGCACTTGATAACTTTACCCAAAATCCCAAAGCACTCTCTGAGACGGTCTATATTGATCTCCTTAATCATAGATATTTTGTTGAGGATTTAAGTATTTTAATGACTTTTGATTTGAGTAATCTTATACTCATTGGATTTTTCTAGTTGAGTTATTTAATTTGCTATAAGCACGTCATATTTAAAAATTAATAATTTGAAGTTTCTAATTATACTTTTAAAGTTTGATTTGAGCTCATTTAGATTCAGATCAACCCAGTCTTGGTGTTGGTGGACTCATCTCATCAAAGCATTTAATTTAACTATAAATTTATTAAAATCTAAGTTTGGATAATTTCTAATTTAATTTTTAAAAAATTATTATATCGTCTCGAAATTCATGCTAAATTTTTATGTGATATATCAAGGACCATATTTTTTTATTATGATTTAAGTGAAATTTAATTTGAATCAAGTCAAATAAAAATTTGGAGTCATTAAATCTCACTGTTTTGATAAATTTTATTTCAATCATGTTATAAGTTACATCCAAATTTTGTTAAATCTCATAATTCATAGGAGTTTATCGATTTAAGGATTTCTTTTCTCATGAATCTTAAATCTTAAAATAAATAGTTAAATATTGATGGGAGTGAGCACATTAGCAGTGGTTGATAAACTTTAGTTTTATAGAGGTTTTATTATTCTTGTCGTTGTGTGTAGTTTGAGATTAAATTTGCTCAAATGTCCCAAAAAAAAAATATTGATGAGAATGAATTCCAAATTTCATTGGATTTGTATTAAGTGCAGTACAAATTTTGATTGACTACTTATATATTATTCTTGTCTTAAAGCAAATCAAATAATTTCGAGACATTTTCTGAACAATTTTTTATTAGGATATTCTGTTACAAAACAATATCGCGTATTTTTGGTCTCTTTGCTTAGCTTTTATGTTTTACCAGTGATGACCAATTCACATTTAAATGTCCATAGTGGTTTTTTTCTTCTTCTGAGCAATTTATTAAATTTTATCGGCTCGAGCATTTAGAATAATTGGTTATGGTGGTGGCTTCAAAGTTGGTATCAGGGACTTGTATCTCAGCTGTAATGCTGGCAAAGATTGTCCACTCTTGCTTAGCTTATATCCAATATATACTTGGATGGAGCTTTTGTATGTCGAGCTCTTCTTATGTGCTGCTTTTGATCTGTAATGTATTGTCAATCTGTTTTATTAAGATTGCATTGTGCGAATCACACTGTCAAAATTTTCTCTTTGTAAGAGATTATTCCCATAGTTAATATCAGCTTATTTCTGGGGCTATTGTTGATGCTTATTTATTTATTTTCTTATACGTACTTTGTTGATGTTTCATTGTTCTTGTATTTTTGGATTTTCAGATAGTAATCTTAAGGTTTCTTTTGCTACAGTTAAAATCTTTTGATACAACTATTCTGATGACGTTTTTTTCATTATATATATATAGAGAGAGAGAGAGAGAGAGAGAGAGAAAGCCTTAAGGTAAAAGCTAGATCCATTCCACCGAGTTCATGTGAGTGTTAATAGTGTGGATGTTCCACCTTATATTAGAGCTAAAATAGAAAGCTAGTTAAACTTTGAGCCAGGATAAATGAGGAGTTGGCCTTGACCATACAAATTTGTATTTATCATCCCATTGTTTATAGTGGTTGCATGGAAACAAGAGGCATTCGAGAGGGGAAAAAAATAGATCTTTTGAGTCAAGAACTTCCAATTATGGGCATAAAAGGAAAAAAGAGAGAGAATAATGTAATATAATAAGTGAGGATGAAAGGCACTACTAAGAAGAAGAGTATAGATAGTGATTTTAAGTGATATGACTTGGTATCCTTCTCCATTATGTAAGAAACTAAATGTCATACTATGATCATTATTGCTGATTGATTTTCTCTTTAAGAAGATCGAGATTATATATATATAACATTCAATATGGGAAATGTGGGTTTCACCATAGAGGGGATGATTATTAAATAAAATGCTATTTCAAAAGGTCTATTATTGCTTTCTAGATGGATAATTTATTCCATGCTTTTTGTTAAAGACATGAGCAAATGCAAAGTGATATTCTTTAATAAAAATGTTGTGTTTGTCATTAAGGACACTACACCTTTCTTGTAGCTAGAGAAAGAGTGTTGCATTCATTTATTAATGAGTTGAACTTTTTTTAATTACTTACATAGTAAGTTATCTTATTCTAGATAGCTTATACTTTATTTTGTAATATGAATTAAATTAAAAAATTACATGATATATAAATACTAATAAATCATAAAAATGTTTATACATTTTCTTTTTAATTTTTTCTAAAAGTATTTAAATGCATGTAACACTCTTTTAATACCAAAAAGAACAACAATAGTTATTCTTGATTTACAGTTCTCTTGGGCCTTGACTTTTTAGTTTGATAATTGAATTAATTTTGGTGAATATCCAACTGGTGAAACTTTTGAGGAGGTGACCATTAGTAAAATGTTAGTCTTAAAAATGCCTTTTTTGAGAGCACTATTATGAAGTAAGTGTGTATGAAAATTAGGTTTCTATTTTATTTGTGGTGGTTTGGCACATTATATATATATAAACTATATATATATGAATTGAAGTTCCCATCATGAACCATGGCCTTATCTCCCAATTCTTCACCCTTTTCCAATTGCACAAGTCATGTGATCTTTCTTGCACTCATCATAACCTCTCTTGTTAGTGTAAAGAGAGCTGACCCTAGGGCATCACACTTCTCATCCCACACATCATCTACAACCATCGAGCCTTTTTCTTCCTCATATCAAGAGCATTTGCAGCTGCCAAATGATGATTCTTCTCTTTATTTTGTCATCCTTATTGACTAAAGATATAGTAATAGATCTCTTTCTCTTTGCAACCATCTCCTTCTCAATTGACTTAAAAAATTATTTTCAAACATATTTTTCTTGAAGCCATCATTTTCACCCTCACAAGTGTTTGTTAGGTTTGTCATTATAAAATATAAAAGAACTTATATGTAACTTATATTCTTCTCTATTTTTCTTTCAAATTGTAATAAAAAATTAACTTTAAGTTATTAATAATTTGTTAAAATTATTTGAGCTATACATTAAAAAAGTTTAAGTTATACCATATGACTAAATTATTATCATGATTTTATTTCATACTAATAATAACTAATTTGACTTGGTTATATGCAGGTGATTTAAGCTGGGTAGGTTGCACCTGTTTATATAGGACCTTGGAGTGAGTTCCAATTGATATTATTAGTTGAATCTTAAAAACTTGGATATTTTGTAATCTTCTATCATTTAATTGAAGTGAGTATTTATAATTTATTAAGTGATAAATGTACCAATTCTTACTAAAGCTTGTGGTATTTTTATTTGGAGTTGTAGGGACACCACACAGATCTTATGGGGTATTTATTGAAATGATCGAGTACGTTATTGAGGAATGTACTATCTTGAAAGATAAAAATATCATCAATCACCTAATAAAACTCATAAGGGATAGATCTTTATATGGATAGGTAAAGTATGGTTTATTTTATGTTGGGTTATTTAATTCCTTATAGAAGCAAGCTTCCATAGTTAATTATATCCTAGAAAATGAAAATTTCCTAAGTACACTCTCGATTAAAGTAGTTAACTAATATCTCCAAAGATTTTGAAGGTAGTAATTAACGAATTGGTCATTTTGGAAAGCAATTAGGAAGAGCTCAAATAGAAAGATTTCTTAGTTGATTTCAAGAGAGAATAAGTAGGAAGCATACATGATACTATGAGCCCTAGTGAGTTCTTCAATCTACCCTACGATAAGACTTTACATTTTTGAAAGATAAAAAAAATATTTATTTGAGTTGAAGTTTTATTAGAATGCTAGGACTCAGTTCCAACAACACAAGATTATGAAAATGCCTAAGAGATGATGACTTATACTCATAGCCAAGGAGAAATAAGAAGCCTTTGAACCTATATCTAGAGTGATTTAGCATAAACTAAGAGGTCTACCTAATTCTACTTGGGAGAATAAGATATATTGGTTCACTTCCACTATGAGAGTGGACCGATCCCGACTCTTCTAGACTTACAATCGCTTGGAGTGGCTGCCAGCTAATACCTCCTATGATTTTAAAATTATGTGGGATAGTCATATATAAATGCAAGATATGTAGACTGTTATTAATTAGTAAGGAATCTAAAGTCCTAAACTCACTCCCTAAAAGACTAGATTAAGATTGGTGTGTAAGTTATGACCTAAACTAATGCAGTAAAATTTACATATTCTTATTTAATTTGACTCATTATTTTTGGCTCAGGCTTAGGAGGGACTATGTCTAAATGCACGATGAAAGTAAATTATGGGCTAAATCAGATAGAAGGGGTGTTCTCCACTACATGGGACAGCCCTCATAGGTCAAGCTTGTCCCTTATTGTGCAAGAGTGGAGATTCCCAATTTGCATGAACAAAATAGTATGCATATATGATATTGTAGCATACAACCATATAGCTAAGGGGCTATAAAATCTTTTATTTTCTTGATTAACATCCTAAGCTTTATGGTGAAGTTATGTCTTAATTAACTTTTAATTGAAGTTATTAAATTGGGGTAGAAAAATTAATTTTTTTCTAAAGAGCCTATCAAATCCAAGCCACACATCAAACAATCACACATTAAGAAACCTATAAAAACCATGCAATTTTATTGCACAATCAAAACAAATCAAGCAATCAATTTCATAAAAGAATAAGAGGCTAGTGCGGTTGGTAATAATACCTTGAGAAAAAAAGAAATTTGATAGCCGAGCTCCACCCTTATATAACTCGGATTACAATAAAAATTACAATAAAAGGAAAAGCTATGAGGATCTTCAATTCTTCTTCATCCTCACTTCTTGGATCTGAACATTTCAGGCTTCACGGAGCCTCCCATGTCTATGCCTTCTGGCCACCGCTCATCATAAACCTCATAACACTAATCATATTCCTATTGCAAAAATTATATTTTTTTCATAAATGAAAATATAACTACACCTGCAAAATAGTAGTCAGCTTAACAAACACACAAATCGAGCAGTTACATTTCATACATTTGGACTTAACACCCTGTCATAGAGAAACAAAGCCCACATGTCCTAAGGGAAATACTTAGGGACTTAATAATATATGCAAGTATGAAGCATTTATATTTTTGTAATTACAATAGTCCCTTAAGCACGATCTCTTATAGAAAATATCAATAATCTAATATCATTCTAACATACATACTATGCACAAACAATCATAACATCTAGTCTAAATAGTATATCACAAAATAAAACATCACACTACTATAATCATTGGCCTAACATAATGCTAAGATTAGTGACTTAGTATTCTAATGTGTGTGCTAAGGTCAAGGGTGGTATATCTTAATTGGGCATTAGCGTTAGGATTTTTTTAATAATTGAATGTTTAAATTTCTTATTAAGGGTGGTTATTTCTTAAGTTGTTTAAAGTTTTGATAAGACTTCAAATTATATGTTTTTTATTATTTCCTCTTTAATTATAATTTAACATTATAACGAGAAGAAAGAGAGTTGATTCTCTTTAATCCCCACCTTAGATTGATCTTAAAGAATGAATTTTATGACTTTAAGCCTTTTAATGAAACCATTATGAATTTTAATTAGGCCTATATTTGAATCTGACTTAAGGGTTGTTTGGTTGGCTGAAAAAGAAATGCAGTGTAAAAGTGTTACTTTACAGTTGTTTGGTTGATAGTTTTACAAATTCATGAGTTTATTTTTTTCTATTTGGTAAAAAAATGTAATGTAAAGTACTTTGAAGGTTTTGATGCCTGACGGCGGTTGTGGCCAAAGGGCGGGTGTGGTGCGGCGTGATGGCGGATGCGATGGGCGACATATTTACATTGGCCGGTGTATTTGGAATTTGCCCAAATTTAGATGAGTTCTAAATACACCAAAATATAACTAATGAGTGAATTCCAAATGCATTTCCTTTACTTTTACTTTACTTTGTATTCCAACCAAACAACCCCTTAATGAATCTTACTTAAATATGAAAGACATCTTACGATTATTGAAGCCAAATCATAATCAAATGAGCAATGTTTTGTTATCTTAGCTTCATTATAGATATACATCACTATTTTATTTTTGCTCCATTTTTTTGATTTTATACATGTACATATATCTTTTATATATATATTTGAATGCACTTGAAGTATGAATATGCATGAATTTTAAAATTAAAGGAGTTTCACTTCATATTTATACACATGTATATGTAGAGCATGTATATAAGTACGTTCCTTTGTTAACCAGGGAAATGAAGTTATCTTGGACATCCTTGGGGCTACTTAAAGCCTCCTGTTCCGGGGATGTCCAGATAATATACTTATTAGCTCAAATACACAATACATGTATATAAATATAAAGATGAAATCATGAAAAGTCACAAGTTGTTATTCTTTTAAGCATGAAAGATAAGTAAACCTTACTTTATTTTATCATTTATAATTAAATTTTACAAATACAAAGCTTATATTTAAATTATTTAATTAATAACTAATATATGATTATTGATTAAAGACATAAAATAATTTGAGATTTATTAGTGATAATAGCCATTTCATATACTTATATCTTCTCACATCATGCAATTGAATGCAACGTATCTTTATTTTAAAAAAAAAATTAAAACACGAGTGTATGAAACATGTGGCATGCAAATTTATGATAATTGAAGCAAAATAGTTATACACTATCAAATAACTTATTTGGCTTCATTAAAACCTAAGGATAATCATGCTAAATAAACATACCTTAAGCCTACTCAAAGTCTTTTTAGGATCTTAGTTTTATGGTTTTTAATTTTTTAATCCTAAAGAGGAGAAGTGAAAGTTAGTGTTCAACCCATCTCCATGTTTGTTTGTTAATACATTTAAAGAGAATTTAAGTATCTTTTATGAATTAATTAAGTTTGACTGATTAATAATCCATTTAAGTACCCTCCTAAAAGAATTTTTTTAATTTGATTAATTATTAAGCAAGAGCTTATAAAACATGATGATATGCTCAAAAAGTAAAATTTGCAATGACCTAAGGATTTTAATGCAATTAGGCCCATGTTTAATAATAAACTAAGTTAAAAGAATTAAGCTAATTGCTTTCATAATTCTCCACACCCATGGAGAATCATGATTTCATTAAAGATTCTTATATTAACTAAGCATATAAGGAGGATTCGATTAGGCATCTTGATTAATTATATTGATTATGATGATTTTATGTTTATGAATTCCATTTCTATCATTGTGGAGTTTTAATTTTGAGCTGTAGGGAGACCACATAGCTATTAGGGGATACTTATTGAAGTGATCAGGTGCTGCATCAAGATATGATGTATCATCTTGGGAGATGGGAACATTATCATATAATGGACCTAATTATCTAATAAGAACTCCTAAGGTAGATGGGTCTACGTATGTACTACAGATCTTTCTCCAACTTTATATGTAAAAGTAAAATAGAGTTTATTTTATACCGAGTTCTTTAGCTCCCTATGGAAGTAAGCTTTCATAGTTAATTACATCTTAGAAAATGAGGATCTTCTAAGAATACTCTTGATTAAAGTAGTCAATAAGTATTCCCAAAGATTTCAAAGTTAGACTATCAAAGGATTAAGTATTTATGAAAATCAAATAGGTAAGTTCAAATTGGAAGTCTTATTTACATATTTCAAAGGAGAATAAGTAGGAAGCATCCATGATACTAGGAAGCCTAGTGAGTGCTTCAGTCTATCATATAGTGAGGCTTTATGTATTTGGGAGATAGAATTTACTTTTGTTTAAGTTAGAGTTTTATTAGAATGTTAGGGATTATAATCCAACAACAGAAGATTGTGGAAATGCCTAATATGTGAGGACTTATGCTCATAGCCCGAACGAAATAAATAGCCTCAAAACCTAAATCTAAAATGCTTTAGCACAAGCTAGAAGTATGACCTAAGTCTAATAAGGAAAGATGGGATATGATAGTCCACCTCTACAAGAGAGAATGAACACATCCCGACTCTTTTGGGCTTATAACCGCCTGGAGTGGCCGTCAGCTAACACCACCTACACTTCAAAATCATGTTGGTCAATCTTATGTAGATGCAAGATGGTTAGACTATTATTTAATTATGAAGGAAGCTAGAATCCTGAACTCACTTTCTAAAAGACTATATCATGATTTGTATAAAAACGTGACTTAGACTAATGCTCAAAATTTATAACTTTATAAACCATTTTTAACACATTCATTTTGAACCAAGGGCTTGGGATAATAATGCTTATATGCATGATGAAATTAAATCATGGGATAAATCAATTAGAAGAGGTGTTCTCCACTACAAGGGATCACCCTCAAAGGCTAAGCATATCCCCTATCATGCAAGAGTGGAGACCCTCCCTATTCAAGAGTGACACAATATGATATGCATGGTGTGATAACATAAAACATTCAGCTAAAGAGTTTCTAAATATTTTATTTATCTTGATTATAGACCTAAGCTTTAAGATGAGTTTATGAGTTGTATTAAAATTTTGTTATAAATTTTTAGTGAGGATAGAAAATTTAATTTTATCATAAAAAGCCTACCGCATCTAGACCATTTAAAAAACTTAAGAAAAACATGTCATTTTTATTTCACAGTCTAAATACAACAATCAAACATGTGAACTTCGTAAAAGAATAAGAGGTCGGTGTAGCCGAGTACTGATGTACACCCTAAAAAAGAAAAGAAATTGAGTAGCCGAGCTCTAGTCTTATACAACTCGAATTACAATGGAATATTACAAATATAATAAATTCTATGGGGGTCTTCAATCTCTCTGTGGTGTTTATTTTTGGATGTGGGGTGGACACCAGTCATTGAAGTGATCAGATACGATATTAAGGTAAGATGTACTATCTCAAAAGATATAAATATCACCCTACAATGGACTTAATCACCTTGATTATTTTTCTTAATTTTCTTGAATTTTAATTAATTATTTTACCAATATAAGCATTTAAAATTTTAATAACTTTTAATTTTATATCATTTAAATTTAAAATTTTTATGGTAGATGTATTATAGTGTCAATTTCATTCTCCAAAAATTTCAATTTATTTTGATAATATTTTAAGATTAATTGAAGAATTTTGATTTCCACTCAAACTCAAATTAATCTTAAAATACTCAACATGCCCTTATTTGTAATTTTTCATTTAGTATTTTATTTTTTTATTATTTTTTTAAGTTTTGACTATTTTAAAAGCTAGAAAATCTCATATTTTTCTACTTAACCCAGTTAGTGTTGATTGGGCTCCGCCTTATGCATGTCAAACGGCCATTGGCCAAGCTCTAAGATGGCATTTTGAACAGGAAAATGCATTTAGGTTGGATTGTTTGCATGAATTTTGAGATTGCTGATCCAAGGGTGTAAATTGAATTCCAGATGCCTTCTAATCATAGCCATCCCTGTAAGGGGATTGGATGACTATTGCTCCCTCGTGGATGGCAAACCAATCCGAATGGATGGTTTTCGCTTCGTCAACCTATCTTCACTAGAAAATGGGGTATTTCACTTCGGGGAGCTTCTAAATGAAAAATATAAGTGATTTCTAAGAGAAATTCCAAGAATCATGCAAAGATTTTTATCAAACAAGAGAACATATAATTTTCTAAGTTTTTTTAAAGAAATTACTTTGCTGGAGCCGACGTCCGATGGATTTTTGGATCTAAATATGCTCATGTTGATCTCATTTTTAGAATGAGCACTCAACACCTCCATTTTAGGCTTAGGACTTCTCTTTGACTTTAAGAGTTTCTTAGTCTTAAGACACATCTAGTGATTAGGTGAAAACTCTAACTAGCCCTAGAAGACTTAGAAGAGTTAGCCATAGAAATAGTTTATGCCTTAAGGGTGTTAGGAAAATTTCCTACCATTTAGCTTAAACTATTCCTCACTTTCCTTCTTTCTAGTCAAACTCCAAATTAATTATATTTTGATTTTCTCAAACCCAAATCAATTCCATGATTCAAATTTCATGATTGAAATCCATGATTGAATTCTATGATTGAAACCCATGATCAAAATCCATCAAAAATTCCTAAGTCCTTAACCCTTTCTTAAAGACTTAGCCAAAATCATGATCTAAAACTATTCAACTCTTTAAGATTTTCTTATGATCCATTTATATTATCATTTATATTTCCATATATAAATGAAATATAAATTCAAACCCATCAAATCAAATTCAAAATTCCAAATCAATTCATGAAATTCTTCTTAAGTCCCTTTAATTTCCCATTAAAGGACTTAGCCAAACTCAACTCTAAATCTTGATCAAACTTATTCAAATCCATAGGATTTTCTCAAAACTTATTTATATTCTCATTTATATTCTCATATATAAATATAAATATAAATCAATCAAATCAAACCCTCAAATTAAATTTCCAAATTAAAATCCTTGAAATTCCCCTTAATTTTTCATTAATGAATTTAACCAAAACTTTGATCAAACCATTTCAAACTCATGGAATTTTCTCAAAACTTATTTGTATTCTCATTTATATTCTCATATATAAATAAAATATAAATATAAATCAATCAAATCCACTTCAAAAATTAAATTTC
Source organism: Cymbidium sinense (assembly GCA_021442155.1). Lineage (NCBI taxonomy): Eukaryota > Viridiplantae > Streptophyta > Magnoliopsida > Asparagales > Orchidaceae > Cymbidium > Cymbidium sinense. The sequence goes on from CM038217.1 coordinate 28,947,423, forward strand.
TAATTAAAAATTCTCTTAAATCCTTTATATTTTCTTTAATGGATTTAAATCATGATTAAACTCTTTCAAATTCTTATTTTCAATTTATATTCTCATTTATATTCATATATAAATGAAATATAAATTCAAACAATCAGAACCAATTCCAAAAATCAAACTCAAAACAACTCAAAATCAAATCTAAGCCTTTCAAGCCAAAATCTTGAACTTAGCCAAATCACTTTCAAATTAAGCCAAACTCTTGATTTTCTCTGACAGTTCAATCAATCCTACAATCATGGGCTCATATATAAATCCAAACTTCAATCATTCAATCAAAACCCAAATCAAAAAATCAAACCCAAGACCCCTTCATATTCTTCCTTTGAATATATCAAATGGATCAAAATCCATTTGACTTCAAACCACTTGTAAATGGTTTATATTTCAATTATAAGTCCATATACAAGATCAATCAACTCAAATCAAGCTTTGACCAAGCCATTTGACCCACTTAGGCTCACTTGACCCAAAGTGACCTAAAAGTACCCTTATGAGCCAATTTTGATCCTAACCAAATTGGATTGAACCAAACTCATTTACCCTCTCATCATGATCAACAATCATCATGGGATGATCAATCAATCAAATTGGGTCAAACCAAGTCAAACCTAAGGGTTGACCAAGTCAACACTTAACCTAAATGAAACCATAGCAAATTCCAACATAGGCCAAATTGATTGAAACCATTGATCTAAGTTCACTCATGACCTATGTTTGAACTTGACCAAACATTTGAGCCTAAACTAACCCAATTGGCCACTTGACCCAGTTGACCCATTTTGACCTAAAGGGCCAAAATGTGTCAAAACTTGATCAAATTGATTGAACCAATGGGTCAAGTCCATCCCAAATCACTTTGGAACTTGACCAAAGCCTCAATTGGCCAATTAGACCCAACCTAGACCAATTGACCTTAGACCCAACATGACCACTAAAGGGGTCATGTTGAGCCAAAATTGAACTAACCCAAATTGATTGGAAACAAAGATACCAATCCATATGACCTAACCTAAACCTATTGACCTCCAAATAGGTCAAATGGGTCAAATAGGTCAACTTGACCCATTTGACCTAAATGAAGTCATATGAGCCAAAACCAAATCTATACCAAATTGAGCCAAACCAAAGGCACCAAAATATTTCAAATGGTCATATAAACTTGACCCAACCCTTAGTTTGACCCAATTTGACCAATTGGTTAACTTGACCCAAGTTGACCCATTTTGACCTAAATGGGTCAACATGAGCCAAACCCTATCAAATGGATTTCAAATCCAATGAAACTTGGCCAAACCTTTTTTCTCAACATACCAAACATACCCAAATTGAAAAAAATAGCAAAATTATCATTTTACCCCTAGGCCATAGAACAAATTTTGGCCTAACCCATGGTATTATTTTGGCCATACACTCTTCATAATCACTTGAGGCTTTCCTAAAAGCTCAAGGGACTTAATGATGAGTGGTGCACCCAACCAAATGAGTTTGAGTTTGACCCATGGAACAAACTGACCTATGGCTTGAAATTGAGTTTTCAAATTCCCTAAGCTCAATTTCACATGGGAAGTTGGCATTCCACTCAGGGATCAAATCCATGTGCACTCAAAATAGCAACAACCTCTAATCGGTCAATTGGATCAAAATGGCAAGCTTATGTTGGAAGTCGATATGGGAGATATACTCCCCTAATCAATAAAATTCACTTCACTCACACTCGATTGAGGCCTAGGAACCTTTAGCAATCATCAGAGAGCTTTCCCAAGGTCTTGAGAGATTTAGAATTCTTTCTCGGTTTTGCAGCAAAAATAGGGAGGCTGATTAGCCAACTTCCTCTACACTTGATCCCATCCAAATTCCCTTTACACACTCCTTCTAAGGACCAATTTGAACTTGCCCAAGCATCCATTTGAGCTCCCACAGCAAGGAGAGTCTTAATTGGATCAAAGTTGCAAGGGAGATCAAGTGGTGTTGGTCCATAGGAAGATCCACTCAACCCCAAGGCTTGAAACTTTAAACAAGACTGTCTCCACCACAGGAAGCTACCTCATCAAGCTCAAGTGCCAGTGATCACCTCCAGCGAGGTATGTAATTTTTTGGCCACTTAGCTTGATAGGTGTTGGTCCTTTGTGAAAGAAATTTTCATTGCATGAGAAATCAACCATTGGATAGGTTGGTAATTATGCCTAGATGGTGTGGGTTGAGTCTTGTATGATTCCATGCTAGATGGGCTCGAATCTCCCCTTGGATCATGGACGGTCTCCATTAATCCTCAGGGAAGAACTTGGTTCATCTCAGTCGTCCATCCACGCATTTTAGATGAATGGTTGAGATTATTTGGCACATTTTAAAAATCCTTTATCTATTTTAAACCACGGGTGAATCCTTAACCGTTTGATCATTGATCGAACGGCCAAGGATATTAGCGCATGCGCCGCCAGCCGCCTTCTCGATTTGACATTTAAGTGAGTGGCTCATGGTGGCATGTAAAGGCGTGCCGCCCGTGCGCACAGAGCTGAGATTAATCAGGGATTAGTTATTTACCTAATTAATTCCTAATTAATCCCTAGATCTTCTAAAATTCATAACTCTTTATAGAAAAATCAAAAAAATAAACGAAAAAAATGCTATGAAAAGATAATTTCATCTAGAATATTTTAAAAATTGTTTTAATGAATTTTAAATTACCATTTTCTCTAAATTTGGGTTTCTTTGAGAATTTTAATTAGCTAATTATTCTTTAATTAGGTCATCAATTAATCTAAAATTTCTAGGATTCATTTTAGGGGATGACCTCTGCCTCCCTTAATTTTTTTGAGATTTATTGAGGCCTTAATTGTAGAAATTGCTATTTCATTCCCTAATTACCCCTTTCATATAATTAAGGGTAATTAAGGTGTGATTAGTGAATTTATTCTATGATTAAGTTTGATTAAGGTCAGATCCAATGAGTAGGGATTTTAGAGAATAATTTTTAGGTATTTCCCCTAAGCTATTCCTTAAACCCCATTTTCTCTCCTTAATCCCCTCTTAATTAAGGGCTAACTCATTAATCACCCCCTCAAGCAATTTTTAAAAATTCTAAAAAGTTCCAGAATTTAATTAGTCTACCTTGGGTAGATGCTTAGGTGTTTAATAACCCAGGTCTAATTAAGGAAATTAAAACCCCTTTTATAAGTATGAAAGGGTGTTCTAAAAGTATTTAAGCTAAACCCCTTAACTTAATTAACTTTTAATTATGAGCCAAATTGCATTAGGCCTTTTCATTATTAGGTGTATTGTAAATTTAAATACCTTGTGGGTTTTGACATCTCATTAGCTCATAATTACTTAGTTAATTTTTCTAAGATGGTATAGGTAAGGGTTAATTAAGCCACTTAATTCATACCTTAACCTAATCAATGCTTAAAAATGAATTTAATTATCTAAAAAATAAATAAAAATACAAAACACATGTGGGAATGAGTTAGGAATAGTAAACTCATCTCACTTTTCAAAATTAAATCAAACTTCAAATTAAACAAAAATCATTTTGAAATTCACTTTGATTTATTCTAAATTTTCTTATTCCTTAAGAATGTCTTTAGGATTTAAGTAAAGTGAGTTTGTTTACATGATTGCATTGCTTTGGATCTTTCCCAACATGTTAAGTTGTATTCCATGTGATTCATGCATTCATAATTTCATGCTTCAAATTTTAAAATGAAAATTGTTTACTTTATGTCAAATGTGCATGTGTTGGCTAAAATAAAATATGAGTGGCTATTATCACTACTAAATCCAAAGTATTTTCAAAACCTATAAATGAAACATCAAATTTGAAAGTGCTATTATATACTTTAATTATAAGCTTGCATGTGATAGATTATAAAGTAATGTTTAGTGTAGCTTTCTTCCTTTCTTATTAGCATAGTTTTGAATAAGAGTTGGTAAGATGTAGGGTTCATTTGAAAAGAACACTTACTTAATTCTCATACCTATTCATCCCGATGCCATCATCTAAGAAGGATTGTTTATACTTGCATGATTAAATTGCATAAACAACTATAAAACTATTAAAGAACTTTTGCATATTCTTTTTCCATTTCATTTCTTTTATATGCATGTTTGCACTTAAGGAAAGAAGTACATTAGTTTGGACAACCCCAAGGTTGCGAGGCTTTAAGTAGCCCTAAGTAGGTCTTATACCTCTGGTTAATAATGGTGCTTTACTCACTTATGTCTTTCTTACTTTCATGCATGTATGTGAAATTTTGGATAAGGAAAACCTTTTCTACTTAAGAAAAATCATGCATATTCAACTTCTAAATTTTCTTAAATGGATTACTTAGCATGCATCATAAAGTGTGTTAACTATTCTCATTTGCATGTATAGATATGCTTAGGGTCCATCCATATGCATGTTATATATATGTTGGGAAAGAAATGAAATAAGTAATGTGTTATGTGAATTTTGATTCATTTTATTTAATCTTAAAATACCTTTCTTTTTGAATAGGTTTGTTTAGAGTTTGTCTAAACTTAATATTGATTAAAAGATATAATCAAAATATTCACCTAAATGAAATAAAAATGTGAACTTACCTTATAAATTACTTAAGAATTAGGAAAGAAAATAGAAGTTCTCTTCTCTTTCCCTCTCTTCATAACTTAGTAATTAATTATAGGTTTCACTTAAATCAAATTAAAACATGAAATAAAAATAACCCAAAACACTTAAACAACTTAAATGAAATCCTCTTCTAAGTTGAACATGTTCTTCACACTTAGAAAACTTGAACCTAAAGTCATAAGCATATCAACTTTCAAAGCACTTAACCTTCATAATTTCTAGCCTTAGGTTAGGTGCATGGTTTGATGTTATGTTTTATTTTGTGATGGATTTTTTGTACTAGATGTTATGGTATATGCTCGTAGAATGAATAGTATGACGTGTTTAGTCTAACTATTCTTTTTTGCAGGGGATTGTGCTTAAGGGGCACTATCATAAATAAAAATATAAATGATTCTTTCTTGCAGGTGCTTATACCCTTTGCATAATCCATAGGCTAGGTGAACTTAGTCACCCATATGTGGGGTGATAAGTCCAATATACATGCTTGAAATTTGTGTGGTGTGATTTAACTAACCTTTATTTTACAGGTGTTAGTTAGATTTCTACTTTTCCTTTTCATGTAAAAAATTTGTATAAGTAAGGTTTTAGAATGATTTGTTATGGGGATTAGGATGAGCATTGGTCATAAGATCCCAGCTTATGCACCATGGGAAGCCTTAAAGCATCCACCTTCCAACCATCCAAAGGAGGAACCAAAGAAGAAAATAAGAAAATAAAAAAGAAAGAAAGAAGAAAGAAGAATAAAGCTTGAAGACCCCCATAACAATCAATTCCTTTGCTTAAATTGTAATTTAATTCATTTGTAATCCGGTTTGTATAATGGGAGAGCTCAGCTATCCATATTTAATATTTTCGAGTTTGTACGGTGGCGCCCGACCACGAACGACCATTTAATTTTTTTGCGATTAGCTTTATAAATTGTTTGATGATTTATTTAGCTTTTGCTTTAAGTGGCATGATTTTTCTAGTTTCTTCCTTGCTTTATGTATGGCCTAGATGTGAATTAGACTCTTTAGGAAAAAATAAATCTTTTACCCAACTTAGCAATTCAAACTAAAACTAAATAACTCATAACCTCACCCAAAGCTTAGGATTAAAATCAAGATAAAAGAATTAGCAACCCCTTAGCTGGATGAGCATTTCTTTATAATATCATGTATAAATGTATCTTATTCCACCTTTGCTAGAGAACCCGACTTGACTTTGGAGGACCGTGGTGAAAACTCACCTCCTACCTTCTCGCTGATTTTGGTCAATAATCTACTTTCTCATGCATTAGTCATAAAAATCCTATTAGCCTGAGTCAAAATGATTTTCCAAAATAAAAATAAAATAGAATTTGAATTGCATTTAGATTTAGGTCATTTGAAGCATACCCTTTACATGATCGAGTCTCTTTAGGGAGTAAGTTTAAGGACTTAAAACTTTCTAAATAAATATCTTGCATAAGCATAAAGACTTGCCTACATGTATTTAAAATCATAGGAGGAGTTAGTTGGCGATCAGCCCCAAGTGATAGTAAGTCCAAGCTGTCGAGTGGTTTATCCTCTCTTATAGAGGTAAACCAAATACCCATTTTCTCCTTAGATTTGGGTTGAACTTTCGGCCCTCACCGAAGCTCCCTAGATTTAGATTTTAAGGTTGCTTTTTCCCCTTTGTGAAACATAAGCATAATTCCTCACCTCTTAGAAATTTTCTTAATCTTGTGTTAAGGAATCTTAAGTCCTAAAATTCTAATAAAAAATACAACTAAAATAAACTAAATTAATTTCTAAAATGTAAAGCCCAACTATAAGATAGTTTGAGATGATTGCTATATTTTCTAGCAACGTGGGCATCTCCTACTTAACTCTCATTTTGGCTTCGATAATAACTCCCTTTTTTGATCAATACCATTTGATCTTCAAAACACAAATCAATCGATTGATAGTCCTTCCCTATTGAAATCTTCAGAGACAATGATCATTTACCTTAATCAAGAGTTTTCCTAAGGGATTTCATCCCTAAAGATATAATTAATTATGGGGGTTTACCCCTGTAAGAAATTTAACGAACCTAGTTTAAAATAAACTCTACTTTACTTTTCTATGTAAATTAGGAGAAGAATCTCTGGTACATATGCAGACCCATCGTCTTTAGGAGTCCTTATTGAGATGATTGGTTTCATTAAAGGGTAGTGACTTCTGTCTTTCAAGATGATATACTATACCTTGATGATGTACCCGATCACCTGAATAAGTACATATGCAGATTTGCGTGGCATCTTACTAAGATAACTTTCTAAAAGGTCTCTTATTTCTTTTCTCCACATATTTGAAAGGCGACTCCCTAATAGGAATTTATTCACCACAGCTCCTATGCACGAGATGAAGCTCTGGAATGTATAGGCCTCCTTGCCTCCCCATCAATTGCCTTCTTTGCCAATGGCCGATGCCTTCTTGCCAGAATTTGGCTTGAATTTATTATTTTATGCATGGAAAGAAAGGAGATTGGTATGGTTTTGATTAGAGGAGCTCCAAAAATTATTTTGAGCCAACCAAGAAAAACCATGAGCTCTCTTTTCCCTTCTTTTTAATGGTGGCTACAAATCACAATTAATAGTGGTTGGGGAGGTGATGGCCAGTTGGGAGGAGTCTTGGAGAAGTCAAATTAGGTGTTTAGCTACTACAGAGCTTGCTAGATATCAGCCAAGTGAAGACATGACTTGAATTTTAAGTGGATCTTATATTCTGGCATCTCGCCATTGATTTTCCTCTCTCCCATGGCCTCCATTGTTGACTTAAATCTCCACACCATATGGCTTGAAGTGTTAGCTTCTTTGTGATAGATTTTGGGTGTGGTTTGAGTCTAATTAAGATACGTTCAATTGGTTTGAGCCTTTCTTAACCCTTTAGCTCAAATGAGCCAAATTAGGTTCAATGCATTGATTTAGCTCAATTGAATTTAAATTGGGTTATTATTATGTTTAATTTGATATTTGAAATGATACAAAATAATTGATTTCAATTAATATGGAGTTGGTTTTAATTTAAACCCATTTTGACCCAAATTAGGTTTAATAAGTCGAATTGAGTTTGTTTGAATCTAATGATCAATATAACCCAAATTGAAGTGTGTTTGAACTTTGAATATATTTTATTGAGTATTTAAAGTGATTTGGAGTAATTTATTTTAATTAATTTGGATTCAATTTTGATTTAGACTCATTTAAGCCTAAATTAGGCTTTATGGGCCAAATCGGGTCAAATGACCAATTTGGTCAAATAAAATTTAATAAAGAGTCAAATTATAATTAAATATGATTTGAAAGTGCTTTGGAACATTTAACATGAATTAATTTCAATTTATTTTGAGCTTAGGTTCAGTAGGGTTCGTTCGAGTTCACTTAGACTAGGTGGCCCGATTAGGCTATTTGAGTCATCATTGGATTCGGATTTGTTTAGTTTTGTGTTATATTTTAGTAATTTGGTAAGTTTAAGTATTTATGATGACTTAAATTGATCAAATTTTTATTAGTTTGACTTTGACTTGGTGGAGTGCACATGGGTCAACTCTATGTCAAATAACCTGATTGATCACTTTGGACCTCATCTAGATTCATTTTTTGGGATTCATTTAGATTTATGCATTAATTCTATGCTTTTTGTTTGATTTGATTTAATTTAATTTTGATTTTATATGATTTTCTTGGATTTAGAAGATTCTTAGCTCAAATGGCTTGATTGAGTTAACTAAACCCAATTACCACAATCTGGATTCGATTGAATTTAAATTTCAATTCAAATATGTTTGATTTATACTTTTATTGAGTTATGTTAGATTTGGATTTTATTTGGGTTTCATATAATCCAGTTGAGTTAGGTCAGGCCTACTAAACTATCCTAGGTTTTCTTCTTAATATATTGGCTTTTTAATTTAGTTTTAATTTCATATTTATAGTTTTCACTTCTGCTTTAGTTTAGGTTTTAATTTTAGTTATTAATCGTAGTATCCTAAGTGCCTAATTAGGAGGCTCTCGATCTAAGGTTGGAGATTCTAATCACTAAGATTAGGGTGATTGTTAACCCCACTTAAGATTAATAGAACCTTGGTGCCTAAATCAAGTCCTAGGTCCAAGAGGATGGTTGTCAGCCTCACCAAAAATGAGATCAACAGTTAGTAGTTCACTTTATTATATTCATAATAGGATAACTATTTTATGGATAATTTTGTGTTGATTTATTACTATAAAATTTATTGTACATTATATTGAATGATATAGTAATAGTATTATTTTTCATGTATGTTACCTTTGTTGAATGCAATAAATTTTATTTTTGCAACTCGAATTTTAATATGTCAATAGAGCTGGCAATATTATTTATAAAATATGTGTTGAAATTTTCTCATAAATAAAATACATGAACTTTTATTTCTATATGTGAAAGTGTGTAGATTGTTAAAGCCTCTGTTTGAATACTAACTAGCTGAATAATAAAGTTAAATGGTGATGATTTTATAAAAAATTATTGTATTTCCTTTAGTTAGTGTTCACATGCCCACATTAAGGTATCTTGAATGTAATAGATTTATATGGATATTTTTGTCTTGATTTATTAGTATAAAAAAATTTGTACATTACATTGAATGGCATAGTTATAATATTTAATTTTTACCCACTTTATCTTTGTTGAGTGTAATAGATATTATTTTTGCAACTCAAATTTTAATATGTAAATAATGTTGGTCATATTATTTATAAAATATGTGTTGACAATTTACTTATAAAATACATAATATTATATGTTTCTATGTGAAAGTATGTAAAATGATAAAGCCCTTTTGAATATTAGTTAGTCATATTATTTTTATTTTGCTTTCTCCTACTATTTATATTACTTGTTTATGATTTTTATTATTAGTACAAAATAGGTGTTTATATCCCTTAATCATATCTCATGTTTTAAAGCTATATGATTTATATATTTAACACTTATATTTTATTATTTATATAATGTTACACTCTATTAATTGAGTTAATGAAAGTCGTGACAATCTTGCTCCTAATGTAATCTCGCTAAGAAGTTTGTTATTGAAGGTGTAGGCAAGGCCGGTGGCTTGTGAAGAAGTCACGATAGAAGCGCATTGGTAAAGGCAATGAGTAGGTCATAACATGTGAATGAGGTTTCGTTTGGCTATGTTTATTTGGTGCGTTTAGATGTTTGAATATGGTGCTTTACTAAACGGCGTTTAAATAAAACTCTGTTTATGATCGATTTGAAATAAATAAGGACTCGTCCTCACTCAATTGGAAGAACGAAAGTTTTGCAAAAATCACTTTTAAATTAATTTTTTTCTAAATGAAAATCTATGCCAAATGAAGTCTGAGAAGAAGAATTTGTGAGACGTATTGATTCACCCAATGCCCATACTTAAGGCTTATCAATTTCACCGCCAACATCTCCCTCACCATCAATGATAAGATTATAATAGAGGAAATGAGAAGGGTTGTATGTTATTTAAAAACTAAAGTATTATTTATATAAATAATAAAATTTAGTTGTTAAATATATAATTCATAAATCTCTCGAAAAAAAAACTAGTAGACTTAATAAATTTAAAAAACAATATCATTTTTAGATTTTACAATTTGAGTAGCATTATAAAGTTCAAAATTTTCAATTAAACATTAATTTTATTCTCACATTCCCTTGATGTTTTAAAAATAATACTGATTACAAGTTTTTTTATTCAATTAATTGGATTCAACGGAAAAAAAAAATTACGTTACTTTCGTGGCCGTTGCGGTCTTCGTCCTTGACTCATTTCTAATGTGACAGCACGTGATTTGACTTATTGGTTTATTTCTAATGTGAGATGCATGTGATCGGATTTAATTATGGAGTATTGAGTTGCATCTATTTTTATACGTATTAATAACATATGGTCTCTTTGAAATCATATTTGTTGCGTGCAAAAAATTTGAATAAGTAAAATAGACAAATTTGATATTTTAATATTACACGAAAATTTTGCACACATAATAAATGAGTTTAAAAGACATCAGAATTTTTATGTGAAAAATCTAACAAGAGAAAAACTATGAGACTTAGCTTACTTAAAAATAATTTCATTATATCATTATTTATTACAATTATTATCACGTATCCAAAGTTGGAAATGAACAACTTATAAGAGTAGGTGGAGAATATTGGATCAACTTGCTTGTAGTGACAATCTTACAACAATGATCCAAGAATACATGACCAAGGAAGGAAGAATTGACCAACAATGTTGTCAGCGATCCAACGATGATCGCAAAAGCAAGGAGCGGCGGAAATGGTCAATATTGATCCATGATAAAGATGATTGTTTGCTAAATGGTGACGGGATGACAACCATGGCAAAACAAGTGATAAATAGTGGTGGTGTGGTCCAACAACGCTAGCGAGGAAAGCATCAAGGATGTGGCGAATGGCGGCAAGGGACCAACAATGGTGGTTTGATCCGGCTAGGGTGGTGAGTATCAGGATTCTTAAGATTTCATCTTCAACTTCTGAAGAATGGTGAATATTTATTATGAAATGACATTTTATGATACGATAAAATACAAATCACTCCATCAAACGGCTCAAAAATGATTCCCTTGATCATCTCATATATTGTAAGTATTTGAATGCTCAAATAAAATTTAGATCTTGGTTGTTATTCATCAAAATGCTCGATCAGAAATATTTCATATTTAGAAACTATTTAAGGATCCGACTGATATCTCAAAGTTTTCAATTATATTTTAAATGCTTGATCTGAGCTAATCTGGACTCAGAATTAGATTATTTTTGATATAATCGAGGTATTTTATATTAGCTCTATGATGATTAAAAGAAAGTTTGAAAGATTAAGATTTTGATTCTAAGTGATGTTCACATATATCAAGATTCTTATTTTAACAATACAATTTTTCAATGATATATCAATATTAAAGTAAGATTTAAGCAAAATTTAATTTAAAGTTTGACAAATATAATTTTAGGGATTTTGTTTAATTTTTAATTTGAAAACATTGAACAAAGAGTATTCAAATATATGACCTGAAATCTTTGTCTCTAAAAAAGAGAAATTTTTAGGGGGGTGTTTGTGATTAATTTTATTTTCTATTTTTTATTTTTATTTTTATGCTACTTTTAAAAATATATTTATTTGATGTATTTTTTTAAGTATTTTTATTTTTTAATTTCCAAAAGAAATAACATTATTTTTAAAAATTCTCAAAATAATTTTTATATATTTTGAATATTTTAAAAATAACAATAATCAACAAATATGTTTTACTTTAAAATAAAATATAAACACAACAAAATAAAATTAAAAAATAAAAAAATAAAAAAATAAAAGTGAGATCCCAAACATCTTCTTAATTATAGACTAAGATGATCATAAATCTAATCTTGTACTAGATTTTATTTTAACTATGTTATTAATTAAATTTAAAATTTATTAAAAATAAAAAAATTAAAATATATTATCATTTTGAAAATTTTAATAGATTTCAGAAATTTTTCGCACAAATCTTAAATAATATAAATAAATAAAGAAATAATTTATCAAAATGTAAAAAAATAATATTTATTATGACATAATTTTTGGACTTTGATCCCCTCAATATTTACCAAATCAGAATTTAGATTTACCAATAAATACTATTTGTTGCCGGTTAGGAAATTAGGAACCAGTGCGTGGGAGTGGAGGGGAGAAGCTTCAATCTACATAAAGCAAAACCTTCTTCGTCCGTTTCTCCATCGCAATGCTGAAGTGGAGTAAAAGAAGGGCTCATCAATTCTTGTACTTGCTTCTCATCTTGCTTTTCGTTCTCTTCTCTCTTCTCAACAATCCTAGCACCAGTACACTCCATGGGGGAATGCAGGATGAAGACTCCGCTACACGCCCTTCGTTTCCTACAACCAATTCATCCACAAATAAATCAACAAAGGTTTTAGGTTTGTTTATCTGAAATCGCCGATTCATGTCTCAAAAATTGCTCCGTCTGCACTCTGATGGCATTAAGGCAAAGCTAATGATGGTTACAAAATTTGGGCGTTTTAAGTATCTCTTGGTTAAACCGTAAAATGGATTTTACTTGTTTTGACTCGGATTCTGGTTTTGTATGGTCTAGGTTGCTTTGGATGAGATTGTTGAGATAGTTTTTTGGGGGTCTGGTTTCAGGTGCTTCGGATTGGGCTAAGGCATGCGGTTCTTCCCGGAGTTATAAGAGAAAGCTAAGGTCCTCCACGAGAAACCAGCAGCGAAGGGAGAAACGGCAGGAAAAATGTGACATTTTCACTGGAAGATGGGTTTATGACAATGTCTCCTATCCATTGTACGAAGAGGGTGGTTGTCCATATATGTCGGATCAGTTAGCTTGCACAAAGCATGGTCGGCTAGACGTGGAATACCAGAGAATGCGATGGCAGCCCCATGCCTGCAGCTTGAAGAGGTATGGAAATTTCTGTTTTGTTTTTACAGACGATTACATTCTCATTAATGTAGAGAAGTGCATATTGGTTTTTCTAGTGGTCGATGAACATGCATCACTCCTCATCATGAGTTGAATGTGGATTGGGCCAACTAATTCAGTTTTCAGGGCTTCTTGGGCATCCGGTTGTAACAAGGCATCTTTTTGTTGAAATAAAAATGGTTTTATTAGAAACTCCAAAATTTAGTGTGCTTATATTGGAGTACTCTTATGACGGGTCACTACCTAAAAAGTCACCTTATTAGAAAAAATTGAGAGACCTATTAGGCTAAAGTAGATAATATATTGATGGATGAGAGTTTAGGTTGTTACTCTATTGGAACCTCCTTCTAAACTCATTGAGACAGAGTGCTTTGTGGTGGGAAACATTAATTACCCTTGACCGTAAAAGGCATACCTCCTCCAAAATCTTATCTATTTGGTGAATGCTTCTATTTTAAGGTTACTAACGAGAATACTAGTTTTTGATGTGGGAGAGATTGCCAGATTGCCAAAGTATTATCAAAATGTACTCTTAGACATCGATGCATCTTTTTGTGTAACCATTAGAGTTTTATCATAATCTCGAAAGTTAAGTGTGCTCATATTGAGCACTCTTATGATAGGTGTAATGAGGCTTGTTAGGTTAGTTAAATATATCTAATTTGAAGAGAGTTCAAATTGTCACACCAAGAAGTTAATCCTGACATCTTTACATGTTTGATTGATGTTATAAGCCGATTAGGTCAATTCCTAGAGTCATGGGCTGATAATACTCACTAATCACCGAGATCTTATAAGTGAATTGTTGCTTGGATTCTAGTTGTTGTGAGGTTTTAAACTATCTATCTTTTTTGATATGTAAATGTTATGGTTTGGTCAAAAAGAAGATAGCAAGAAAATGGCATATGCTAGGGTGAAATTTTAAAACCAAGACTTAGTGCATGGAGGCCCTGACATTTTAGGGTATGGGGATGGGTAAATCTACATTGTTTTAACCACACATTTTTAGAATCTGTTTTCGTGATGCAAATTTATGGCCTCTATATTAAAATAGAGGCAACATGATTATTGCTCCAAGTCAACCCTATTAAATTTAAATTTTAGTGTGGATACAGGAATTGTAAGATATTCAAGTTGTAGTCTGATGGGGAGCTAGGGTAAGAAGCAGACCCATGGAGGTGCAACATGATAAAGTGATCTTATGCTATTTGGAACACATTATTTGTGCGATTGGGAATTTAAAAGTAATCACCTTATTAATATATCATAAGATTGTTATGAAATTATCATGACCATTAAATGGTTACTAGAAATTCAAAGTATAACCAAATTAAATATTAAAAAATATGAAATCATAATCAAACTAATCTATTTTCCATTAATTTGTTCATAGATCTTGAAGTGGGTTTAAATAATGTGTTTCATATTTTACTTGGAATATAATATAGGATTATTTTTAAAAACATTAATGATAATTATTGCGCATCAAAAAACCAAAAAAAATATAATTACAAAATAATGTCGTCATAATACTATTTCATCTGTAGTCACCTTTTCAGAGAAAGCAGAGAGAGAAGAGAGAGAGACAGAAGAGAGAGAGAAGATTTTATTTTTATTAATTTTTTTAAATAATATAATTATTTAAAGTATATAATTTAAAAAATATTTTTATAAAATATTTAATAACTAAATATTTATATATTTAGTTATTAATTTATTTATTATATATATAATTAAATATATAATTTAAAATATTTTAATTATATATATAAATTATAAATTTATTTAATATTTTTTATTAATTAATATAATTATGTATAATATATATTTTTATTAATTTTTGTTAATATATAATATAAAATTTTATAAAATATATAAATAAATAAATAAAGAAAGAATAAATTATATAAATATTTTATAAACTATATAAATAAAGTAATTATATATATATTTATATTTATAAATTTATTTAGTTATTTATATGTTTAAATTATATAAATATTTTTAAGTTATATAAATAATTTAAAAATAATTTTTATAGAATATTTTTAATTATATATATATATATTTATTAATATAAGTCTTTAATAATAATAATAACAAAAAATATAAAAATATAAAAAAATAAATAAATAAATAATTTTTAATAAATAAATAAAGAAATGAATAAATATATAATAAATATATATATATATATATATATATATATATATAACTAAATATTTTATAAATATATAAATAACTAAATATTTATATAATTTACAATTATTTATTTATTTATTTAACTAATTATATATTTTAAAGAAATAAATATTTTAAATAAATAAATAACTAGTTATATATATATATATAAAACTATTTATTTATTTATATATTTTAAATATTTTTAAATTATTTATATAACTTAAAAATATTTATATAATTTAAACATATAAATAACTAAATAAATTTATAAATATAAATATATATATATAATTACTTTATTTATATAGTTTATAAAATATTTATATAATTTATTCTTTTCTTTATTTATTTATTTATATATTTTAAAAAATTTTATATTATATATTAACAAAAATTAATAAAAATATATATTATACATAATTATATTAATTAATAAAAATATTAAATAAATTTATAAATTTATATTTATAATTAAAATATTTTAAATTATATATTTAATTATATATAAATAAAAAAATTAATAACTAAATATATAAATATTTAGTTATTAAATATTTTATAAAAAATATTTTAAATTATATACTTTAAATAATTATATTATTTAAAAATTAATAAAATCTCTCTAAATATTTCTCTCTCTCTCTCTTTCTCTCTCTCTCTCCCCTTTCTCCACAAAAACAAAAAAAAAAAAAAAAAAGTATTGAGACGCAAACACGTCGGCGTCGTCAGTTTGACGGACGACTATTTTGCTTTGTTATATTTTTTTATTTTATCATTAACACTAAATTATAAAATAATCCTATAATATCTATTGCGTTCAGAAGGTTCACCATGATGGCCATTATTACGCCTCATTTAGTCCCCATAGAAATTGAAACTATAACCAAATTAAATATTACAAATATGAAAACATAATCAAACTAAAATATAGCTAACTAATCCATTTCTCTATTAAGACATTCTCCTTTTCATAGATTTTATGCGGTCAATAATGTGTTTCATATATTTTACTTGGAATATAATATATTGGCATTGCAATCTAGAAGATTCACCCACTTCATGATAAAATTATTTTGTGTCATCTAGTCCCCATAGTAATATAGCTTAGAAGTTGCTCTAAACAACTTTAGATATTTCTCCATAAAGAAATAATATTGACATCCATTTGGAGTTAGGTTTATTCTTGATTGATTGAGGTGTTGATAAGTTGAACATAATTAAACTTAAAATTTGGGGATGAGGTCTCAAAATTATTAATGCCATGAATCTATGTATGGACTTTGACCATGAGTTGAACTTTATAGCAATAAATAATGCCATTTAGATGGAATTTAATCATAAAGCCCAATGACATGGAATAGGTTTACCATAAGAGGGATAATTCACTCTGAAGTGTGATGTTCAAGAAGAGCCCCATTTCAATATATAAATACATTATGTTTCAAGTTAGAATTTAGCAGTGCTTGCTTGTATGTTGTGGCCTCTAAAAATTCGAGCTCGATTATTTTATGAAGTGATTCTATATCAAATTTTATAAAAAAGATTGGACATTTGAGGTTTCCTATTGGCGTAAGCCCCTGCAGTAAATTACTTCACTTGGTTATGAAAGAAAACTTTCGATTAAAACTAGTCCATTTACGCTAAATACATAATTTTTAGTAGCACAATTTTGATTTTGAGAAAGAGAAATTTTCATCATTAGTTTAAAGCATATGTGATGTAGAACATCACGAGGATCCAAAAATTAGAGCTCAAGGTCCATTTATAAGATCTGGTAAAGCCAAATTCAAAAGAAGAAGGCATTGCATTAATTATGCTGCCCATTTTATGATTTCATCTTTTTTATTTGTAATTTTAATTTTCTTCTAAAACTCGATGTTTGAAATTTTGTATTTAAAAATTCAAAGTATGACATGAGGTGGTTGAATCCATAAAATAATAAATGGGTGGATGACATAAAATAATGAGAGATTTAATCTTTAATGTGGCCACCATTCTCCATGTTTTGAATTCTTTTCTTTGAAAGATCTTTGTAATGGTATAAATGACTACTTAGAATGAAGGAGATATTTTGGCAATTATAAATTATTGAGTTATTCTTGTGGTTTTAGAGCTTGGTCCATAATCGATGGGAATTATCCTACATATATTCTTTCCTACTCCGATCGTTCTCATCTCAAGAAAAATACCTCCATCAATATATGAAGAAGAATGAAAACAAACATCAAAATCTTATTATTATGTTATTCTTGGTTGTTATGTATATTATTCTACAGTTAGTAAAGGTAGTTAAATCAATTTGACTAGAATCTATTAGTAGTCATAGTTGTATTGTCCAAAGGGACATTTTAAAGTTATGATGTAGTTGTACATGGAGATAAGTTTGAATCAACCTTAGTTAATAGAGAATTATGTGTCCCTATCAAATGCACTCTATAATTCATCATTTAGGAGATTAATATTGGGAACTTCAAAGCATTAAGAGGATGTGTATGTGTTTTAGTGCATTGCAAAAATTTCTAGGCATTATATTTATGTTTAAAATCACCTCATGTTATTTGTATGGGACTTCAAAATTAAGTTTAATTATTTGAATGAATATTTTATCATTAAGATGTTGAAAGCATTTTATTTTGAACTTTAAAGATTGCATGCTATTTGCTTATATGTTTGTATTATGGATTTGCTTGTGATTGTTGTAATTTAGAGTTTATTATGCATTTAAAATATCATAGTTTTGTTCTCTTATGGTTCATATTTTATTGAGGTGGGCCCTACATTGAATCTTTCTTTGCTTATAAATAAAAGGTTTTTTAAGTTCATTTTAGAGTTCAAGTTTTGGTCATTATGTGTAAGTCTTGTGCATTCATGAGAACTTTAAGGGTAATGAGGAGGTTTTATTATTTATTTGTGCGAGCATTCAAGTTTATTGTAGATCCATTTGTGTTCAATTTATCCATTTTATGTGGCAATCATTATATTTGGATTTCTCAATTTTGATCTTAGCTGGCATTTATATTTTTCTTATTTTTTATCTATCACATTTTAATGTCTAGATAATTATTTTGAGTTCTATGCAAACCCATGAATTGAAAATTTCTTTAGGCTCTTCTCTCCTCATAAAGGGCATTTTAGCATTGGTTAAGTTTACTACCACTTCAAGTAAAATGCAAATGATCGATGTTCTAAGACACTATGGTTGGTGTCTTTAATGCTTACCACATCAAGTATGGTGTGTGAGAGCTACCAACTTAAAATATTTTAAGATATATTTTTCTTCTATATTATAAAAAAATGCGGGATTATCTTTTGTATCACAAGCATCGATTTCTTTTTGTGAACTCAAGATTTGAGTTTGGCCTCGTTAAAGAGAGTATTAGATTTAAATTTTGAGATGATGATTTTGTAGATGAGACATCCCCTATAGATTTTGCCCTCATTTGGTGAAGATTTTAGATTTGGTTACATGTTTCTTATAGGTGCAAATACATATAATTAATTACCCCTCCCAGCAGTGAGAGGAAACTTTTGATTAAGGCTAGCCATTAAGCCGCTAAATACTTAGTGTATAGTAGCAACAAATATAATTAAATTTAATAAATACATCATTATTGACCTTAAAAAATATTTTAGGAGAAATAATGACATGCTCGATCAAGATCCCATGGTTATCATCTCATTTATCGTGATCCAGTTCATTTAGTTATAGAAGGTGGTTGACCCAAAATGATTGAGGGATAGCTTTAAGTTGTTTCATTTGAAGAGACATTGTAGACCCAGGTTGATATTTGTCTAAAGGGATAATTTTAAATCGACATATAAGAGCTTTGTGCCATATTAAGTATATCCATAATTTGCAACTCAAAGGGTAAAAAGTCATTGATGAAACACATATAGATTATAGCTGTAACAGTAATATAGTGGAGTCTACTAGTCAAATCACCCGGTCAGAGGGTTTTGATTGTAAATGTTTCATATGTGAAGCCTATAGGTCAAATCATGCGGGCAGAGAACTCGAGTCACTTTTTTACTAGTGTAGACTATTTTAAGTGTGAATGTAGTAGTGTATTTAATATGACATCTTTTTTGAGTTTAAGTTAACATTAAATTTATTATCCTCGATAAATAATTATGGGCGAATTGAATGAATATTTCTTTAAGTCTTTAAATGACTAATTTTCATTTAAACATTTAGTGATTTTCTTGAGTTTGAAGTTTTCTTGAATATTTTATAATTAATTTGT
Source organism: Cymbidium sinense (assembly GCA_021442155.1). Lineage (NCBI taxonomy): Eukaryota > Viridiplantae > Streptophyta > Magnoliopsida > Asparagales > Orchidaceae > Cymbidium > Cymbidium sinense. Next base: position 28,966,999 of record CM038217.1, read on the forward strand.
ATATTGATTCTTGAGAAATTAAAATTAAGAATTTTGTTATTAACTCTACTTGATCACGAACAGAAGTTTGGGTTTGTGAATTGTGTATAGTTTAAATTCACTTGGTAAATTTCTTAAATTGTAAATCTTGTTAACTCTACTTTAAACATTAAGGATCAGGTATGTTAATTGTATTTAACTGGTCAATTTTAAAATCTTATTATATCAACATCTCTCTCTCCCCATGTAGAGGATTAGGTCTATAGATTAAAATTTGTAATAATTTTTTATAGTTTTGTGATTAATGTTTCTTTGAATTTTGAAGAATGTTAATATTTTCAAAATAATGACTAGTCTCTTAAAATATTTACATGCTTTTAATGCCCTAAATTCAAGTCAGTTTAGTTTCAACCCATGCAACTTCCTTTGATATCAAGGTTAGATATTCAACATTGTGTCGGAACACATGTAGGTAATTTATAATTTGGATAATTTTGCATCCAAATTAGGAAGTTTATAAGTCTTTTAAATTGATTTTGGGTTTTAATTTAATTTAGATTCAGCCTGCGTAGCTTTTTCAAACATTATGATTGCACTCTAAATCCCTCAGTTTGAGCACATGTAGGCATTGTGAGTTCAAATGATAATTGATAAAATTACATGCTTTTTGAAGGACTATTATGAGTTCTTCACAAATTGTACAATTATGTTCATTCTTTCTTATTATGAAAGTATTTAATTTGGATTGAATGTAGATCTATAATGTGTGCAAAATTTCTAACTTTGATTATTTGTACGTATTTAAGTACATTTGAATAATTGGGCTAATGATTGCCCTGTAAAGCATGCAAAATTTATTTTGAAGTTATCTGCATGTATTTCGGTGCATTTGGGTTTGACAGAAGGTTTTTTTGCAATGCGCACAAGATTTCAATTTTTTAAGTTATTTGCATGCATTGTGAAGTTATCTGCATGTATTTTAGAGCATTTGGGTTGAATATAAAATCACCTTCGGTTATTTATATTAAATCATTTGCATTTCAATGTATTTAATTTAGTGAATTAGTCACTTGTTAATGCATGTAAATTTTAATTTAGTATTGCCTTTGTATCATACAAAGATTCATCAAGTGGCAAATGGGACAAATTTAAAGCAAGAGTACGATATATTTTTTACATGTTTTACACAATATACTTAATATATTTTAAATTAAGAGTGGGCCCTATAATGATTCTTTTTCATTTCTATAATTTGAGGGCCAAGATGCCTTTCATTACACATTTTATTTGTTTGAGTGTTGAGGAGAGAAAGTTATGTGGGTTTTAAAATCTACAAGGAGGTTCCTCGATTTCCAAGCTAGCTTTTCAAGTCTGTTTTAGTTCCTTGTAAATCCTTTTTTTTAAGTTTGGTTTTACATTTACGTGTGCTTTGTGAGTTTAATTTGTTTATTATGTTTAAATTTTATTTTAGATTATTTTATTTTATTTTGTTTAAGTCATTTTTTATTCTTTTAAATTCCAATGTCATCCGCACATAGGTGTTTGCATCAGGTATGTTAAAGGCATGCTCGTCATACTAGCTTAGACGTGATGGTTGATGTTTTGAGGCATCGTGTAAGTCTTCAACACTCGCTATGCCAACTTAGACTCAACGAGATCTTCTAGTACTGCATGAATAACGACTTTTGTGAGGTCAAACAAATGAGTACTTAATTTTCATAGTTTTTTCTTGTGTTGTCAGTCTTGGCACCGTGAGTATTTAATTTTATGTTTAAGCATAATACCTTCATGACGAGTGACAACAACGATGGTGAATTTTGCAAATTGATAAATGTAAAATTTTGTGCAAAGAATATTTTTTTAAAATATATGTATATATATATATATATATAGTATGATAATAATAATAATTTTTCTTTTTTTCTAGAGAGGAAAGAGAGGGATGAGAGAGAGGACTTTTATCACACCCCGAGTCTAGAAGGGTACAACCCGATAACATGGGACGTGATGAAGCTATATGTAGTCACAAGAGAAAATTCTCATACAACAAAGTAATGATAAACTGATAATAATAAGAGAAATAAACTACATTTCACTTCATCAAAAGATATCATATAATTGTCCAACTAGAAAGTAGAAAAATATTCAAACTACAAAACAAAATAATGTCCAACAACAACATAACTACCATCTAAACAATAAATTGAAAGAGAGATAATAAGAATAATTTTATCCAAACTTAAAAGGACATTAAAAGATAAACTACTACATAAACTAAAATATCGAACATCCTAATTCTGATAGATAGCTGGCTTCTGTGGTGAAGGTCCTCCAATTATACTAGCGAGAATGTTATGAGAAAATTTTACAATAATGAGTTTGACTAATCAAATTTAGCAATTAACCAAAATTCATTAAAACATAAATGACAAAGTAATGAGGCATGCAACATGACCAAGAGAAATGTTCAATGATCACAACTCATAGAAATTGATATCCTCAAGTTATTATTTCTAAAATAGAAATGAATCAATAAACAAAATGTATATGTTTATGCTGCTTATGCAAATAGTATGCTCATGCTTATATGTATATAAAAAGAAAAATCTACAACTAAGCATTCGTATGCCAAAATAAATGTTTTCACAACAGATATGCTTAACTATGTTTATTTAATGACTCATTCATTATTTATTACTATATGATAATATGTAATTCTAAGTGAGCATATGCAAGAATATTTATTTATGCTTATATATAGTCGATTTTTTACGACACCCTGAACAAGAAATGGTAGGCACCAATCCCATGAAAATCCAACGATTTCTCTAAGGACCCGTCGGTCCAGCTAGCCATTTACAAAGGGTTTAATACTGACATATATTATATATTAATCACATTTCCATTTCACATCATCAATAAGTAACTATCATCATTATTAAAATAGTAAGACCAACACTAATCGTATACAAATATGCGTTGTAAAAATTGAGTCTAACTAAGTTTAATATGCATAAGCAATAAATGTTGCAAGTATAAGAATCACTAAATGTGTAAAAAACTATACAACCATAAGTCAAGATGAACTATTAGTAAAATTCATTATGAGCATGAGAAGTAAATTTCTACTATCATCTATAATGGTGAGTAACAGAATCTTAATAGTATGACTGATAAACCTACACAATAACTAAGAATTCTAGTACAAATAACAAGGTAAATGCCCCTAATAACGAAGGGTACATTTATTCATTAATAAATGAAGGTTATTTATCTTAAAGCGTGAAACACGAAAATCCTAATTTGTATGAGGTTCAGTTGACAACGTCTGATAGACTCAACTCAAAGATCATACACCCCATAAGGTTTCAATTGATCACAAATATTTATAGGCAATTAAAATCAATGACTATTGAATTAGCTAAAACTAACTTATATTCTTTAATCAACAATGTACAATAATTATGGAAAAGACAAAAATAAAATAAAAGAATTAACATAAAATAAGATAAGATAAATGAAAAAAACAAGCTAGATTGTTATTATAATAAAGAGGGTGAAGAGAAGAAAATAAGGAGAAGATGAAGATAAAGGAGTATCTTTTTTTTTTTTTTAACGGTTTGTGGTCAATTGAAAAGCCGAAATTGAAGACTTAGTAGAAATTTTTATTTGGAACACTATGTAGATCTTTGAGATTCTTATTTAGATAATCAAATACTCCATTAATTAATGAATATATTATCTCGAAAGATAAACATATTGTTCTATAATGGATTCAATTACTTAATAAAGACTCTTAAGGCTGATGTGTCTTTAATATATTAGAGATTTATTTCTTGAATTACATGGAAAAATAGAATAGGGTTTATTTTAGTGCAGGGTTTAAATAATTTCTTACAAGGGCAAGCTCTATAGATCTCTTCTTAAGATTACTCTTGATTAAAAAATAGATTTTTATTTCTATGGATTTCAAAGCTTGTCTTAAAAGGATAGTTAATTTGGAAACTCATTAGGGAACGCTTCAAAGCCGAAAGAGTTCTTTTTTGAAACCAATTGGAATTAAATAGGAAATATTTTTAGATATTGGGAAGCCCAGTAAGCATTTCAACTGTTATATCATTTAGCTTTATAATTTTGAGATTGAATTTAATAAAGTTTTGAATTGATATTTTATTAGAAATTTAAGATTTAGATTTTAGCATCACAAGATTATAGAAATGCCTACTAGTTGAAAATTTATTTCAAAAGAATGCTTCAGAACCTAAGTTTACAAGTGCTTCTGATACATATCAGATATTCGACCTAATTTAATTTTTGAAAATTATTAATTCTTTCTCTCACTTGAGGAAATGTACCTATTTCTGACTCTTTTGGACTTATCATTCGCATGGAAGGGTACCACCTAATCAATTTTAAATCCATGAATTCAGTCTTCATATTATGCAGATGATTAGTATATTTTTAGGAAGGAATCTAAAACCTAAACTCCTATCCTTAAGATAATGCTTAGTATGATATGCATCTAACTAATACAATAAATTTCGTTTTTTATATTTTTGACTCATGATTCATTTTAAGATCTTGGGTATGCAATTTATGCCTACAATGATATGCAGTTTGAAGCAGTCGTGGGCCAAATTAAAAAGAGAACACACATTACCTTCATGAAGGGTGGTCATCCTTAAAGGTCAGATGCCCCCTTATGTGCAGTGGGTGAAGCGACCAATTCAAGAGGAATGAATAATATGTTATCATGTTTCGCAAAGCTAATTATTTCTAATTATTTTTAAGTTGTACTTAGGGCTTTTATTATAGTACGGTTATGAGTTTTTTTTAATTTTATGTTTGAGTTGTTTAAGTTTAATAGGGTAGAAAATTTAATTTTTTCTAGAAGCCTAAGGTTTTTGGTATTTCATCATAGAAAGCACATCAAAAAAAGAAATCTAAAAAAAGTATGTTGTTCTATTGTGCACCTCAAAATAAATCAAATCAAATTTAAATTAAATTAACAGCCGGTGTGGTAGAATCTGGATGTATACTCGGAAGAAAGAAAATGTGGTCGGCTCCTTTATACAACTCGCTTAAACTAAGTTTTGATCTATGGGGGCTTTCCTCCAGGATCATCACCTTTTTCAAGGAGCTCCACGGGCTTCATAAGAGACCACCAATTGGTAAAGTCAGTTGCTGCTATTTCTAGATTCCATAGATTCTAACCTAATTCTAGGCTTAAATTATATTTTAGAATTTCAAAATAAATTACTAATCCCCGCAAAACAAATGCCAGAAAATACACACATCACACCAACAATTTATTTTTCAAACATATAGGCTTTACATTAGTTGCTTGCCAAACTCACCTGTTCTATTGGGTTAACTTAGGGACTTAAGTAGCACTTGCCAGCAAACAACATTTATTATATTTTTATTACAACGATCCCTTTAAGCACAACCCCTATAAAAAATATCATTAGTCTAAAAAGAATGTTCTACCATCCAGACTAGTGGACAAACAATCATAACCATGTAGTCTAAAATAATACACCATATAATAAAAAAATATCACATCACATCACAAAATATCATAGATCAACGACCTAACCTAAATCTAGGGTCGGTAGCCTAATAATCTAGTGTGTGAAGGAAGAGTTTGTGTGGTATAATTGTATTAGGCCTTTTAAGTTCAAGTTTTAATTTATGTTTTAAAGTTTGTTTAATTTATCATTGAGTGGTTTTAACTTAAATGATTTAATTGATTTGTGACTTTATTTTCATTTTTAAGTTTATTGAAAGTAGAATTTTGATTTTAAAGAATGAAGAATAAAATAAGTCCCACATTGTGTGGAACTCATTCTATTCATCATCCTAAATCTTATTAGAATGAAATTTTCATTCTGAGATGAAAATTCATTCTACGAGTCAAATTAAAACTTTAAGTATCTTAACTAACCTCGTTAAATTCATTTGAAAGGTTTATTTAAATTTAAATTGATATTTGTGTAACTTGATTAGACTTTAAGTTCTTAAGTAATACTTAGTTCTTATATTTCATCGTTTTATGGAAAGTTGTTTAGAGATTCTTTATCCTTTTTATTTGAAATTTGTTCAAATTGTTTAATATTTTTTGGTTTAATCAATTAAGAATTTAGTTTTGCTGATTTTTAATTATTTGATTCTCTTTTGATTTAATTAAGATTTTTTCAAATTAAATTTATTGAATTTAATTTATTTTATTTGACTTGAACATTTGTTTTAAGTTTATTAAGTTTTAATTTAATTTACCTTAACTTAGTTTTAACTTTCTTCTTTTAGGTTTTCATTAAATTTTATATGATTTATATTTTTCAATCATGATTTTTAATTATTTGATTCTCTTTTGATCTAATTAAGATTTTTTAAAATTAAATTTATTGAATTTAATTTATTTTATTTGACTTGAACATTTGTTTTAAGTTTATTAAGTTTTAATTTAATTTACCTTAACTTAGTTTTAACTTTCTTCTTTTAGGTTTTCATTAAATTTTATATGATTTATATTATTCAATCATAATTTTCATAAATTGGGATTATTTTTTCTATGATTCCATTGATTTGATTAAAGAATAATTCTCCTGTTTTATATGTTTTAATTCAAGTTATTTTATGATTAGTTTAATTCACTTGGTTAGTTAATGGAAATACTCATTAGTTTAAATGATCTAATTTAATTATATTGAATTGATTTAAATTAATTTAAGTTTAATCTTACTTTAAAAGTTTTGGTTGAATTCACTTAATCATTTCATTACATTCAAAATTCATGACTAAGGTATTTATTAATTTATACATTTTCAATTCATTATTCGTTAATTGTAATAGAATTTCATATGTTAAAGTTTTATTATTTAATTAAAGCTCTTAAAATGAGGTTTTATTTATCAACTTCAACCTAATAAGCTTAGAAAATGAATTGCTTTAGGCACCAAATTTAGCCTAGTCTATTCCAAACTTTTAGGTTATTTAGATTTAATTGATTTGATTAATCATTTCATTCTTTTTGTATATTTGGAACTATGTTATTCATTAACTTAAATAGATTTAAGGAATTTTCATTTTAATGAATTTCATGTTTGGGTATGAAATTTAGAGATTAATTAACTTTGATTTTCAATTAAATAACTTTTATTATCATTTTATTAATTTCATAATTTTAGGTTTAGTTAATTTCTTATATCTTTAATTATTCCATAAAGTCTAGATATATAATAAATTGAATTTCTTAACTTCAGAGGGTTAAGATATTTTTCTTAGGTATTTTGATATTAATGAAAATGATTTAGATTGATTTTATAATTATTTATAATTTATGCAATTTTTTTATTTATAATTTTATTTAAATTGACCTAGGGATTGGAAATTCAATAATTTTTAATCTAGAGATCATTTGGCCTTGAAATTTTTATGGCAAGTGGGATTCCTTGCCAATTTAAATGTCATGACTCGGCCCGGGAGCTTGGAATACCAAGGCGGGAACAGACGGTCGGACGGATAAAAGAAAAACTTACATAACAATTTTAATCTTAAATAAAATAAAATCTCCAATCTGAAGCACTATCCAAAAGATTTAACAATTTATCCATATATATATATATATATATATATATATATATATATATATATATATATATATATATATATATATTAACAATCTTGAGAAATAAACTTTAAACATAATACAGGCGTGACTTAAATACCTATCTCCTCCCTACTGATAAACGACTTTCTCTTTCTATCAACCATTTAATTAGGATGGTTACGAAAAAAAATTTAAATAACTGAATATAATTCAAATGGGTTAATTATCTTTGTTCTATATAATAAGAAAGTAGAGAGTATCCAGGTTTTGTTGTCACGCATTACATAAAAAAAATTTGCTCAAACAATCAAATATATGAGGAGTATATACATAAACTTTTCATATGAACTTTTACTTGTATTTATCACCCGTCTTGGAGTCACAAAACCTTTTACCAATACTCATCCAAAGGACAAGTAATTACCATTATCATTTGCCAAATCATTCCTTTTTCATTCATTACGCGCATTCGTCCAAGCACATAAAGTGAACTCCACTTTCAATATATTCATAGCGCAATTATCATATCGCATTAATTCATAACTAATAGAATCGCTTAACTTTTATAACGTGATGGCGACAATGATATGATCTAGATTCAAGTTATCTAACGTGAAAGAAATATATCATGATTTATGAAGAAGCGAAAATCAAATCTTTACGTAAAAAAGTCAAAATCATATAACTGTATTTCATCACAAGAAATTAAACATTTTACCATAAATATAAATAATTATCCACTTTTCTTTGCTCTAAATCTCCTTTCTTTAATCTTCCTTTAAAATTATAAAATAAAATATTAAGTGTTAAAGTGACTTAATATATTTCATTAAATATTTATCATACCCCAAAATGATTCTAATTTAATTAACGTCTTATAGATAAATTTATTTTCATTTAGTGTTTTATTTAAAATGATTTTAATCTAATTAACGATAATATTACTTAACAGTTCAACATTTTATTAAAATTTGCAATCATATTTCATATGTGAGGGTTTAATACTTAAATTACTTAACTTTGGTTCATCATACATATTCCCAATTTACATTTAAATTTATAAACCCTAAGTCAAAATTATGAACCCTAAATTAAATTTGAAATAACATTAAAATCAAATTTAAATTAAACATATACTTATGTAATTTAATTATTTACTTACCTTTCTTCTCAGTTTTGCCCTAATACATGCATTTCGGCCTTCACTCACGCCGGATTTGGCTCTACCCGTCGGCTTCTTCACGCGCGCGCAACATAGGATCCCCTTCCTTCGATCTCTCCCCCACGCATTTTTCCTTCTTCCTCGACCTGCTTCCTCTTCTCCTCTTCCTCGATTGGACGCGTCGCACATTAGAACAAGGTGAATCACTATCTCCTTCTTCTTTCTCCTCTCTCTCTCGCGTGCCTTGAGAGTTCTATTTTGGTTTGTCGACTCCCCCCCAATTTCTTTTTTCTTTTTTTTTTCTTTCAGCTAACTGGCGGTTCATTTCTCTCTTTTTTTTTGGTGTCTTTCGGTTATTACATTAAATTCCTTAAAATTTCATTTTAATTAGATGTGTAATTTATGATCAATTAGGATTTTAATATTTCAATAAAGCTTAAATTAGATAGAATTAATTAGGGGTTTTAACTTTTTTTAAATTCCCTTCAGGAAGATGAATCTATAGAGGATTTATTTAGTTTTTTTAGAGTTCTGGTTAATTTATTATGATTTTTTAAAGTTTAGATCAATTAGTTGGATTAATTAATTTAATTAATTATCTAATTAGGTCATTTTGAAATTTAGTACATTTTGAAGAGTTATAATGATATTTTTTGATACATTAAGGTTCATTATAATGATTTTGAGTTGATTATATATTTTTTCATAAATTTTATAATTTATTATTATTTCATTAAATTAAGGCTTTATGATTGAAAATTTCATATCTTTGAATTTATCTTCTAATAAATATTGAGAAATTTATCTAAAATATATTTTAATATTAATTATGATTCTCCAACAACAACAACAAGCCTTAATCCCACTTGGTGGTTAATTTCATGAATCCTTCTCCATCAGGTCTATGTGTCAAATTCTCATTTAAATCAAGTATACTAAGATCATTTTTGTACATCTTAATCAAGTATTTTAAGTCTACCTCTACCTTTCTTAACACAAATCTAATTCATCTACTCTCCTAATCGGTCATCTGGACGAAGACGCTTTATGTGGACCATCTAAGGCACTCTCCCTAATCTTATCTACCAAGCTACTCCAACTTTTTCCCAATATACTCATTTTTGCATTCTATCTCTAAGAGTAAAGCCACTCATCCACTTAAGCATCTCTCATAACTTAACTTAGTCTTTATGCTTATTGTGACATTATAAGTAATTGGTCTTACCACCATCTTATAAAATTTTTCCTTAAGTTTGAAACTTTTCTATCACATAATAGGCCGGATGCATTCTTCCACTTCAACCATCCAACTTGAATTATACTAATAACATCTCCATCTATTTCACCATCATTTTGAACAATGTTAAATATAAATGTTCACTCTTATTAATGACTTGTTCTATCACAACAAACTAGAACTTCTACAACTAAAATTACACTCCATATATTAGGTTTAGATCTACTTAAACCTTTAGACTCTAGAGTTGACCTCCATAATTCAAGTTTCTTTGGACTCCCTCTAGTCTTATCAGAAGAAGAATGTCAGAAAAGCATACACCAAGGTACATCTTGTAAATGCTAGTACATCCATAACTAAAGTAAAAAAGATAAGGGCTTAAAGGCGATCCTTGATGCAATCCAATGAAATAGAAAAGATTTTGTCAATCCTCCTTGTGTTTGGACACAAGTTGCTCTTATACATATCCTTAATGATTTGAATATAACCAATATTAACTCCTTTCTTTTCTAGAACTTTCCAAAGAACATCTCTTGAAACTTTATCATAAGCTTTCTCTAAATCAATAAATATCATATGTAGATTCTCCTTACTTTCTCTATGCTTCTTCATCAAACCCCTTAACAAATGTATAGCATCCATAGTAGATCTACCTGGCATGAAACCAAACTGATTGTGAGAAACTTTTGTATCACATCGTAAAATAGACTTAATTACTCTCTCCCATAATTTTAATGTATGACACATTAACTTAATTCCTCTATAATTTGCATACTCTTGTGCATCACCTTTATTCTTAAATATAGGAACCAACAAACTCTTTCTCCACTCATCGACATCTTTAAAATGACATCAAAAGCCAAGTAATTCCTTGATCTCTAAACATTTCCACACTTCTATTGGAATATTAATTATGATTCTCCAAATTTTAAAATTGATTGGATTAATAGTTTGAGTTTAATTTTGATTTGATTATTTTTAATTAAATCCAAATTAACTCAAAAATACCCAATAAAAATTATGAATTTTGAGTTTAATGGATTCTTCTCATTAAGATGAATAGAGCCTTTAATTGTATTTTTTTTTAGTTGAGTATTTTATTTTGTATGATTTTTTGAAGTTTTTTAGGTTTTTTTTGTAATTTTTAAAATCCAGAAAATTGAGATTTTGTTATAAAATGGTCGGTGCCATGTAGCGTGTGTGCTACTTTACGCGTGACGATGCGCAATTAGATTAACGCGGATCCTCAAAAGGCGGTCATGCAGATCCATTACGATGATCACAATTTCACCCACGGTTCCTATGTAAGTTTTAATTAGATTATTTGACTAGACCTTGATCGTCTGTCGTTGAAGGAAGACGGTGGAGTTTTGTCTCCTCCATCAATGGCGTAAGTTGAGCACGCGTTAGTTGAATTACACATTTCTAGCGATCTAGTCTATGAAATCGCCTTTTTAATCAAATCCATCAAAACCTCATTTAGAATGCATCTATACTGTTTGATCTCACTTGAGATCAACTTCCATTCACAAAGGACCAAACTGAAATGCAAGAGTGGCTGACTTTGGGGCATACATCGCCGTCGTCGATCTTCGGGATGGAAATGCTTCAAACACGTTCGTTGGGATGTGGCGAACCTCTAGAGAGAGGCAATTGAGTTGTCTCCCAAGCACTCTAGAGGCCAAGCTCCTCTTGTTGGTGGTCTGGTCAAAATCTAGCCTTGTGTGCGAATCGGGGAAGGTGTTAGTTCTTCTTTGTTTCACTTGGGGAATGTGTGTGTGATGTTAGAATGCCAATAGAAAGTTCTCTTTCTCCTTTCATATGTGACCAGAGCTACATTATGGGGAAGTTAACTTGGATTTGTCATAGTGATTGCCACCTTTGAGGCTAGCTCTGGGTGGTCAACTGATTAGGAACAATCCAAATCAGTTAGGATGAGGAGTGGAGGAGGAATGGAGAGGAAATAGAATTTGATCTCTTTGCATGGAATTTTGGTTTCTTCTTCCTCATGGCTATGGCCCTCTTTCATGGCATCTTACATGGCTTCATGACACCACCTTAACACCTCTTTGGGCTATCAATTGAATTTAGATTTTAATTTGAATGTGTTTTATTGAGATGTTTGTTGAATTTTATTAAAATTGGAATTGCTTTGAATTTTACTTAATCCAATTCAATTGGGTTAGGTCAAATCCTTAAGGAAGTTATTTTAGGATGTTTGAATTTTAGGTTTAATTTTTGTTTTGAGTTCACCTAATCCAAACCCCAAACCATTTGGGTTAGGTTAAATCCAGAAGGATTCATTAAGTCACCAAATATAATGTCCTAAATGCCTAAATAGGAAGCTCCTAATCTAGGATTAGGTGTCTTAATTACTTATTTTGAAAATGATGTTTGCCTCATCCAAAAATGAGGTCAACAAATTCCCTGGTAAAGCTTGCATGTACCGAGAAAAAGAAAGAAAAATGAGTGTGGAGGAGGGTCCCACTATTGTAGCATTCAATTAGGCAACTTGGAGAATAGCGACTGCGAGGAATGGGAGAGTTCGATTGGGAGGAGGCAAACGTTGCCTTAGATGCGTTAGGCATTGAGATTATAGTGGAAGGCAGCGATTGAATGGGGAAATCACAAAATTAATGCGATTAGCGGCGTTATGGCATCTCGCGTGAAGGAAGGAGGTAGGAGGATCGACTTTTGTAATAGTTCAGTCTTCTTAGACGGGACTGATTTGGTTTGGTCATTACAACTTTCTACTTTTGTATTTTAGAGAGAGAAAGAGAGTGGTAGGGTGTGTTGTCTATTTGGGTGAGAAGGCTCCTGATGGGTGTATAGGATAAAAAGTGTGAGAGTAGTAGTTTTTATGGTTAGGGATGATGAAGAGTTTGGTTGGTCGTTCAGATAGAGGGAGATGGGTTGATGTTTTGTGGTGCAATAACAAAGAAAGAAGAGGATAGTAGGGGCTTGATTAGGTTGATTTTAGGCTTGGGTTAGTTACAACAAGAATGTTTGACATTTTGAAACTTTTAAAGTTGTAAAAATTAGTGGAGAAAGCGATTTTGAAAAAACCGTTGTGTGTACAAATATTTCTCTTTTGAAATTAACAGATTTTCGATATATACCACACTTTAATATCTTTCGTTCTCAAAATAGTTTTTTCACTACAAAATTTTACGAAAAAAGTAAGCTAAAAAAAAGCTTCTTTCTTTTGGTTGCTACGAAAAAAACAAATAGAAAGTTAACGCACACTTAAGAGAATAGGGAGGAGAAAAGTCAGATGGAGAGTGAGAGGGAAAAGGAAGCTCGGGTTGTGCTTACAGGTCTTGGTGAGGAAGGTGTAGTTAGGAATAAGAGTGTTATTGGTTTTGTGAGTTGAGAGAGAATCAGATAGAGGGAAAGCTTGTATTAGATCAACGACATGGTTGCTGATGATATAGGGAGAGATAGAGGTGTTTGTGTGAAGAGGGCAGGAGGATGTACAAGCTCTGCGTAAATGGGTAGGTGAGCTCCTTGGGAACAAGAGATAGTGTGTTGCCAGGAAATGATTCAAGCTTCGGATTAGATGATGATACACTGTGTCGTCCATCAAGAACTGAGATGGAGTGGAGGAGAAACTTGCGTGAGGGATCTACTGTCTAGCAAGGATGATTAGGATTAAACTCGGAAGGTGTTGCTAGAGACAGTAGGTAGGTGAGGAAATAAGGATGTATCGAGAGGGGCTTGTGATGTGAGGTCAAGATGGGACTGAGAGGGACGTGTTACTCTGGGTATGAGTCACGAGGGAGGAGATCTTGTGGATTCTACTGTAGGGTTTTAGTTTTGGGCATGAGGGAGAGATGGGATCTTTTATTTGTGTGAGGTTTGTAGCAGAAAAAAAAATGGGGAAAGATCGGCAAATAATTTTTAAGTTGCTTTATTCTCTTTTTTGTTATTTTTGTGAAACACAAGGACATGAGCACAGGACGATTGCAACAATATTGGTTATGAGAAGATACTGGAGATTCAAATTTTGATGTAATGAAATCTATGTAAAGTGATAATAATATTAGATATAAGCATATTTTATTAAAGATTAAAAATGTCTTAATTAATTAAATTTTATTACATTTCTTCCCTTTTGAATTTCATTATTTGTTTAATATTATTTTTTTTTGTATTATATAAATATACACACACACACACGTATATTTAATAATGAATAATAATGATAGTAATAATCATTGAAAATATATACTTAAGATTATAATTATTTTAATAATTTTGACTTAGCTTTGGTTTTAATTTTAGTATTGATTTTAAATGAAGAATTTATTTAATATATATTGATGATTAAAAAGATAATACATATGTAATTTTAAGTAGCTAATTTAATATAATTTCATCAACATTTGTTTTACCTAATCTCAAATCAATTTAAGTTAACATTATCAAAATTTTAAGTGATATTATTCATAAATATTTAATAAATGGTCATTTTATATAAATTCATTTGATGTTGATTTGAATTGATTTAATTTATTAAAAAACATATTTATAATTATTTTTTTAATAATCGTTTATCATTATACATGTCGCAATTTCAAATTTGACAATTTTGATACTCTCTATTTGTGAAGGAATTTAGGCTATATGAGTGTCATTCTTCAGTAGTTTTGGAATTCCGAGTACGTTGAAACGGTTTATTTTGCGAGCGAACATTGTTTAGATGATTTTAACAGTTGTCAAAGCAACTTTTATGCAGTATGTGTAATGCTTATTTGTAGTCTGTTGTCATTTTACTTGATCTAGTTGATTGCATGAGTTCTCTTTTTGTAAGTTTCAATGTTCCAAATGCTTCACCATAGTTCGATTTGTGAAAATTCAGTGTTAGAACGATTTTGGTCGTAACTAAGATGCTCTTGAGCTCGATGTTGTTCGTCAATTTCATTGTGTGTACTCCATCGACTTATGAAATATATTTGAAGGTCAACAAATGACCCCTAATAAATCTTAAAGCATATCATATTTGTTTTAAGCATTGATCTTGTGGGTTTCCCAAGACTTATTTAGGTATTATGCTAAGAACTTTGATTTTACACATTTCAATGAACTTTAATTTAATTCCTCGCAAGTTCTAAATCTTTTAGCATCCAACCGTGTTTTCATCTAGCATACTATTTTTCTTTTGCTTATGTTTGACATATTGTTATCTTTTTTTCTTAGTGGTTTTGTTTGATCATTTGGTAGTAAGATGTTTAATTAGAGGAGATTTAAGGACTTATCACTAAGTGAGCCTAGTAAGGAGATCATCTGGTCTGTGATTAATAGGTATGATTCTCAAGGGGACATTGATATCGATGACAAGCTTGAGCAACACACTAATATATTGAGAGGTAGCGTCTATTGTGACTTCTTCATTTATTTCCCCATTCTCCCAGATGGTGCCCTAGGTTTTCTTGATTTTGAGGTTTTAGTCAAATGTGTTAGTATGATCAGATTGAAGTTGCGTGGAGTACAATCCCAAGATATAACATTGATCAGTCACTTTGGACACTGTGATATTTTACATTAATTCATACACTTGAGCAGACATGTCAATCAAAGTTGATGAGTCATTGATAGCTTTAGTCGAGCTCTTTGGAGTGTTTAAGAGATTCTTCAATGAGCAAGGTTTGTAGTCCTCCATGCAACTATATAGCATGGGTCCGATATATTCTTCAAGCCTATATGCATATATTACAGGAGGCTGGGGTATTTGTGCACCCATCTTTTTATGATTATGAAGGCATTCCACTTTTTTGGACTTGTGGAATAGCAGAGTTTTGGGATTCTAACAATAACACATGTTAGATTGGCTTAGAAGAGTTCACTGTCACCTTGTGGTAACTTCAAGTAGCATCAGGACTTCTCGTACTTGACAGCCATTATGAGGAATGTGTTTTACCTGATGAGAAGTTGTTTCATAGGCAACGTTTAGTAGGGGTGTGTATTTCTTGATTAAAACTGAAAATCTGAACCAAATCGAATCAAATTTTTTAGTTTGGATCAATTTCATATATGTTATTTAGATTTCAGTTTTGAATTTTGGAATATTCGGATTATTTTAGATCAGTTTTGTATCTTCTTAAACCGATTAAACTGAAAATTTATAATGTTAGTTTTACATTTTGAATTGACATCATTATATATTTAGCTTTTGAGTTACACATAAAACATTAGAAATATAATTTAGCAAAATAAAATTTAATATATCAATTTCCAAGCCTTCAAAGTGTATTTAGTTATTTTGAATGGGCTTTATTTTTTATTCATTTTCAAAAATTCATAAGATAATTAACTTATAATTTCAGTTTTTCTAAACAAAAAATAAAAAATTGGATTAGATTTATATTAAATGAAATTTTTTGATTTGATTTCAATGGATGAAATTAGAGAACCGATTTGTCCCACACTCCTAGTGTTCAACAAATGTGAGTTGGGGAGATTTGTTATGCCTCCAATATATTTGGATCTTCTTAGTCATTATTATTGGGCCTTCAGAGCATCAGGGATTTCTATGTGATCACGAACCACTTTGTAGTAGACATCTGAATTTATAGTTCTTGCGAGACAAAATTATATTTCATGAAGTTGCATTAGTATAAGACCCTTTTGGAGTTTGGATTCATAATGACCTGGCTTTCCATCTTTGTGTTTCCTAGTAAGGAGCGATACATACATCTAGTTGTTATTTTGGTAGCCAGTAGGATTTCTAGAGGCTAGTGCCTCTCTTTTGCTCTAGTAGTATTGGCCAGACTTTAAAGGATTCATGGAGTGATCTCAGAGTGTGAATCTCTTAAACTATGAGATGTTATATTGCCCTGGTAGTACATATACAGTTGGATTCATCTTTATGTTCATGCACTTTTTCTTGTTTGGAGTGTTTCTTATTGCTTAGAGAGATGATTTCCTACAATCATGCAGTTATGCTTGGCTTCCTCCACTCTAGTGTGGGACCGTGTGCATTTATTTTTCTTCGCTTTGCATACTATTATAGATAGATTTTAGTTGACTTGCCAGCTAGAGATAACAGTTTGCCCCTTTGATCTTATAGAGGTTGTCATCATTGACGGGCTTAATAGGAGGGGTATACTCTACTTGGGTTGGATGCTATGGGTTGCATAATATTTCTTCAGTATGCATCCAAGTTGGCTATATTACAAGTTTGATTTGATGATCATTTTGGAGTGCTACCAGCCCACCCGTGTAGCTTGGTAGTTTGGCTTTTCATAAGTTGTAGAGCATGATGGCAAGCCATTGATTTCAGGTTAAATGCGTGAATCATTAGGATAGTACTAATCAAAATCCATTTCTTTAGTGCTTCAATAATTTGACTTCACTTGTTACGTCTTGGGATTGGCTCCAATTTCATATTAGCTCCTCCTCATAGTCATATAGGGATCAACTATACTCGTCTCACTTGGTTTTGATTGACTTTGGTCCTTTCCTAGAGCACAGTGCTAGGAAATATGAGTGCAGGGTAATATCTTTAGAAGATCCTTGGGGTCAAAGGACTCATTGTGGTTTGCTAGAGATAGGAGATAGTATATTGGAGGTATAACCAATGTGTCTTTTTTTCTATTTACTTTTATAATCTTGCTCTCTTCCATTATGTATATCATTTAACATATACTCAGTATATATTATATCTTGATTTAATTTGTGATAGATATTGCAGTTGATGAGCAAGTTAGATCTAAGAATGCTACTTCTACCAAAGTGCTAGCTAGGGACCTCTCTCTTGGCTCTACTAAGGTTTCTTCTCCACCCTATAGGCATAAATGCAATCAATATATGTAGCCTCCAGATTAGTGGATTGGTCGAAGTTTACTCCCATGATGGCTCTTGACTCCTGACAAGGTACCACATATGTCTACTCGTATCAGATATGTTGTTGAGGATTTTGGAGTTGGTCCATCTAGTGTGCCTATCTTTGATGCCTCTGCTTTAGACATTATCACATTTTTGATAGACTCAATCTTTTCTATGGACCCATACTCTGTTCACTATCTTTGGGAGACATTTGAGGTGAGAGAGCTTATACCCAGTGATGCTTTTGTTGAGTGCATATAGTCCATCGGTTTACAATAGAGAGGTGATCGAGATTTGTACTAGATGCTCCATCGAGATGATGAGACACTTAATATTTCTTTTGTTATTTTCATTTTGTCTTAATTATTTTATTATATTGAATAATTTGTCTTATATGACAGATAGTCTGGGGTATAGATTAGATATGTAGATCCACGATCATGTTCATGGACAACAATTTGATGTATGAATATCGGATTTAAATTTGGCCCGCATTAATTTAAAGGAGATTATCGATATTAGGATGCTTTATATAATGTGTTATTTTCATCATTTGTCTTGAATTTTGTGCCACCACCTCGCTTAGATAATTGTGTCATTTGCATTCATGCATCGATTTATGCAATATAGATGTCCATTTTAGACACTTTTGACATCCAACATGCGAGTAATTTGTTTCGTGAACATATGTTATTTGGGCAATATCTATCGTCAAAATGTATTTCACTCAATTTCTACAATGTTGATCTATAATCTATTGATTTCATTCTTTCAATTAAATTTTGCAATAATTGAAATGAATCAAACTTAATCCGTTCGTATTGTCTCTGTCAATTGTCAAAGGTTGTCGTGTGGATTAATCTGATACTCTTAGATGCACCATTGAAGTTTATTGAGCGATAGAATTTGGGTTTTGGGCGATTCCCCCATTTAAGGCTATCATTGATCTCATCAATTTCCTTCTTTGCATCCAATATGATACTTATGTGTAAGTCAACAAATTGATGTTATTGCTTTTGTTTAGCTCCTTCATTTTGTTGGGATCTATAAGAGTATGATGATTGATATATACTATCATCTTCAACACAATTTGAGTGAAATAGGTATTGTTTATGTTCAAGAGCATTATAGGTATGAAGAATTTTCAAAGATGTAAAAAATGGACTTATTTCTTGGTAAAATTGCATGAATCTAGTGAAAACTTTAACCAAGATGTCAAAACTGCACCAAAGTAATATGTGCAGTAATTAATAAAATAAACAAAATAATGAAAATCCAGATTAGTGGGCACTTGAATCCTATTTGAATGGATGAAGTAAAAAAAGGCATTATTATGAGTGAGCGTAGTTGTAAGAGCATATGAGTGAAGCCTCGAAGATGGTATAGGTGGAGGATAACAAAGATAATAATGTCACAGATAAAGGGAGATAATGGAGCACATTATGGTGGATTTATCATTTGAGAGATGTTAAATGCCTCCAATTTCAACACATCCATTAATCCTCTTTGTGCTAAGATCATCCTCAAAATATAATGAAAAGGATAAAATGCTACTATGTATTTGCGGGATTTGGTAAGATAATTCATAGACAAAAGGTTTACAAGAAAATGAGAAACGTATGAGACATTGTTTAAGGTAAATGAGGAGAGAGAGATAAATTATTTTTCCAAATATAAGAGAAGGATATCCATCTAAAAAAATGACAAAATGGGGAGAGTTTTATGGAAAGGGATAAAAATAATTGTTGGTTATTTTTCATATGAGAGGAAGCATTATAATCTAAGACTTAGGTTATTATATCGAATGAGAAGAAAATGAGAAACGATGAGACATTGTTTAAGGTAAATGAGGAGAGATATATAAATTATTTTCCAAAGATAAGAGAAGGATATTCATATAAAAAAATGTCAAAAAGGGGAGAGTTTTATGGCAAGGGATAAAAATAATTGTTGGTTATTTTTCATATGAGAGGAAGCATTAGAATCTAAGACTTAGGATATTATATAAGAATGAGAAGAAAATGAAAAACGTATGAGACATTGTCTAATGTAAATGAGGAGGAGGGAGAGATAAATTATTTTCCAAAGATAAGAGAAGGATATCCATATAAAAAAATGACAAAAAGGGAATAGTTTTATGACAAGGGATAAAAATAATTATTGGTTATTTTTCATATGAGAGGAAGCATTAGAATCTAAGACTTAGGATATTATATCGAATGAGAAGAAAATGAAAAGCATATGAGACATTGTTTAAGGTAAATGAGGAGGAGAGATAAATTATTTTCGAAGATAAGAGAAGGATATCCATCTAAAAAAATGACAAAGGGGAGAGTTTTATGGCAAGGAACAAAAATAGTTGTTGGTTTTTTTCATATGAGAGGAAGCATTAGAATCTAAGACAGGATATTATATCTACTACATTCGAACAAGGGATCATAACAACATGTGAAGCTGAGATGGTTAGTTGGCAATGTTCTAAGAATCAATTATTTTAAGAGTGATAAACCTTGGAGTGCTAGTAGATTTGATAGAGGTAGTAAAGGTGATATGCTATTTAGTTGGTGAATAACTAATTGAGCTTGAGTATATTGAAGAGATGCATTAAGACTTGATAGAACTTGGCAATAAGAAATTCTTTGCTTTGTTTTGGCCAAGCAGACTAGTGGTCAATAAGTGATATTTAATATTCTCATGTTTTACTTTTAACATACTAAAATTTGAAGTAGATTTGTTGCCTCTTATAAAAAGCTATCATAGTAGAGATTTTATACTAAAAAAATATTACCATCCTAAAAACAATGGAATGAAGAAAGTTTTATATCCCTTTGATAATCTCTTGAAATATGATGGTAAAAGCAATAATAATTTTGTTTGTTGGTCGTCCTTAGGAGAACCGCGTAGTAGAGTTATTCTCTTCATTTGGGAGTTTGAGAGTGCAAATGATGAAGTTGTAAGATCCAACGACATATGAAAAGTCTGAGACCAAAAGAGATAATTGATACCATTAAATTTGCTAAAGGTACCATTTATTTTTATGAGAAGAGTAGAGGATGCTATCGACAAATACCACATAGAGAAGAGAGGAGATTATAGGTATGTTATCCTCTATCATAGAGCTAGGTGATGCTAGGAAAAGATTGAGCATGAGCAACACATGTTGGCATGGGCTGGATATGCCGCATGTACGTGCTATTAGTAAACTCATGTGCAAGTAGGTTGCAATATGCAAACCAATATGCATGGAGGTGTAAGCATAGGTGAAAAACTATGAATATAGGTTGCTAAGGCATTGAACACTTCAAGGCAAGAACAAGTGATTGTATGCAATAGGTGTAATAGAGGGTTCATAATAATGCAAGAGAGTGTCAGCGGTGAGGCAAGCAAGCAAGTAGTGAGGAGTGCTACTATGTGAAAAGCAGCAATATGTACAACATGAGCACAAGAGCAAGAGCATGATATTGTAGGAGACAAGGGACCCGGGAAGGCGAGGAGAGAGGAGAAACAGGGCAGGAATCATCCTTTCTCTAGTTCCATGTTGGAGCAATGAAATTTTATATATATATATATATGTGTATGTGTCCACATACAAGGTAAATACAAGAGAAAGAACAAAAATAATAGGAAAGTATAATATCTTCAAATTTGAGAATGTAATACAATATTAAATACAAAATATTAAACACTTAAATTACATCTTATAGAATCTTGATAGTTTTCTCTAATTACATAAAATATAAAGCATACATGGTTATTAAATCTAAAGATAAGCATGAAAGTCATATAAATGAGTTCTTTATGCCCAAATCATCCTGCAGAAGGGATTTTTGGATAAATTTAGCCATTCCATTCAATTCATTGTCAATACTGATCTTATAACTATCAAGGTGAAGCTGATCATCTAATTAAGATTTTCATCAGCACTAATCTCTAAGCCTAACCTCAATTGAAACTATTCAACAGCATTAGGGGCTTGATAGTTTAGCACATCTCAAAAGGTGATATGTCCAAGTTGATGTTGCTTAGTTCTCCACCATACAATATCATATGACTGACTAATAGAGTGGTCTTGCATGGAGCTTAGAGTCAACATGGCTCATTTATCTATTGTATGCTTTACGAAGATTCTGAAGCAACTTACATTCAATGCCTATAAACAAACCTATTAGAGCTTAGCAAAAGGTTTGACTTTGATCTCCTCTCTTTCGCTGAGAAAATTTTGTTGAATTATTTTGAGCTCTTATTCTCAGTTAATGACTAGAGTGTCGAAGTGCTGGGAGTGCTTGGCTAACCTTTTGTTTTAATTAATTATGTGTAGGACACAATTTCAGGCTTTAGACAATCCCTCTACCAAACTCTTCCAATATTGAAGGTTGTTGCACACACAATAATGGCAATGTGATTGATGGGCCCTCTAATGGGTTTTGTTATTGATTGGGTCTGAAACTTGCATATATGATGGGTTTTTTTTTTTTTTTTTATCACTACATGGTTCTTGTTGTGCATTGCCTGGCAATGCAACACAGCCCTTCTATTTTATGGGCACTCCATGAACTTCACCCTTTTTAATTCTATGCATCTGATTTTTCTCCATTGATTGGAATGTTAATCTGAGAATCCATTTTTTCTTTTTATCCTTTTCTTGTGTTTGTTGAAGATGGAATGGAAGAGAGATGCTGGAGAAGCTGAGAAATAAGCGGCTGATGTTTGTGGGTGATTCCTTAAACAGAGGTCAGTGGATTTCCATGGTGTGCCTTTTGCATTCTATGGTACCAACTGGCAAGAAATCTATGTCTCCCAATGCTCCTTTAACCATTTTCACTGCTGAGGTAATAAAGAACTTTTGATATTCAATGTACCCTTTTCCATGGTAAAATTACGTAGCAGTTCTAGGATCCATCATCTTGCCCTACGGTTTCCTGCATTAAGTGTCTCCTGTTACATGAATTTTATGCAGCCATGGCTTTTTTCTCCCCAATCTGAGGAAAATTATGTTTTTTTTTTGTATTTCAACTGTTGTATAGGAGTCGAGATGATATATTTCTATCTGTAAATGGACTTTGTAGACTTGGTATTGGGGATCTGTTATGTCAAAGGAACGCTAGTTACGAAATACATATGCAAGCAATCCGACTTCAAATATTATTTTACTTAACCTTAAGCTAGAATCTTTAAAATATAAAATATGTTTAGTGCAATTTGTCTATGTTCTTAAAACCTTGCTACATCTTAAAATACTGCAAGAAATGAAAAGATTTTTAGATACTTAGGAGCTCTGTCGATGTTTGGAATTTACGTTGGAGATATTTCTGTTAGTATTACACTAAACTTACTGTTGATAATATAAGAAATTAGATGTCTTGTATTCGGTAAAATCTAACAACATAAGTACTAAAGCAATTTCTTGTTGTCCTTTAAAAAAATTGCTGTAATCCCTTATTTTTCTTTATTGGATATGTTTTGCATGATGATGTTTGTTCCAGCGGCCATGCGATATTATTGACCACACCAGCTTGTTGCTTGCTGGTCAGGTCGTACAGCACGCTCATTCTGGCAATACAGCCTTTTGTGCTTTCTGTGTCAGATGTATTTACCTTTGATGAACTTAATATTACTTTTCATGCAGGAATATAATGCTACAGTTGAGTTTTACTGGGCACCACTTATTGTAGAATCAAATTCGGATGATCCAGTAAATCATAGATTAGATGATAGGATAATACGGCCTAATTCGCTTTTCAAGCATGCTTCGCAGTGGAAAAATGCTGATATATTGGTCTTCAACACGTACTTGTGGTGGAGAAGTGGCCCAAAGATCAAATTATTGTGAGTAAATTCCTTTGCCAACAGAAATGGAAAAGGAAATAGTTGTAAACAATGGATATCAAATTCTGTCCTCCACCTTCCTCCCCATCCCCACCCCCTTACCTCGTTTGATGTTTCTGCTGCTTTCTATGCAGATGGAATGCTGATGATAAAATGTGTGAAGAGGCAGATGGATGCTATGACATTGGCCTTAGACATGGGCTGATTGGGTTTCTTCCAGCATCAATCCATTGAAGCAGCGAGCATTCTTTGTTACCATGTCTCCTACACATCTTTGGTGAGTTCTATCATTAGCTTCGTTGATCTTTTTTACAATCTGGCTACATTGCTAAAAAAATATAACTTATTGCTCAAGTTTGAATAGTTCTTGATGTAGGATGAGATAACTTTTATGATATGAAGTTGATAATAATGCTTAAATCTTCACAAAGAGTAATGATAAATACACACTATCTTATATTCACAATATTATGAATTTAATGAGTTGAAAAGATTTCGACTAATGTTATATTAACCATGCTAGAGATATTAATCTTTTAAGTGCAATGAAAAGCAGAAAAGCGAACAATCTAATTATAAAAATAAAGCGGGATAAGTTCAATTTAACATTTACAAACAGTTCGTCGTTGTAGAGATCTCGTTCATTCCTTAGAAGTCCTTCTCTCAGTTTGATACACGAATTAGTCACTCGAGAGGAAATAAAATAAAGAGAGGGTAAAAGACTTTAAGAATAATTTTTATTCCAAAGCCAAGTATGAAGTATTACAAGGACCTCCCTATTTATAGAATTGAGAGGGAGAGCTAGATGCTCAAACCTAACTCCAAACTCAAATATACCACCATCATAAACACACTTACCACCATTATCATATCTACTACTAAACCTATCACAATTATTAAATTTACCACCATTATCAAACCTACCACGCATTATATCTACCCCAAATATCATACCTACCAATAAAATCATGCGCATGAAGAATAACTCAATACATGTAAGCCCAAAAACATAATATAAAATAAAAAAAATCAATAATACATAACCTAAATTATAATATAAAGGCCCAATACATAAATTTAAATTTTATGATGATGGCGTCGACGA
This sequence comes from Cymbidium sinense, assembly GCA_021442155.1. Classification (NCBI taxonomy): domain Eukaryota; kingdom Viridiplantae; phylum Streptophyta; class Magnoliopsida; order Asparagales; family Orchidaceae; genus Cymbidium; species Cymbidium sinense. Next base: position 28,991,747 of record CM038217.1, read on the forward strand.
TGGTGACGATGATGCTGATCGTTCTTCAAGTTACAATCATAATTTTATCACGCAGTTTGCAACATTCTATGGGCATGATTATGTATATTTGATAAGAATTGAAGAGAATTTTTTGTCTTTCATTCTAGTATTTTTTATCAACTAATACAAATTTAGAAGAGCTTCTAATAGGAAATATATAAAATCAGTAATTAAAAAAAATGAGTATAGAATTAACTACAATAGGAAAGCCTATGAAGTGGCGAGGTGAAAGTGATGATCCCATAGATCAATTTGTCGACAATGAGAATAAGTAGGGAACCCTAGCCAGGAGGTGGACGGTAAGGACAAGATGCAAGTGGCAGACATAACCACGAGGTGGTCGGCCAGGGGTGAGTCTAGGAGCAAAAATTTTGTGCTAGCTGTATAAGGCATTTCCCACACTGATATTGTCTAATCCAAGTTTGCGTGATAACTTTTCATAGGCAGCTCCAAGTAATCTTTTATGAGTATCCATGAGTTTTTCTTTTGTGGTAATTAAGGGAGTACAAATTAGACCACTGTTCTTTTTTTCTATAAAATATCAATCAATATAATTATGCTTAATGTGATCATGCTGCATAAAATTATATGCAATATTGATACTTGTCTTGTTATTCTAATAAAATCTTGTTAGACCTTAAAATTTAATACACTATCTTAAGTCGATTTTTAGGATTACGCATGAAATGACTTAACTATATTAACAGCACAAGCAATCTACTATGTGATAAATAATTATTCCTACAAGTCTTTAAGATGAAATTTGTTTCTTTTGTTGTGTCTTATGAAACATCCTTATCCCAAAATTTATGATTAAATTTTAAATAGGCTTACATTCTAACTTACATGTTTCTTTCAATAGGATTCTTTTATAATTTTGCTCTGATGTTAAGATTCCACGAGACTGGACTAATTTAAGTTACTTAACTTCAACCAAATTATTGGAATAATTCTTTCTTTAAAGTCTTCAAAATAAAATCTTGTTCAATTTGTAACAAACTTTGAACCTAATTTAATCCAAAAAAATTATTCAAATACTGAAATTCAAAATAAACATTTTAACTTATAATTATCCAAAAATATTATTCAAGAAATTTTTATTTATTTTAAGGACATGTAATTTGATTTTATGCTTATAATGATATTATTACTGAGGGTAAATCACAGCATATTCTTACTCATATTTACCTCTAATATGATTTCTTTGCACTTCATGCTTCGTGAGTCTTAACTCAGTTATTCATTCATGCTGTGACCATACTTTAGCTACTTACACGCCTAAACATGACATTTTTAATGCTATACATAGTATTATACTTTTCAATTGGATGAATCACATGTTTTACCTTGGAAAATTTCAAATTATATGTGCTCTTTCACCTGTCAATCTTGAACTGCAAACATGCCATTTCAAACCTGATTTTATTCATTTAGGTGCAGATAATGGAGCAAATATATATGTGAAAAGATTGGGTAGAGAGGATAAGATTAGAGAGAGCCTTAGATGGTTTGTTCACATAAAATGTCCACCCAATGATTGGAGAGAGTAGATGTATTAAGTTCAGCATATGTTAAGAAACGTAGATGTAGACCTAAGAAGACTTGGGTAGGAAGTATTAAAAATGATCTTATTTTATTAGAATTAAATGAGAATTTGAGACTTAATCGAACACAATAGAGAATAAAGATTCATGTAGATGACCTCACATAGTGGGATAAAGGTTTGTTCTTGTTGTCGTTGTTGTAGGAGCAGAGAATGGAACCCAGGAAGTGAAGGGAACTGCTTCAAGGAAAAGACTCCCATCAACATTGAGAGCTATTGGGGAAGTGGCTCAGACCTCAGCACAATGAACATGGTGGAGAACATCTTAAACAAGCTAGATCACAAGGTCACAGTTCTCAACATTACCCAGCTTTCGGAGTATCGAAAGGACGGCCATCCTTCGATCTACCGGAAGTTTTGGGAGACGTTTTCGCCGCAGCAGCTGGAAAATCCCGAATCTTATTCTGACTGCATACATTGGTGCTTGCCAGGAGTTCCAGATGCTTGGAATGAGTTGCTCTTCAATCTTTTGTAGGGATTGTATATATGTTTTCTTTCACTTGATGTTTCACTATTTCCTTGGTGAACAATCTTCTATGAATTTTTTCTGTTTTTTTTTTTAGTTTGGTGTTTCTTTTTTAAGCCTGTATTTATTTTCTTAATTAATTTAAAGTTGTTAGTTTATATATTTACTGTTAATTTTGAATTCATATGCTTTAGTTTCTCAGTTAATTTAGTATATTTAGATTTTATAATTATTAATTAATTTAACATATTATTTTTTTATTCAGAATAATTTATTCTTTTATAATTAATTTATCATGTTAAATTTATTTTCATTTTGTCTATATTCTAATACTAAATAAAAATATATTTGATAGTATGTTTATTTTAAAAAAATATAATTGAATAGAATGAGACTTGAATATGTGCTTATGCTATTTTGTTCGTGTTGTTTACAATCAGCATCATGAATCAAATTTGATTTGATTTTACTGTAAATATGTATGCAGCTATTTGAATCATTTAGATTTATATAAAATCAAGTTTAGTTTATACTTAGCTCACTAAACTAATTAAATGAGCTTAAATAAATTAATTAATAATTAATGAGCTTAAATTAAATGAATGGTGTTTATGAAATTAATAATTAATTTTATAAGTTAAAATATAAAATTATAATATTAAAAGAAATATAAATTTATGATATATAATATTACTTTTAAAATAATGAATGATTTTTATTATAAACAAAATATTATCATTACTTGTCTGTGGAAAGATAATCGATTTAAAGATAAATAAATTGAAAGAATTATATTAGACTGATGAAAAGTGATCACTATGAATCTCAAAATTTGTAAATTTAAAAAAATAAATATAATATTTATTGTTCATTATACTAATGTGAAAATAGATACTAAAACATTTAAAACTTGTACTAATTAAATTTTTTAATTGTGATATTTTGATTCATTTTTTTAAAAAAATAGTATATTTCGTCTTTTTTTATAACTCAATTGTCATTTTTTAGTTTTTTATTTTTAAAATTTAAGAAATTTTTTATTTAATTTGATCTACTCAATTATTATTTCATTTTAAACGAAACACTATGTAATTTATTATTTTTTATATTTAAATTTTCTAAATGAAATGTAATTTTGTCTATTAATTCATCATTCAAGTTATTTTAAATATTTAGTTATTTATCAAATTTATAAAATATAAGAATTAGATAATAAGAATAATAATATATGATTTAAAATTTTAAAATTTTAATACAGCAAATACATATTTTTTTTTTGAATAAAATGATAATACAATTTCAATTATAAATATTTCATTTGATCATTATCTTAGTTTTAAAAATAAATTTTTAAAAATTTTGAGCTAGATTTAATATTTATGATTTTAAAGATGTGCATGTTATCTACTAATATTTTCTAATATTCATAAAGATAGAACATAATCAAAATTATTTAATCGGGTTGTGAGAACAATTATATTTTTTTATTTGAAATTTTATATATTTGAGTATAGTCCATAAGTGAAGTGAAAGTGAGAGTTTTGAATCGAGAGACTTACACCCAAGAAGGCAAACTTTTTCAAGAATTTTAGTAGTGTATTTTAATTGAGAAAAAGAAATGTTTTTCTTGTTATAATTTTTTGTTGAGAAAGTAATTTGAGTGCCTAGAGCTTTAAAGTCGAAAATATCTCTTGATGAGACTATTTTTATTTCCATTATAGTAAAATACTATCTTTAATGAGAGAATTGTCATTAACTTATATAACCAAATTCATTAAACTAAAGGAAAAGCATCAAATTAAGATAAAGTGATCCAAAGTAGTCGTTCTAAAACTTGTTAATGATGTAGAACAAGGCATTTAGACTTTATTTGAATCTATATATAGCTTTCACAAGCTTTTAAACTTTGTTTTTATTAGAAGGGAGATTTACATACATATCACACAATTATATTTATATATCTAACACCCAAAGTTAGATATTTTACTTATCTAATACTTTTTATGTTTAAAATGTGCATTTTTTTTAAAAGTGAGCGATGATGATATTGAAGATTAGGGTGTTATATATATATATAAATTGAAGTTTAGATGTTAGATATGTAAATACATAAGAATTATATGGTATGTATGTAAATCCCCCTATTGAGAAACATAGCTAGGAGGTTACTTAATATAAACTACTTCAATAAGATTACTATGATTAAACCATAAGTCATTCTTAATTAATGGCAATGATTTTGACCTCCATATAAGTAATACAAGTCAAGACACTCTGATTATCAATGAAATTGAGCAAAATAACCCTCGAATGCAAAATAGACTTCACTAATGCATCTGGATTTTTGAAATAAATCAAAAAATATATTTCACATTATTTGACAACCGCCCAATGTAGAGGACGAGCTGGCGGCATGCTTACACACATATTAGAGTCGAAATGCCTCAATGACATCAAAATAACTTTTATTCATGAAATTGACTATGTCAAATTCACAAAAATATCAAATTTTATCAAATAAGATTGTCCACGATTAATTCAGATGAGTCTGTTGAGCGTTGACTGAGTGGATGAAAATAAATATTTTGAGCTGAAATCGACTCAATTCGATATCAAAAATCATCCAAATGACGTCGATTGCAAAATGGATTGCGCCATTGCATCAGAAATATAAAATTATCTTGAATTAATACCTATATTATATGAAGTCATTGCATAAAGAGTTTTGAAAAAATTAATACAATTTTTAAGAACAATTACATTAGTTTAATCCCAAAATTTGCTCAGCCATCTTGTCAGCCGCTGCCCATACCTACCCATATCGTGCAACACACCAGCCTCTCCTCTTATAAGATCCACACTCAAAAGGCAAAATTATAATTAAAAATAAATTAGATAATTAAACACATTTGAAAAAAAATTAAAAATAGGCATAGTCGCCTATTCAATGAGCGACTTGCGCGTACACGGGTTCCACGTCAGCGCAAGTTGCCCGTTGAACGTAATGTATAAGCAATAGTTTTGATATTTCAAATAATTTTTGAGCGTAATGTACTTATTCGGTGTCGAAATTGAGCAATTTTTTTATTGTTGAAAAGTTTACGAAATTCTCTATGACTTTCATGTTGACAATTTTCGATGATTCTCACTCGATCAACTGCAGTTTTCATATGTGTTCATTTTTTTTGCCATGCGAAACACATTAAACTCACACAACAGCATTTTTTTACTCGTAACACACTCGTTCGGTTAAAATTGAGCAATTTTAGTATCTATTGAAAATTTACGAAATTCTCTACGACTTTCATGTTGACAACTTTCGATGACTTTCGCTCAATTAGTCGCACTTTCAGTTTTTTATTCGGTGTGTTTTGCACCGTAAAAAAGCGAACAAACATGAAAATTGTGGCTAATCAAGTGATAATCGTCAAAATTTGCAAACATGAAACCCGTAGAGAATTTTGTGAACTTTCCAATGATACAAAAATCGCTCAATTCTGACACCAAGGAAGTTAGAGGCGAAAAATTGCTATTGGGCTAAAATTATTTTTAAAAAATAGTTAAAATAAGTCATCCGTTGGAAGGGTGACTTGCGCTGACTTAGATTCCACGTAGATATAAATCACCCATTAAACATGCGATTATGACTATTTTTAATTTTTTTTTAAAAATGCGCATAATCATATAATTTAATTTTAATTATACTTATTTTAAAAAATTTTGTCCGCTCGAAACTCCCCCTCCTACATTTTTTTCTCTCCTTCGCTCGCATGATGCCTTCCCGTCTCTCCCCGTCTCTGTTCTCTCTCGCGATCCACAACTCTCGTCAACCCAAAGCTCTCAATTCTTCCGTCACTGTCGACCTTACCTCACAGCCCAGCCCGATCTCCCTTATCTCCTCCTCTCTGCACAGTGTGAAATGTCGACCTCACAAACCTGCAGCTACCCACATTGCCAGCTAAACCTAGTCCTTGCCAAACTCCACAGTCGATCTCCTCACTTCCTGTCTAGAACTACACGACCCGAACTCCCGCTTCCATCTCCTCCTTCACGTGTAGTGGAATCCAATCGAAGCCCTCCCTCTCTCACCCGTCCCAAGTAGCAACATACACTCAGTTTCTCTTCACTCTCTGTCTCTCATTATTTCTCTAAACAGAGAGATAATTCTACTTTTCTCTCTAACCGAGAACCTCCTCCTGCATCCAAACCAAGCACATTCCGTCTTCCTCACTTTCTCTCTCTAACAAAGAGAAATCTCACTGCTCTCTCACTCTCTCTCTCTTGAACTCAAACAAAAAAAAAAGAGATAGAGAGAGAAATATGCAAATTAAAAAAATGTCTAAACTTGACCTAAAATATCAAAATATGTCAAAACTTGATCTAAGCCAAATTGATTGAAACTAATGAGTCAAATTCATTCTAAAATGATTTTTTGAACTTGATCAAAGTCTTCAATTGGTCAACTAGACTTAACCTAGCTCAATTGGTCATAAACCCAACTTGACCTAAAAGATCAAATTGAGCCAACCCTAAATATAAACTAAATTGATTGGAAATAAAGATATCAATCCATTTCAAATTACCAATGAAAGATAAGCCAACCCATGACCTAACCCAAATAGGTCAAATGGGTCAAATTGGTCAACTTGACCCATTTGACCTAAATGAACTCAATTGAACCAAAACTAAATATAAACCAAATTGAGTCAAACCAAAGCTACCAAAATATTTCAAATGGTCATATGAACTTGACCCAACCCTTGGTTTGACCCAATTTGACCAATTGGTCAACTTGACCCAAATTGACCCATTTTGAACTAAATGGGTCAACATGAGTCAAATCATATATTCATTGAAACTTGGCCCAACCTATTTTTCAATCATACCAAACATATTCAAATTAAAATCCAAGCAAAAGGACCATTTTACCCCTATGTCAAAGGGTAAATTTTGGCCAAATTCACTTGAAATTTTGTCAAATTCTCTCCATGACCACTTGACATCCTCTTAGTGGACCAAGTGGACACAGAGTATGGTGCACCTAACCCATTGGGTTTGGGTCAGCAAAACCCAACCCAAGGTCAAAACTGACCACTTACTTGAACATGGGCACATGGGAATGATTCCTCCACCCATTTCAAGCACATGGCACTCTGGCCAAACCGAATGCAATGCACCTCAAACGACCTAACAAACCCACTCAAGGAGCTCAATTGGATCAAAACGGCAAAGGGAGGCTTGGCCGTCCAATTACTCTAGGGGGAGATATACTCCCCCTAATTCCATTTCATTTCAAGAGACCCCAATTCGAAGCAAAGGAAGCCAGAGGAGCCATTTCTAAGTGATCCCAAGCTTCCTAGAGTGAAACCCATTTTTCATTTTCTCGGTTTTCATAGATTGAAAATAAGGGAGCTCCACTTGAAATCTATCTCACTCAATACTCAACACCAAGCCAATTCCTCCTTCAAGCACCCTCAGAGGATCAAATCAAACTCATCCCAACCTTTTTCCAAGCTCCAAAGGCAAGGGAGGTGCTACTTCAATCAAGACCGAGCTCAAGTGAAGGTGAAGTTGGCCTCTAGGAAGATCCATCCAATTTCAAGGCCTCAAAATTTCAACAAAGCTTCGTCTCCACTAGACGAAGCTTCTCCAAGGAAATCGAGCGCTGATGATAGCCTCCAGTGGTAAGCCATTAAACTGAGCTTAGATTAGATGTGGTGTGGTCCTTTGTGAAAAGAATTTCTACTTCATGAAAAGCAAGTCGTTGGATGTGATCTCCCTTGCATGGTGATGGTGTGAGTTAAATTTTATTTAAATCCGAGCTCAATCTAGCTCAGATCTTCCCTTAGAAGATGGACAGTGGCCATCTCCCGGAGGGAAGATCAGAGGAGAATCATGGACCATCCATCCGTGCATTTTGGATGGACGACCATGATTAATCCACGTATGTCCGTCATTTTAATCCTTTAATACCATGAGTTTAATCTTAATCATCCGATCCTTGATCGGAAGAACAAAGAGAAAGCGCGTAGCACCGTCGCTGACGCAGCGCTATGATGTGACTACTTAAATAGCCTCTCCCATTGCGCCACATGGAAAGCGCACATCGCGGCAGCCTCCACGTGGTGCCGACGGGATTAGCTGTGTAATTAGGCTATTTAATTATCTAATTAATCATGAAAACTTCAAATATTCATATCTAAGTGTAGAAAAATAAAAAAAATATGAAATAAATTGCATATGAAAGATAATTGAATGTAGAATATTATAAAATTAATTTTGATAGATTTTGAATCATGCTATTTTTTGAATTTGGGTTTTATTGGAAATATAATTAAACTAATTACTCTTTGATTATTCCATTAATTAATCTCAAACTTCTCATGTGTATTTAGTGGGACAACTCCCCAATTTTCTTGGGATTTATTAATGGTTTAATTAGGATAATTGCGGATTTATTCATAATTATTGTCCTAATGTAATTAAGCTTAAGTGTGTAATCAATGGTTTAATCCCTTGATTGAGTTAATTAAGATTTGTTTAAATGAAAAGGAGGTTTAGAGAATAATTTTGGGATATTTTCTTTAAGCTATTCCTTAAACTCCCTCTTTAATACAAACTTAATTAAGGATTAATTCACTAATTACCTACATAATTAATTTGATAAAATTCTAAAACCTTCCAAAACTTAACTAATTCATCTTGGGTAGATGCTTAGGTGTTCAATAACCTAAGTACATTAAGAAAATCAAAATCCAACTCACATGTGTGAGAGGGATTATGAAAGTACTTAAATTAAACTCTTTAGTTTAATTAATCATTAATCATGAGCCAATTGCATTAGGCCCTTTTCTTCATAGGTGCATTGTTGATTTAAATTCTTTGAGTGGTTTTATGTCATATCATTGGATCATAATTATTTGTTTAAGAATTCTAAGGTGGTATAGGTAAGGGGTAATTAACACACTTAATTCACACCTTAACCTAAATAAAATAAAAAAAATCATCTAATGATCCTAAGAACAAACTAAATTAACTCACATATGGGGGAAATGGGTTAGGACCAGCAAACATTCTTTCATATTTCCTAAATCAAACATAAAATAAATTCAAAACAAAAATCACATTAAACAAACTTTGATTCACTTTAAACTTTCTTATTTCATAGGATTGTCTTTAGAAATTAATTAGGGTGAATGAATTTACATTGCTTTCATCATTTTATTTTTTTTCCTAGCATGTTAAATATGTATGTCATATGAAAATCATGCATTCATGCTTTGAAAATCAAAATTAAAATGAAGTATTTTTTATGTCAAATTGCATGTTTTGGCTAAAGTAGAAATATGAATGGCTGTTATCACTACTAAATTCTAAATTATATTTCAAAACTTATAAATCCAATAGGATTTGGCAAAGTGTATAGTTCATTAGAAAAGAACATAACACTTGCTTAAATCCTTTCCTATTCATTCTTATGTTATTACTTAAGAAGGGCATCCACACTTACACATATAAATTGCATAAATAAATCAAATAAACAAACACAAATTTTTGCATCTTTCTTTTTTTTTATTTATTTCTTTTGTACATGCATATGTATTTAAGGAAAGTGGTATATTAGTCTGGATAATATCGTCGTACTCACTTATGCTTTTCATACATACATGTGTGCATATGAAAAATGGATAAAAGAATAACCCTTTTTCTACTTAATGAAAATCATGCATCATAAAGCATTCTAATTTTTCTAAGTAACATTTCTTAGCAATCATCATAAAGTGTGCTAAAAATTCTCATTTGTATGTATAAATATGTTTAGGATCTATCCATATGCATGTTATACATGTTGGGAAGGAAATGAAGTGATGTGTATTTTGTGATATTAATTCACTTTACTTAATGTTATAATGTCTTTCTTTTGAGATAGGTTTTACTTAAAGTTGATATAAACTTAGGATTAATTAAAACATATAATAAAATATTCATTAAGAAAATCAAACTTGAATCCACTATAGAAGTAACTTAAGGTAGAGAAGGAAAGAGAAGTTCTCTTCTCTTTTCCTTTTCTTTACAACTTAGTAATTAATTGTAGGATTCACTTAAACTAAATCAAAAATATAAAAATAAAATCAACCCCAAATCAACTAAACACTTAAATGAAACCACCAATGTAAGTTGAATATTTTCATACTTAGAAAATCTAAACCTTAAAGCCATAGCTAAGCATACCACACAAACCTTTTAAAGCACACACATTAGACTAAGTCATCACTTCTAGCTTTAGGTTAGGGTTGTGCATGGTTTGATGTTTGCTTTTATTTTTTGATGTTTTATTTTAGTATGGATGTTAGGGTGAATGTGCGTAGAATGAATGATAGGATGATTTAGTCTAATCATTATTTTCTGCAGGAGATTGTGCTTAAGGGGCACTGTAATAAATAAAAATATAAATGCTTTCGCTATGCAGGTGCTTATACCCCTAAGCATAATCCAGTAGGCTAGGTGGACTTGGTTACCCATGTGTGGGGTGCTAAGTCCAATATACATGCTTGGGATTTGTATGGTTTGTTTAGCTAATATATGTTTTGCAGGTGTTAGTTAGATTTACTTTTTCTTTTCATGTAAGTTTTGTAATTAAGATTTTGAAATGATTGTTATGGGGGATTAGGATGAACATTGGTCATAAGATCTCATCTTATATACCAGGTGAAGCCTTTGGAGCAACCACCTTTTAACCATCCAAAAGAAAAAACCGAAATAAGAAAGAAGAAAGAAGAAATTAAGAAATGAAGACCCCCATAACATGAATTCCTTGTTTAAATTGTAATTAATTCATTTGTAATTCGGGTTGTATAAGGGTAGAGCTCGGCTACCCAATTTATATTCGGGTTTGTGCGGTGGTGCCCGACCACACTCGGCCTTTTATTCTTTTGCGTTAGTTTTATAAAATGTTTGATATTTTACTTAGCTTATTATTGACCTTATTTTTAGGATAAGCTCTCAACCCCTCCATCTTAGACATAGGACTCCTCTTAGACTTTAAGAGATCCTTAGTCTTAAGACACATCTAGTGATTAGGTGGACACTCAACCTAACCCTAGAGACTTAAAAGAGTTAGCCATAGGAGTAGGTCATGCCTTAGGGGTGTTAGGAAAATCTATCTATCCTATAGCTTGGACGACTTTCCTTACTTCCTTTCTTCAAGTCAAACTCCAAATCAAATCAACATCAAACCTAAATCCTTCCTAATTGATGATTTTCTCCAAACTCAAATCAATGTCATATGATTGAAATCCATGATTGAAACCCATGATTGAATTCCATGTTGAAATCCCTCTTAAAATCCTTCTTAAGTCCTTAATTCCCTCTTAAGGACTTAGCCTAAATCATCTTCAAATCAATTCAAATTCATGAAATTTTCTCTCATTTATATTCTCATTTATATTCACATATATAAATGAAATATAAATTCAAATCAATCAAATCAAATCCAAAATTCAAATTCCTAATTCAATATCCTTCTTAAGTCCTTAATTCCCTCTTAAAAACATAGCCTAAATCATCTTCAAATCAATTCAAATTCATGAAATTTTCTCATAACTCATTTATATTATCATTTATATTCACATATATAAATGAAATATAAATTCAAATCAATCAAATCAAATCCAAAATTCAAATTCCTAATTCAAAATCCTTCTTAAGTCCTTAATAATCTCTTAAGGACTTAGCCTAGATCATGTTCAAATCACATCAAACTCATAAAATTTTCTCATAACCAATTTATATTCTCATTAATATTCACATATATAAATGAAATATAAATTCAAACAACCAAAACCAACTCCAAAAATCAAACTTAAATTCAATCAAAATCCAACCTAAGCCTTTCAAGTCAAAATTTTGAACTTAGCCAAATCAATTTCAAATCAAGCCAAACTCTTGATTTCCCTTAATAATTCAAGCAATATTTCAATCATGAATCCAAATATGAATACAAACTTCAATCACTTAACCAAAACCCAATTAAAAAATCAAGCCAAAATTCATTTCATGTTCACCCTTTGAACTTGAAATTATCAAATGAATCAAACCCCATTTGACTTCAAACCACTTGCAAATGGATCTATATTTCAATCATAAGTCCATATGTGAGTTCAATCAAACTCAAATCAAGCTTTGACCATTTGACCCACTTAGGCTCACTTGACCCATAGTGACCTAAAGTACCCTTATGAGCCAAATTCTAATCCTAACCAAATTGGATTGAACTAAGCCCATCTAAGCCTCTCATCATAATCAACAATCATCATGAGATGATCAATCACTCAAATTGGGTCAAATCAAGTCAAACCTAAGGGTTGACTAAGTCAACTCTTAGCCAAAATGAAACCCAACATAGCCAAAATTCACCATATGCTAAATTGATTGAAACCATTGATCTAAGTTCATTCATGATCAATGTTTGAACTTGACCAAGTCAACATTTGAGCTAACCTAGCTATTGACAAGTTGACCCAACTTGACCTAAAAAGTCAAAATATGTCAAAACTTGATCTAAGACAAATTGACTGAAACCAATGGGCCAAGTTCATTCTAAATCACTTGTTGAACTTGACCAAAGCCTTGATTGGCCAACTAGACGTAACTTAGCCCAATTGACCTTGAACCCAACTTGACCTAAAGGGTCATATCGAGCCAAATTCAAACTTAACTAAAATTGTTTGGAAACAAAGATACCAATCCACTTCATATGACCAACTAAACCTAAACCTACCCATGACCTAGCTCAAATAGGTCAAATGAGTCAAATTGGTCAACTTGACACATTTGACCTTAATAAAGTCATATGAACCAAATTCAAACCTAAACCAAATTGAATCAAACCAAAGCTGCCAAAATATTTCAAATGGTCATATGAACTTGACCTAACCCTTGGTTTGACCCAATTTGATTAATTGGTCAACTTGACCCAAACATGAGCCAAACCATACCAAATGAACTCCAAATTCAATGAAACATGGTCAAACCTATTTACTCAACATACTAAACATACCCAATTCAAAAATCAGCCAAATGACCATTTTACCTCTAGGCCATAGAGTAAATTTTGGCCAATTCACTTGAAATTTGGTCAAATCCTCTTCATACTCACTTGATACTCTCCTAATAGATCAAGTGAACACTAGGGAGGGTGGTGCACCCAACCCAATGGGTTTGGGTCAGCCTAACCTAACTCAATGGCCAAACCGACCATGTGCATGGAAATGGCCACATGGGAATCTTCCTTACACTCAAATGGAGCACATGGAGAGTTCACCATTCGACTCCCTAGCCTAAAATGAACTCAAGGATAGCTCTAATAGCTCTAACAACCCACTGAATCAAGGCAATTGGATCAAAATGGCAAGCCCATGCTCGGTCGTCCGATTGCCAAAGGGGGAGAAATACTCCCCCTAATTCATTTAAATCTTCAGAGAGCCATTATCGATTGAGTGTTAGGAAGTCAGAGGAGCCATTTGCAAGTGATCCTAAGCTTCGTAGAGGGAGATCCAATTTCCATCTTCTCAGTTTTCCATAAGTGAAAATAGGGGAGCCCCATTAAAATTCCATTTTACTCCACACCTAAAACCAAGCCAATTCCCTTTGCACACTCCCTCAAGGACCCCAATCGAGCTTTCCCAAGCTCTCTTTCAAGTTCTTGAAGCAAGGAGGAGTCACTAGACCAAGGCAGCTCACTTGAAGGAGGTTGGTCCATGGAGAAGATACTCAACCTCTGACCCCTCAAACTTTCAAAAGCTTGCTCAACCGCCGATGCTTCTCAAGGGAATCGAGCGAATCACCTAAGGTTAGCCATTTTTTGAGCATTAAACTCAATGTGGTGTGGAGCTTTGTGAAAATAATATTAATCTCATAGGATCTTGACCGTTAGATGTAATCTAGGTTGCATAGTGATGGTGTGGTAAAATTTCATCCCAATTTGCACCCAGCGATCAAAGCTTCAAACATGGATGGTGTCCATGGCTCATAGAGAGCGGCAAAGATGGATCTCTGGCTGTCCATCCGTACATTTTGGATGGACGACCGAGATTAAAATGCTTGATATATTCATTTTTAATCCTATAATTCACAGCTTTAATCTCAGTCATCAGATCCTTGATCGGACGGCTGAGGAGAAAGGGTGTAGCACCCCCGCAACGCGATGCTATGATGCGACATTTTAAATAACTGATCAGGTCCTGATGCGTGTAAAGCGCATGCCGCGTCAGCCGCATGCGTGGCACCCGTGAGATTAAGGATTTAATTAGGGATTTAAATAATTCTAATCAATCACCTAAAATTCTAAAATTCATATCTCAACATAGAAAAATAAAAAATATGAAATAAATTGCATTAGAAAGATAATTGAATATAAAAATATTTAAAAATTGATTTTGATTAAATTTGAATAATTTTCTCTCTGAATTTGGGTTAATTAGTTAATTACTCCCAATAAATGGATTAATCTCAAACTTCTTGGGTGTAATTAGGGGGACTTCTCTCCCCTAATTTTCTTGGGATTTATTGGTGGCTTAATTGGGAATTGCTAGTTCATTTAATTACTAATGTAATTATACTTAATTAATGGTATAATTAGTGATTTAACCCTCTAATTAAGCTAATTAAGTTTTTATTAAGTAAATGTGAGATTTAGGGAATAATTTTAAGATACTCTCCTTAAGATATTCCTTAAACCCCATTTTATTCCTTAATCTTACTTTAATTAAAGGTTAATTCATTAATTATCCCCTTGATTAATTTCATAAAATTCTAAAACTTTTGAGAACTCAATTAATTCTTCTTAGATAGATGCTTAAGTGTTCAAGAGCCTAAGTACAATTAAGGAAATCAAAATTCAACTCATATGTGTGAGGGGTGTTTTGAAATTACTTAAGTTAAACCCCTTAGCTTAATTAATCATTAATCATGAGCCAAATTGCATTAGGCCATTTTCTTCCTAGGTGCATTGTTGATTTAAATTCCTTGTGTGGTTTATGTCATCTCATTGGCTCATAATTATTTGATTAACTATGCTAAGGTGTAGTAAGGGTAATTAACATGCTTAATTCATACCTTAACCTAATCAAAATATAAAATAAATCTAATCACCTAAAAATTGAAAAAAAAAATATCAAACAGATATAGGAATGGGTTAGAAACAACAACTCAACTCATAATTTTCAAATTAAATTAAACACAAGAGCAAATAAAAATCACATTAAACAAACTTTGATTTGCTTTAAGCTTTCTTATTTCATAAGATTGTCTTTAGGAATCAATTAAGGTGAATGTGTTTACATGCTTTCATTACTTTAGTTCTTTCCTTGTTAAATGTGTGTATATGATTTCATACATTCATACTTTTCCAAAAAAAATCAAATTTAAAAATGAAATTGTTTCTTTTATGTCAAATTACATGTTTTGGATAAAGTAAGAATATGAGTGGCTATTATCACTATTAAATCCAAATTATTTTCAAAATATATGAATCAATTATCAAAACTAAAAGTGTGTTACTTATATCTTACTTATAAGCTTACATGTGAGTAAAATATGAGGATGTGCTTAGTATAGCTTTCCTTCTCCTCTCTTTTGGTATAGTTTTGAATAGAATCTGGCAAAGTGTATAGTCATTTAAAAAGAACACAACACTTGCCTAATTCCATTTCTTATTCATTCCTATGCTATGACTTAAGAAGGACATCTATACTTACACATATAAATTGCATAAACAAACCAACATAAAACAAATACAAATTTTTTGCATCTTTCTTTTCCATTCTTTTCTTTTGTACATGTATTTAAGGAAAGTGGTATATTAGTCTGACAACCGGTTTATGAGACTTTAAATAGCCTGTATTTGTACCTTACACCTAGTTAACAATGGTGTTGTACTCACTTATGCATTTGATACATTCATATGTGCATGTGAAAATTGGATAAGAAACCCCTTTTCTACTTAATGAAAGTCATGCATCATAAACATTCAAATTTTCTTAAGTAATTTTACTTAGTATATCAAAGTGTGCTAAACATTCCTATTTGGTATGTATAGATATGCTTAGGATCCATTCATATGCATGTTATACATGTTGGGAAAGAAATGAAGTGATGTGTGTTTTGTGAATTTAATTCACTTTACGTAATCTTAAAAAATGTCTTTCTTTTGAATAAGTTTGTTTAGAGTTCATCTAAACTTAGGATAAATTAAAACACATAATAAAACATTCACTAAATAAAACTAAAACATGAATCCACTTTAGAAATTACTTAGGGAAGGAAAGAGAAGTTCTCTTCTCTTTATAACACTTAGTAATTAATTATAGGATTCACTTAAACCAAATCAAAATACAAAATAAAATCAACCCAAATCAGTAAAACACTTAAATGAAATCACCCTCTAAGTTGAACATTTTCACACTTAGAAAACACAAACCTTAAAGCCATAGCATATACCACACAAACCTTTTAAAGCACACACATTAAGTCACCACTTCTAGTTTTAGGTTAGGGCATGTATGGTTTGATGTTTATTTTATTTTGTGATATATGTTTTAGTCTGATGTTAGGTGAATGTACATAGAATGAATGGTAGGATAGTTTAGTCTAATCATTATTTTTTACAAGGGATTGTGCTTAAGGGGCGCTATAATAAAATATAATTACTTTTGATGTGCAAGTGCTTATACCCCTAAGCATAATCCAATAGGCCAGGTAGACTTGGTTACCCATGTGTGGGGTGCTAAGTCCAATATACATGCTTGGGATTTGTGTGGTTTGTTTAGCTAATCTCTATTTTGCAGGTGTTAGCTAGATTTACTTTTCCTTTTCATGTAATTTTTACAATTAGGATTTTAGAATATTTTTTATGGGGATTAGGATGAGCATTAGTCATAAGATTACATCTTATGTACTATATGAAGCTTTTGGAGCATCCACCTTTCAACCATCCAAAAGAAGAAACCAAAGAATAAAGAAGAAAAGAAGAAGAAAGAAGAAAAGAATAATGATGAAATGAAGCTTGAGGACCCCCATAACAATGAATTCCTTGCTTAATTGTACTTAATTCATTTGTAATCCGAGTTTTATAAGGGTAGAGCTTGGCTACCCAATTTATTTTTGGGTTTGTGCAGTGGTGCCTGACCACAAATGACCTCTTATTTTTTGCATTAACTTTATAAATTGATTGATGATTTATTTAGCTTGTGCATTAAGTGGCATCATTTTTCTAGTTTCTTCCATGCTTTATGTATGGCCTGGATGTGGATTAGGCTCTTAGGAAAAAATACATCTTCTACCAAATTTAAACAATTCAAAATTAAAAATAAAGAACTCATAACCTCACCTAAAACTTAAGCTAAAATCAAAATGAAAGAATTAACAACCCCTTAACTGGATTAGTATTTCTTTTATAACATCATGCAAAAATGCATATTATTTTCACTCTTGATTGGAGGGCTTCCACCTTTGCCAAAGAAACTTGGCTTGACCTTTGAGAGCCATGGTGGAAATACACCTCCCTTCTTGCTAATTTTGGCCAACAATCTAACTTCTCTTGCATTAGGCATAAAAAACTTATAAGCTTGAGTCAAATGATAGTCCAAAAATAAAAATAACATGTAACATGATTTGCATTAGATTTAGGTCATTTAAAGCATACCCTTACATGATCTTGTCTCTTTAGAGTGAGTTTAAGGACTTAGTCTCTTTCTAAATAAATAACCCTAGCTATCTTGCATAAAGCATATGACTTGCCTACATGAATTAAAACCGTAGGAGGAATTAGTGGCACCACCCCATAGTTCTAAGTCCAAGTGGGTGGTTTGTCCTTTCATGGAGGCAAACCAAATACCCATTTTCTTCTTAGATTTAGGTTACGCTTTTGGCCCTGGCCAAAGCTCCCTAGATTTAGGTTCTGAGATTGCTTCTCCCTTCCATGGGTCATAATCATAAATTTTCACTTCTTAGGTATTTTCATAATCTTTTGTATGGAATCATAAGTCCTAAACTTCTAATAAAAAGTCAACTCAAATGAATAATTCAATTTCAAAATATCCAACAATAGGATAGAGATGCTCGCTAGTTTCTAGCATCATGAACATCTTCTGCTTATCTTCCTTCTTTGACAATAACTCTCTCTCTCTCTCTCTCTCTCTCTCTTTGATCAATCTCATTTGATCTTATAAAATAAACTAATCGATTGATAGTCCTACCTATTAAAATCTTTGGAGACAACAATCATTTACCTTAATCGAGAGTATTCCTAAGGGATCTCATTCCTTAAGATGTAATTAACTATGAGGCCTTATCCTGTAGAAAACTTAATGAACCTAGTTTAAAATAAACCCTACTTTACTTTTCATGTAAAATAGGGGAAGAATCTTTAGTACATGCAGACCCATTATCCTTAGGGGTCCTTGTTGAGGTGATTAGGTCCATTGTAGAGTGGTGACTTCTATCTTTCGAGATAGTACACCTCTCCTTGATGCCGTACCCGATCACCCTCAATAAGAATATCTGTGGATCTACGTGGTGTCAAAAATGCATACAAAGAAGATATGTATTTTTCTATCTTCATTTTATCCTACATAAAAAAGAAGATAGAATGTATATATTTTATTCTTTAGAAATAATATTAAAATTTCACCACACTTGCGCATTAAGATGGCATATTTTCCTAATTTCTTCCTTGACTTGATATATGACCTGGATGATGATTAGACTTCTTAGAGAAAAATAAATCTTCTATTAAATTAAATAACTCAAAGTTAAAAATAAATAACTCATAACCTTACTTAAAGCTTAAGCTAAAAATCAAGATAAAAGAATTAACAACCCCTTAGCTGGATGAATATTACTTTTCTAACATCATGCATAAAAAATATTATTTCACTCTTGATTGGAGGGCTTTCACCTTTGCCAGAGAACTTGGCTTGACCTGTGAGAGCCATGGTGGAAACACACCTCCTTATCTAGTTGATTTTGGCCCATAATCTAATTTCTCATGCATTAGGCATAAAAATCCTATAGCCAGAGTTAAGTGATTGTCTAAAAATAAAAATAAAAATGTAATACAATTTGATTAGATTTAGGTCATTTGTCATGCCCTTATATGATCCGGGTCTCTGAGAGTGAGTTTATGACTTAGTCTCTTTTAAATAAATAACAACCTTGCTATCTTACATAAAGCATATGACTTGCCCACATGTATTTAAAATCGTAAGAGGAGTTAGTTGGCGGCCACCCCCACGCGGTTGTAAGTCCAAGCAATCGGGTGGTTTATCCTCTTTTGTGGAGGTAAACCAAATACCCATTTTCACCTTAGATTTAGGTCATGCTTGGCCCTCGCCAAAGCTCACTAGATTTAGGTTCGGGGTTGCTTCTCCCCAGGCCCTAAGCATAAATCCTCACCTAGAGAATCTTCCATAACCTTGTATTATGGTCCCCCTAAATTTCTAATAAAAATCTAACTTAAATCAATAAATAAATTTCAAAATGTAAAGCCCAACCATAGGATAGTTTGGGTGCTTACTAGCCTCCCAGATCATAAAGCATCCCCTACTCATCTTCACTTAGTTTCAGTAAGAACTTCCCCCTCGATCGATCCCACTTGATTTTCTAAAACTAAATTACTTGATTGATAATCCTACCTATTGAAATCTTTGGAGACAATGATCATTTACCTTAATTGAGAGTATTTCTAAGAAATCTCATTCCTTAAGATGTAATTAGCCATGGGGACTTTCCTCCATAGGGAACTTAGTGAAGCCGATAAAAAAAAATAAACCCTGCTTTACTTTTTCACACAAAGTAGGGGAAGTATCTCTGGTACATCATCCCGGATACTCATAAGTCTTTAGGAGTCCTTATTTAGGTTATTAGGTCCATTATAGGGTGGTGATTTCTATCTTTTGAGATAGTACACCTTTCCTCAATGTCGTACTTGATCACTCTAATAAGTACACTTGTGATTCTATGTGGTGTCCATCTAAAGAAAGAAGTAATTATCATCATATTAAATGTTCCCTCTCTTCTTTCCTTTCTTTCTTTTATCTTCATCTTTCTTTCTAAGAGGGATGAAAACAAGAAGGAGAAGTAAGGAAGAATAGGGAGGAGATTTGATTGATTGATGACAAATTTTTTTCACCCTCAAGCATGCCATGGACCAAAGGGAGGTGAGTTACCTCCCTTATAAGTCGAGAACCCAAGGGATCCAAGGAAGAGCAATCTAGCCAAATCTTGCCTTGAGCTCCCTGTTAATCCTTCCTCCAACCAAAACGAGCTAAGTGGACTTGATGGAGATAACTCTGGTGCTCTGGCGATGGCTAGCCTATCAAAAATGAAGAGCTCGATCCGCCCATCCATCATAAGAAATTGAGGGGTATACCCCCTCAATTCACACAAGAAACAACACCATTCGCATCATCCAAGCTTACTAAGTGAATTCTGAACTGTCTAGTGAGCACCCAAGTGTTCTTAAAGCTTCCTTCATTGGGATTTCTCCTTCCCGAGTGAAGCCAAAATAGGGAACTGATTACTCCATCAATCCTCAACCGAATTCAAATTCCTCTTGTACACACCATCCTTGCACCTCATCGAACCTAAATGAATCATTTCTCAAGTTCCAAATCCACCAGATGTTTGAGTTCGATCGAAGCAAAGTGTCCAAAGCACAAGAGTTGGCCTTCCAAGTGATCCACGTGGAATTAATCCAATTGCTGCTCAACAGAGCTTCATCTCAACCAGATGAAGCTACCTCAAGTGTGCGAGCCACCGGTCATAGCTGCTAAGGTAATTCCATGAAAATTGACCTCTAGCTAAAAGATGTGTTGGTCTTTGTGAAGGGAATGTGTGTATGAGCCGCTCTTAGCTCTTGGATCCTCCTAGATCCTTTGTGTGATGGTGTGGGTTCCATTTGGAGCCAATCCGAGCTCAGGTGAGTTCAGATCAGGTGAATGGACGTCGTTCTCCCTCGTTCGCATGATGATGCATCATGCATCGCCCGTTCCACATGAACAGAATGGACGGTCGTGACTAGATTCCATTAGATCATCTAATTTTATCCTCTTTACGCTGTGGGATTGGTCTGTGTCATCCTATTCGAAATCAGACGATGGAGATCAAAAGCACGTCTCGCCAGCAGTTGACTCTGTGTGAATGTGATAACTTAAATACCCAATCCCACGGTGTCACATGGAAAGCACGTCACATGGCACCGACAGGATTAAGGCTAATTAGGCTTAAATAAATTATTTTTAAGGCTAAAATTTCATAAAATCATAACAAATCATAGAAAAATCCAAAAAAATGCTCATTTTAAAGATATTTTATAGAGTAATCCATTAAAATTATCATTAATTGGCTTTGAATAATAATCAGAGCTTAATTAGAGTTCAATTAAAAAGTTAATTACTTTAATTACTCTCTAATTAATTAACTAATTAATCTCAAATTTTTTGAGATTATTTGAGGGGATGACCTCTACCTTCCCTAATTGTTTTGAGATTTATTGGTTAATTAATTAGGAAAACTAATTGATTAAGCCCTAATTATCTTCTTAACTTAATTAAGATTTAATTAAGCATATGAATATTAATTAATTATTTAATTGGGTCATTCATCACTATTCAACAGTGAGGAGACTTATGGAATTGAATTGGGGCCTCTTTTCTAATATTTTCCCTAAGTTTCCTTTACTTTTCAAGAGAAAATTAATTAGGATTAATTAATTAATTAATTACTTAATTAGTTTAATTTAAATTTAAAATACATCATATCTAATTAATTAATTCATGGGTAGATCTTTAGGTGTTTAATAGCTTAAAGAGATTTAATGAAATTATTATTTACACATATATGTGGGAAAATCAAAAAAGTAATTAATTAAGTTCCTTAATCTAACTAACCAATAATTATGAGCTAATTGCATTAGGCCCTTCATTTCATAAGATCATTACTAATTTACTTTTCAATTCATTTGCATATCATGTTAGCTCAAAATTAATAGGATAATTACTTTAAGGCAACATAGGTAAGGGTTAATTAATGAACTTATTGCATATTACAACTTAATTAATCCATAAAATCAACTTAAGCATGTTTCATTAAACTAAATTAACTCATAAACATGGGTATGAGATTAGGATTAACAAACTTCTTCTCACATTACTTAAATCAAATTAAACATGAAATTAAAAATGACATTAAAAAAAAAGCTTTGGTTTGTTTTAAATGATTTTATTTTATATGATTATCCTTAGTAATTAATTTGATTGAATGAAATTATGTGTTTATGTTTACTTATTCCTTTCTAATAATACTAAATGTTATATGCCATTTGAAATCATGCATTCATCTTTTCAAAATTAATTAAATCAAATGATTTTTGTTTATGTTAAGCTTACATGTGTTGTTTCAATTTAATATATGTGTGGTTATTATCACTATTAAATCCAAATGTATTTTTTAAAAGCTTATAAATGAATAATAACATATGTGGTGATGCTAATTACAAATACATAGCAGCTGTATGTGATTATAGCTTAAGTATGTGAAGTAAAGCTTTCTTTTTCTTAATTCATATGAACTTTTACATGTATTTGAATGTTAATAAGTGTATAGTTCGGACATCTTGAGAATACGAGGTTGTGGTGTTTATTTTTGAATTGCATTTGTGTGTTGTGTATATGTGAGGGGATACCATGCAGATTTGAGGATATACTCATTGAGGTGATACTACATTAAGGAATAGTATACTATCTCGAGATAGAAGTCATTACCTATAATGGACCTAATCAACCGATAAGGACCCTAAGGCAAGATGGGTCTTGAATATACTAGAGATTTTTCTCTACTTTACATGAAGTAAAGCAGTTTATTTAAATTGGGTTCAAAGTTCCATAAAGCCTTATGGAGGCAAGCCTCCATAATATCTTAAGGAAAGTGAGTCCCTTAAGAATACTCGACAAAGTAGGTGAGGGGCTCCAAAGAATTCAAAGAACTATCAAAGGATTGGTTGTATTTTAGAAAATCAAGTGGGATAGATCAAAAGGGAGAGTTATTATCAAACCAAAGGAGATGAGTAGGGAGTGCTCATGATACTGGGAGACCTAGTGAGCACTCCAATCTATCCTATGGTTTCTCTTTATGTATTTGAAGTTGAAGAGATTTATTTATTTGAGTTAAAATTTTATTTGGAAATACAAGATTGTGAAAATACCTAAGAGGTGAGGATTTATGCTTAGCCCTCAAAGAAAAATAACAACCTCTAATCCCAAATCTAGGAAGCTTTGTCGAGGGCCAAAATATGACCTAAATCTAAGGCGGAAGTGGATATATAGTTTACCTCCACAAGAGAGAGTAAACCATCCGACTACTGAGCTTATTACCGCATAGAGTGGCTGCCAGCTAACTCCTCCTATGCTTTAAATCCATGTAGGCAAGTCATATGCTTTGCAAGATGGTTAGGCTATTATTTATTTAGAAGAAACTTAAGTCCTTAAACTCACTCCCTAAGAGACTAGAGCATGAGGGGTATGAATAATGACTTAATATAATATAAATTTTTATCATATTTTATTTAATTTGGGACTCTTTATTTTGACACAAGCTATGGGATTTTATATGCCTAAATGCACAAGAAATTGATTATGGGTCAAATCAAGAGGGAAAGAGGTGTTCTTCCATCATAGACTCTTAAAGGTTAAGCCCATTCTATCTGGCAAAGTTGTTAGTGGGGTAGAAAATTTATTTTTCATCCTAAGAGCCTAATCGTATTCAGGCCATACAACAATCACCAATCATAAAAAAAACTATGAAAAGACATGTTATTTCTAATGCACAAGCTAAATAGAACATCAAACAATTCTATAAAGCTATTGCAAAAGAATAAGAGAGCGATCACACCAGTACAACCCGAAAAGAAATGTGGGTAGCCGAGCTCTACCCTTATACATCCCGATATAATAAAAGAATAATTACAATTATAAAATGATAAGTGTTATGGGGGTCTTCATTCTTCACTCTTCATCTTTCATTTCTTCATTTTGATTTGCTCCATTTCTTTCTTTCTCTTGGTTTGATTGGGATGTTGTTTGTTCCAAAGGCATCACATGGTGTATAAGACTTGGTCTTATAACCAATGTTCATCCTAATCCCCCATAACACTTATCCCAATCCTAATGCAAAAAAATTACATTAAGAGAGAAGGAAAGTAAATTCAGCTACAATTGCAAAATAAGTGTTAGCTAAACACACCATACAAACCCAAGAAATTATATAAATGATTTGGACTTAGCACCCCACACATGGGTAACTAAGCTCACATGTCCTAACTTGGGTTATGCTTAGGGGCTAAGCAACCTGCACAACAAAAAATATTTATATTTTTATCATAGCGGGCCCTTAAGCACGACCCCCTGCATAAAACATGATTAGGCTAATATCAGCCTAACATCTAGACTACACATATACACCCCTAACATCCAGTCTAAAATAATACATCACAAAACCAAACATACACCAAACCATACACCATCCTAACATAAAGCTAAAAATGGTGAATTAATATGATGTGTATGTGTTAAAGCTTGTGTGGTATATCCTAACTAGGCTTTAAGGTTATGATTTACTAAGTGCAGGGGATTTAATCTATAAAGAGTTGAATTGTCTTTAAGCGGTTTAATTGATTTGAAGATTTTACTTAAGTATTTTCTATTATTTCATATAGCCTACACTTAGCAACTAAGTGTTATAAAAGAAGAAAGAGAGGAAATTTATCTTTTATCCCTACCTTAAGTCATTTCTAAGGTAAATTAATTAGCTTAGTTTTCTTTAATGAATGGCTTAGTATGTGTTTTAATTAATCCTAAGTTTAGGTTCGCTCTAAATAACCCTATTCAATAAGTAAGGCATCTTAATATTAATTAAAATGGATTACTATCATGAACACACATTCATTCATTTCTTTTCATCATGTATATCAAGCATATGAATAATCTTAAGCATACTTATACATGCAATGTAAATCTTAGCATACTTTGAGGATGAATGCAAAGAAATGTATTTTGAATTTAAATATTTCATTTGTTGATTGAATTATGAATGCATGTCTTTATTAAATAGAAAAGAGGGATTTTTCATCCGTTAGCTAGATACACATTCACATGTATAAAAGTTTTAAGTGAGTACGACGTCATTATTTTTTACACTAGGAGCGTAAGGTACAAGACCTACTTAGGGCTACTTAAAGCCTCGCAGCCCCGGGATGTCCAGTTAATATACCACTTTTCTTAGATACATGTAGATGTATGGTCAACTATAAGGGTAGGAAAACCCATGCAAAAATTATGTTTGAATTATGATTCTTATTCATTAGCCGCATCATACATACAAATGTATAAGAGTTTTCAGTGAGTACGATGCCATTATTTTCTACACCAAGTGCAAGACCTACTTAGGGCTACTTAAACCCAAGATGTCCAGACTAATATACCACTTTTCACAGATACATATGAACGTACAAAAAGGGACCAAATGGATAAGGAATCATGCAAGAAATTATGTTTGATTTAGTTGTATAATTTACATATGTGATATGAAATTCTTCCTAAGTCTTAACATGGAGATGCATAGAAATAGATTTAGGCAAGTATCGTGTTCTTTTCAAATGAACTATACACTTGCAAATCCTATGTGAATCCATGTTAAGATAGGGAAAGAGAACTTCATATTACACATCTTATAATATTATCACATGCAAGCTTATAGATATTTGTAATTAATATTACTTCATTTATAATAATTGATTTATAGGTTTTGAAAATAGCTTTTGATTTAATAGGGATAATAGCCACACATATTTAATTTAAGTCAACACATGCAATTTGACATAAAAGAAAACATTTTATTTAATTAATTTCTAAAAGAATGAATGCATAATTTCATATGGCAAGCAATATTTAGCATGATTGGAAAAAAATAAAGAAATGTAAGCACATGATTTCTTAAGGACAATCACATTAAATAAGGCTATTAAAATAAACTAAAATTCTTTAAAGACATTTTTAACTTTGAATTTGATTTGATCTAGGAGATATGAAAGAGGTTTGCTAATCATAACCCATTTCCCCATGTGTGAATTAATTTGGTTTAATGAAGAATATTTAAGTTGACTTTATATTTTAATTAGGTTAAGGTATGAATTAATGAATTAATTAATCCTTACATATATCATGTTAAGTTAATTAACTAATTAATGATAAGCCAATATGATATACAACCATATGAAAAATAAATTTGCAATGTTCCTACGAAATAAAAGGGGCCTAATACAATTGGTTTATGATTAGTAGTTAATTAAGCTTAACGGATCTCACTTAATTACTTTTATGATTTTCTCACACATGTAAGCCAACCATAATTTCATTATCTCTCACCCAAGGTTATTGAACACCCAAGGAGCTACCCAAAATCAATTAAGGGTTGCTTACGTGTGGATGAATTGATTTTTTAATTTTAATTTTATTAAGCCTTTAATTAATTGATTAAACATTTTGGTTATGTTTTAATTTGAATGATGAAACTGACTTAGGGGAAAGGATCAAAGTCAAGGCCCCAATCGTAGTCCCTAAATCATTTTTAACATTCAATTAGATCTTGATTTCCCTATCTTGAAGATTAATCACTTAATTCATCAATTAATCATTTCATTAACCATTAATTAATTTGATTTTTAAAGATAAAGAAGACTTAGGAAATGAATTAGGAAAAGTATCACCAATCACATTCCCTAAGTTATCTTACAGTTCAAGAGAGGTGTTTATGTTTAAATGATTAATCAAGTTACTGTTCATTCATTAATTATGATTAATTAGATTAAAAAAGTGATTAGGGCTTAATCAAGTGATTTTCCTAATTAGAAAATCAATAAAATCCCAGAAAAATAGAAAGGCAGAGGTCATTATCCTAAACATCAATAGAAAATTTGAGATTAATTGAGTGTTTAATTAAGGTACAATTAAGCTAATTAAATTTCTAATAAAACTTTAATTAAGCCAAAATCACTACTCAAAATCAATTAATAATAATTTTCTTAGATTTTATTTTGAAATATCTTCAAAATGAGCATAAGTTTGTAATTTTTGGATTTTTCTATAATTTGTTATGATTTTAGGAAGTTTCATGATTAAAAATTAATTAATTTGCCCTAATTAAAGCCTTAATCCCATCGGCCACATGGCGGCTGATGCGGTGTGCTTTCCAAGTGGCAGTTAACACACGCTTTCCACGTGGCATGATGGGATTGGCTATTAAAGTAGTCACATCCGTGTGCTGACTTAGTCAATGGCGAACGCGCTTTCTCTGTGGATCATCTGATCTGACATTAGATGACCACGGTTCGATCTACGGTTAAGAAAAGGAATCAAAGGCTTTACCGTGGGATTTGATCAGAGCCGTTCATCCCAATCACGTGGGATGGACGGCTCATGATCTATCACATTCGTGAACAATGAAGATGAATGTCGTCCGTCTTCCCTCGTTCAATCCGAGCTCACCAGAGCTCAGATTATCTCCAAACTCTTCCCACACCTTCGGGGAAGGGGGATGCACACATCTAACGGTCAAAAATTCATGAATTTTGAATTTTCTTCACAAAAGACCAACACTTTTCCATATAAGGCTCAGTTTGTGAAATTACTTCATTGGAGATAATGTCTGGCGGTGCAATGCTAGAGGTAGATTATCCTAGTTCAAGAGAGGCCCTGTGGAAGAGCTTTGAGCTTGATTTGGTGTGGAATGCTCGGTTGACCAATCCGCACAAAGGCTTGACTCGTCGAACTCGCACTCGGCCACTTGGGGATGGGAATTGGTTTGGTTGTGCTCGATGAAGTGTGGTGATGGTGTGGCTAAGAGGAATTTGGATTTTCTTTAGTGGAGAGGGAGTATTGCGGGATGGGTGTCCTATTTGCCTTGCTGGAGGAATCTTGTCGAGAGAGCTTGGGGATCCTTGGAAATGCTCTGAGGGGCTTCGAAATGGGCTCAGGGACTCACATGATTCGATTCTATGTGTTTGTCGCTCAAATTGAGGGGGTATACCTCAATTTCCCATCATGGATGGACGGTAGTATGCATATTTTGCACTGGCTCGCCACCATTCGGCCAATGGAGTTGTCTCCATCAGGGTCAGGCTGCATAAGGATGGGAGAAGTGATGGGAGGCTGTCATGGATCCATTATGCCAAGGTTGCAAGAGTTTGGATCCATTGGGTGCTCAGTTTGAGTTGGAGGTGAGTCAACTCACCTCCCAAAGGTCCTGGCCAACCTAGGGGTGGGCTAGTGGGTCATGGGAAGGTTCTTTTGAGTGAAAAGGGGCTATCATGGGGATGGGAGAGTTGACTTGGCTTGGATCCATTGGTTTTAAGGTTTAAATCCCATGGTTTGATGGCTAATCCAAGGCCCCCAGAAATTGGACAAGTTTGGGTTAGTTTGACTAAGTCCCATAAGTTAGTTTGGAGCGATTTGGCTTTATTTGGTCAAAATGGATTCATTTGGGCTAGGTTGGGTTGGGTTGACAAATTGGTCAAATTGGATCAAACCAAGGCTTGGGTTAGGTTCATATATTGATTTGGGATATTTTGATTCAATTAATTTGTATTGGTTTGGCCTAGATTTGGTTTTTACTCATTTGGATTCAAAATGGTCAAATTGGTCAAGTTGACTAATTTGACCAATTTGACCAAATTGGGTTAGCTTAGGTGTTGATCAAGTTCAATTGGTTGATTGAAAATGATTGTAGGCTTTGGTTCGATTTAATTTGAAATTAATTTGAATTTTGCTCAATTTGACCTTTTAGGTCAATTTGGGCTAGGTTGGGTCAAGTTGACAAATTGGTCAACTTGGGCTCAATCATGTCTTTGGTCAAGTTCAATAAGTGATTTGGAATGAACTTGAGCCATTGGTTGCAATCAATTTTGATTAAATCATGATTTGACCCATTTTGGCTTTTTAGGACAATTTGGGTCAACTTAGGTCAAGTGGCCAATTAAGCTTGGCTTGGCTCAATTGATGGCTTGGTTATATTCAATCATTGATTATGAATGGGTTTGAGTCAATGGTTTCAATCAATTTAGCATATGATGAATTTTGGCTAGTTTGGATTTCATTTGGGCTAAATGTTGACTTGGTCAAAGGCTAGGTTTGACTTAGTTTGACTTAATTCAAGGTGGATGATCACCCCATGATGATTGTTGACCATGATTGAGGTTTAGATGGGTTTAGTTCAATCCAATTTGGGTTGGATTAGAACTTCACTCAAAAGGGTCTTGTAGGTCATTTCGAGTCAAGTGAGCCTAAATGGGTCAATTGGCTTGATCAAGGTTTGATTCAAGTTTAGTTGAACTCACATATGAGCCTGGGATTGAAATATAAATCCAATTGTAATTGGTTTGGTGCCAAGTGGGTTTTGGTTCATATGACAATTTCAACCAAAGGGGTTAACTTGGGCTTGATTTGGGTTGACTTGGATTTGGTTTGATAATGGTGGTTTATGTTTATATTTGGATCAATGATTGAAGGATTGATTGAATCATGAAGGAATCCATGAGTTTTGAGCTGATTTAGATGTCATTTAGCCAAGTTCAAAAGTTTGGCTAAAAGGGCTAAAATTAGAAATTTGATTTGATATGAGTTTGGTTTTGGTCATTTGAATTTATATTTCATTTATATTTGAGAACATAAATGAAGATATAAATGGGTTATGAGAAAATCACTTAAGTTTAGAGTGATTTGGAAGCAAATTTGATTAAGCTTAGGGATGTAGATTAAAAGGGCTAACTTGGATTTTGAATTTAGTTTGATTTATTTTTGGTCATTGGAGGGTGAGTTTCATTTATATTTATGAATATAAATGAAGAAATGATTTATTTATAAAGAAATCAATCATGTTTGGGTTTATTTGGATCAAGATTTGATTAGGTTTATGGAAGTGGGTCCATATGGCTTAAGAATGGTCTTGATTTGGTTTGATTTATTTTGATTTGATCTGAATGATTTAAATTTGGATTTTATTTAAATTTGTGAATATAAATGAAGGAATGACTGATTTATAAAGAAATCAACCAAGTTTGAGTTGGTTTGAAGGAGCTTTGGCTAAGCATATGAAGGTGGTTCATATGACTTAGGAAAGATTTTGGAATTTGGACTTAATCATGGGTTTCAATTATTTGGAGTTTGGAATTGATTTATGATTTGAAATTTGATTTGAGATTGAATTTGATAATTGAGAAAATCAATTAGATTGGAGTTGACTTGGATTTGGTTAAGGCTAAGTCCATAGGCTAAAATCAAAAGAGCTTAGGAAGGGATTCAGAGTTTGAATTTGGTGATGGACTTCAATCATTGGATAGTTGGATTTGATTTTTAGGTTTTGAGTTTGAATTTGAGGTTTGGGTTTGAAAGAGGAAGCAAGGATTGGGTTTTGGCTATAGGGTAGGCAAATCTTCCTAAATCCCTAAGGCACAACCTATTCCTATGGTTAACCGTTCTAAGTGTCTAGGGTTAGGTTAAGTGTTCACCTAATCATTATAAGTGTCTTAAGACTAAGAAACTCTTAGTGTCTATGAGAGTCCTAGATTTATGATGAAGAAGTTGAGAGGTCACTCCAAAAGTGAGGTCAATAAAGGCTTTAGCTAGCAACAAGGAGCTCATTTGATTGCCTCACTTCCGTGGTTAATAGCAACACGTACTTATTTGATTTCATTTACATGTATTTCTATATTAGAAATTTGATTGAACTTTATTTCACATATTTAAATACTCCAATCAAATAAAA
The DNA here is from genome assembly GCA_021442155.1 of Cymbidium sinense. NCBI lineage: Eukaryota > Viridiplantae > Streptophyta > Magnoliopsida > Asparagales > Orchidaceae > Cymbidium > Cymbidium sinense. The sequence goes on from CM038217.1 coordinate 29,022,709, forward strand.
ATATTATTTTTTTCATGGTTTTCCTTCCTTTAGTTATGTATACATCCATATGTATTTGAGAAAAGTAAGTGCTTAGTGTGGACATATTGAGAATATGAGGCTTTTAGCAGCCCCAAGGAGGTCATTTGATTACCTCACTTCCCTAGTTAACAATGACATGCACTAGTTTATTTCTCTTATACATGTGTGTGCGTATCTAATTATGAAATTGAAACCCCCTTTCTTTTATCAAAATCCATGCATTCATGAATGACTAAGTGATTGAGATAATTAGCCATATGATTTGGAGCTTCTTTTCTTATGTTCATGTATATAAATTTATATATGTTTGAATGCAAATGGGTATATAGTTTGGACATCCCTAAAATACGAGGCTTTAAGTAGCCCCAAGGATGTCAATTGATTACCTCACTTCCCTGGTTAACAATGGCATGTACCTACTTAATTTCATCCTTATGTATTTTTGTATAAGAATTTGGATAGAGCTTTAAAATTAATATGATTAAATAATTAAATCAAATAGAAAATATAAACTTTAAATATGCATGTTCACATTCATCATTTAAGTATTCTAAAATATGTTGTATGTATAGGTATACTTAGGATTTAATCATATATATGTTACATGTGATGGCAAGGAATGATTTAACATATGTCATGTGATACTAATTCAATCAAATTAATTTTAAGATGCCTTTCGTATTGAATGTGATTATTTAAAGTGAACCTAAACTTAGGATTAATTTAAAATCACATAATAAATCCTAAAGAGAACTAAATCAAATTAATATACTTTAGAAAGTGGCTTAAGGTAGGGATGAAAGGGAATAATCCCCTTTCTTTTATTTATAACACTTAGTTGTTAAGTGTAAATCATATAAAAGAAAACACAAATTAAAATTCTCAAATCAATTAAACCATTTAAGAGAAATCAACTCTTTATGTTAAATCAAACCCTTTCACATTTAGAAAATATAACATTAATGCCTAACAAGACACAACACACAAGCCTTAACACACATTAGAATTAAGTCACCACTTCTAGCTTTATATTAGGTGCTTGGTATGATGTATGTTTATTTTGTGATGTATTATTTTAGACTAGATGTTGTATTAGTGGTGATGTTAGACCGTAGTAATCATATTTTTTTTTGGGATTGTGCTTAAGGAGGGAGCTTAAAATAAATATAATACTCTCTTTCTGTTGCTTAAACCCTTAAGCATAATCAAGAAGGAGGTGGGCTTGGTTACCCATGTGCAGGGTGCTAAGTCCAAATTATAAATATAATTACTTGGGATTGTATGTGTATTTAACTAATACTTATTTTACAAGTATAATTAGATTTACTTTTCCTATTTTTAATGTAATTTTGAATTAGGAATTAGGATTAGTGCTATGGGGGATTAGGATGAGCAGTGGCTAATAGGCTTTGTCCTTGGAGGCCTTGTGATGCCTTTGAAGCAAGCACATCCAAATCAAGAGAAGGAAGAAAGAAGATATGAAGAAATGAAGAAATGAAGACCCCCATAACATTCATTCATAATAAATTGTAATTATTCTTTCATATTCTGGGTTGTATAAGAGTAGAGCTCCACCCATCTTTTCGGGTTGTAATGGTACCCTAGATCGACCTTTTATTCTTTAGAGATAGTTTTATAAAATATTTGATGTTATGTTTAAGCTGCGTATTAGAAATGGCATGCTTTTCTTAGTTTCTTAAATAAATGATGTTTAATGTGTGGCCTTATTGACCTCACTTTTGGAGTGAGCTCTCAACCTCCTCTTCTTAGACTTAGGACTCTTCTAGACACTAAAAACTCTTTAGTCATAAGACACTTCTAGTGATTAGGTGAATACTTAACTTAAGCCTAGAGACTTCGAAGGGTTAATCATAGGATTAGGTCATGCCTTTGGACTTAAGGAAATCACCTACTATATAGCCTAAACCCACTCCATATACACCTTCTCAAATCAAACCCAGATTCAAATCTCAAACCAAAACTCAAATTTAAATTCAAATTCTAAATCTAATTTCAAATTTGACTCCAAATGATTGAAACTCAAAATCAAATTCAAACCTTTAGACCCTTCTTAAGCCATATGAACCACCTTCATAAGCTTGGCCAAAACCCACTTTAAATCAAATCAAATTCAATTGATTTCTTTATAAATCAATTATTCCTTCATTTATATTCATAAATATAAATGAAATCCATATCAAATGATCAAAACTAAATCAAACTAAATCAAACTAAAACCCCTTTTAAGGAAGATGAACCCACCTCTATATGCTTAACCAAATTAGCCTTTAAACCAATGCAAACTTAATTAATTTTCTTATAAATCAATTGTTTCTTTATTTATATTCACAAATATAATTGAAATCCAAATTCAAATGACCAAAACTATATCCAAAATCAAATCCAAACCCAATCTAAGCCCTTTGAGCCAATTCTTTGGATTTAGTCAAATTCTATCCAAATCAAGTCAAAACCAATGGATTTTCTCTTGAATCAATCATTCCTTCAATCATCTATCCAAATATAAATAAACCTACAATCATCAAACCAAATTCAAGTCAACCCAAGTCAAGCTAACTTAGCCCTTTTGACTTGAAACTTTCAATTAAGCCAAAACCTATTAAACTCCAAATTAATTATAGTTGGATTTATATTTCAATCCTAAGCTCACATATAAGTCCCACTAAACCTAAATCAAGCCAAAAATCAAACCAATTGACTAACTTAGGTCCACTTGACCTTGACCTAAAAGACCCATTTGAGCCAACTTCCAATTCAACCCAAATTGGATTGAACCAAGCTCACCAAAACCTTCTACCATGATTATTGATCACCCTAGAATGATCAATTGCAATCAATTGGGTCAAACCAAGTAATTTGGTCCTTTGACCAAGTCAACCTTTAGCCCAAATGAAACTTAAACTATCCAAAACCAATCATATACCAAATTGATTGAAACCATTGATCCAAACACACTCATAATCAATGATTGAATATGACTAAACTCTCAATTGAGCCAAACCAAATTCAATTGACCATTTAACCCAAGTTAACCCAAATTGGCCTAAAAAGTCAAAATGGGTCAAATCCTAATCTAACCCAAATTGATTGTAACCAATGGCTCAAGTTCATTCTAAATTGATTATTGAACTTGACTAAAGCCATAATTAAGCTTAATTTGACCAATTGGTCAACTTGACCCAACCTAGCCCAAATTGACCTAAAGGGTCAAATTAGTCAAAATTCAAATTAAATCCAAATTGATTCAAACCAAAGGCTACGTTCATCTTCAATTAGCCAATTGAACATGAATCAACCAATAACCTAAGTCAATTTGACCAATTTTGGTCAAATTGGTCAACTTGACCCATTTGACCCATTTGATTTCAAATGAGCCAAAATCAATCTTAAGCCAAATTAAACCAAATTGATCATACCAAAATACTTCAAATCATCATTTGAACCTAGCCTAAGCCTTAGTTTGACCCAATTTGACCAATTGGTCAATCTACTCAACATGACCCAATGTGACCCATATGACCTAAACTGAGACAAATCCCTTGAAACCAAGCTATGACTCATTGGCGGGTGATCAAACTCGACACAAACCCATTTGGGATCAGCCCAAAATCAACCCAACCCAATCACTCCCTCATGGATCCTCCCCCACATAAGATTTCACCCAATCTTATTTAATTCTTCCATCACATGTCAACTCCCCATCCATGGCATTCAACGGAAGATCCTATGAAAGAAAAGAGGACTTTGGAGCTAAATCCAAAGTCCTCAATCAAGCCATCATCCATCACAACCACTCCCCATCACATTTATTCAATTTTTGGCCATCCCCTTCAAAGCAAGAAAAGAAGGCTCATTCCAAAAAATCGAGCTCATTCAAAAACTCTCCAAAGCCAATAGATACATTCCCCCACTTTATTTAAGCCAAAAAACATCAAACAAAGTTTTTTTCTATGAGAAAGCTGCAATCATTAGCGATCATGATGTTTCAAAGGAAAGCAAAGGTTCAAACTCATTTCAAGGCTTCCTCTCACCTTCAGGAGCTGGCTCAAATCATCACCGCCACCGAAAATCATCCTCGGCAAGGTAATTTTGCCAAACTTTAGTCGACTGTAGGATCTATGATTTGTGATAGTTTTCACATGATCTTAGGAATTTCCCTTAGATAAACCTCGCAATTTTAATTTTGTATCATTCCCATGTGAATTGGAAAGTTTTCCAGTGAAAATTGCACCGAAAACGAGACCAATCGGGCAAAATTTTGCCTAAAAAATGCAAAAATCGCTCGGGTGAACAATATTTATCTGCTTTTTTGCCCGATAAGCAGCCCATCCAATCCGCACTACGTAATCGGATCCCGTGGTTGGACCAGATGTTGATCCCAGATCACGTGGATGCGATCGGATGGTCGGATCGTGGATCCGCATTTCGCTTCTTCGCGCAGATCGGATCTAGACCGTTCATCCATGATCGGATGGTAGATCGATCCGAGCATCGCTATCCCGAGTGTGCGCCCGTCGGCTAACATGGCACACGCCCACCGTGCACCGTGGCACATCTTGCCAATGGAACCACGCTATCCAATCGGGCTCCATGCCGTATGGTGGACTATGTTAAGTGAAAATTATGGTATTTTCGATTTTAAATTTTATTTAAAATACCGAAACTTCAAAATTCAAAATAAAATACTTAATAAAAAATGGAAATAAGGGCTCATTGGATTCGTCTTTCCAAGAAGAATCCAATAAACTAAAAATCTCTAAATTTTACTAGACAGTTTGAGCTTAATTTGAGTTTTAGTTAAAAAACAAATTTTATTAATTAAACTTACACATCGATTAAACTAAAATTTTCAAGGATTGAAAAGTTGAAATACATATCATAAGAATTTCAAATCAAAATCACTTCTAGATTGAAAGATATTGAATTTTGAAATTCAAATGATTTATTTTAATAAAATAAATTAACTAACTTCATGAAAATCATCTTAAATCAACTAAAACTTTGGAAAAATCATAACTAATTATAGAAAATCCAAAAAATACAAATAAATACTCATTTTAAAGATATTTTAGAGGAGATTAACTTAAAATTAATTCTAATTAATCTTGAATAGTAATTAAGACTTAATTTGGGTTTAATTAAAAACTTAATTAGCTTAATTACTCCCTAATTACCCAAGTAATTAATTTCAAACTTTATGAGGTTAATTAATGGGATGACCTTTGCATTCCATAATTTTTTTGGGATTTATTGCTTGGCTAATTAGGGAAATTGGTTATCTTAGCCTTAATTACTTTCTTAATTAATTAGGTGATTAATTGACATGCTAAATAGTAAGGAAATCATTAATTAAGTTTGTTAATCATTGTGGAATAGTGAATGGGCATGGGGAATGATATTGGGACCTCTTTTCCATTCTTTTCCTTATGTTCATTTCACTTGACTTGAAATCAATTAATTTGGATTAATTAATGATTTAATCTATTAATTAAATGGCTTAATTAATTAAATTGAAATCATAATCATTCCAGAATTTGACTAATTAACTCTTGGGTAGCTCTTTCGATGTTCAATAACCTAAAGAGAAAGCTAATGAAATTATGGTTAGCTCACATGCGTGAAAAAATCATAAGAGTAATTAAGTGAGCTCCTTAAGCTTAATTAATTAATAATTATGAGCTAATTATATTAGGCTCCTTTTTCATTTCATAAGAGCATTGATATTTGCTTTTCTATATCATATCATATTAGCTCATAATTATTTAATTAATTACCTTAAGGTGGCATAGGTAAGAGTTAATTAATTAGTTTAATCCATGCTTAACTTAATCAATCCATAAAATCAACCTAATTACTTTTCATTAAATCTAATTAACTTACACACATGGAATGAGATTAAGATCAGCAAACCTCTTTCACATCTCCTAAATTAAATTAAACTCAAAATTGAAAATGTCATTAAAGAACTTTGGTTCATTTTAAATAACCTTATTTAGTATGATTGTCCTTAGGAATTAATTGGAATAATTAAGATCATGTACTTATGTTCCTTTATTTCTTTCCAATCATGTTAAATGTTGCTTGCATGTGTAATCATGCATTCATTCCTTTCAAAACTAACTAAATGAAATAGTTTCTTTTATGTCAATTTGCATGTGTTGATTTAAATTAAAAATAGGTGTGGCTATTATTACTATTAAATCAAAAGTTATTTTTAAAAGCCCATAAATCAATTATAATAAATGGAGTGATGTTAATTACAAATATCTATAAGTTTGCATGTGCTTATAATATAAGATATGCAATATGAATCTCTCTTCCTTACCTTATATGGATTTGCATGGGATTTACAAATGTATAGTTCATTTGAAAAGAACAACATTTGTCTAAATCTACTCCTATGCATCTCCATGTTAAGACTTAGGAAGAATTTCATATCACACAAATCAAATATAACTTCTTGCATGACTTCTCATTCTTGTGGTTCTCGCTTATACATCTATGTATATAAGAAAAGTGGTATATTAGTTTGGACATCCTAGGGATGCGAAGCTTTAAGTAGCCATAAGTAGGTAGTGTACCTTACACCCCTCAATGGTTCCATACTCACTTAAAACTTGTATACATAATAAGAAGCATGAATCAAATAAATCAAATACAACTTTTGCATGGGTTTTCCTATCCCTATAGTTCCTTATACATCTATATATATAAGAAAAGTGGTATATTAGTTAGGACATCCCGGGGTTGCAAGGCTTTAAGTAGCTCTAAGTAGGTCTTGTACCTTAAGCCCCTGGTGTAGAACAATGGCGTCGTACTCACTTAAAACTCATATACATGTGAATGCATACTTAGCTAATGGATAAAAAAATCCTTTTTTCTATTAAAAAGATATGCATTCATAATTCAATCAAATGAGATATTTAAATTCCAAACACACTTCTTCACATTCATCATTTAAGTGTGCTAAGACATACATTGTATGTATAAGTATGCTTATGATTTAATCATATGCATGATATACACGATAGAAAGAAATGAATAATGTATTATGTGATAGAAATTCATTCTAATTAATCTTAAGATGTCTTTCTTATTAAATAAGGTCATTTAGAGTCAACCTAAACTTAGGGTTAATTGAAACATATAATAAGCCATTCACCAAAGAGATTCAAGCTAATTAATTTGCCTTAGAAGTGACTTAAGGTAGGGATGAAAGAGGGCCCTCTCTTTTCCTCTTTATAACACTTAGTTGTTAAGTGTAGGCCAAATGAAACAAAAGAAAACATTAATTAAAACTTACAAATTAACTAAACAACTTAAAGTGAAACCACCCTTTAAATTGAATCTTTCTACACTTAGAAAATTCTAACTCTAAAGCCTAGTTAGGACATACCACACAAGCCTTAACACATTACATTAATTAAGTCACCACTTCTAGTTTATGTTATGATGGTGCATGGTTTGATGTATGTTTTGTTTTGTGATGTATTGCTTTAGATGGATGTTGTGTGTAGTCCGGATGTTAATGATATTAGCATAATTATATTTTCATAGGGGTTGTGCTTAAATGGCTCAGTAATAAAAAATATAAATATTTTTGCTGGTTTGCTATCCCCAAGCATAACCCAAGTTAGGATGTGGGCTTTACCCATGTGTGGGGTGCTAAGTCCAAATTATTCATATAACTGCTTAGGTTATATGGTGTGTTAGCTAATATTTATTTTGCAAGTGTTGTTAGATTTACTTTCCTTCTTCTAATGTAATTTTGTATTAGGATTAGGATAAGTGTTATGGGGGATTAGGATGAGCATTGGTTATAAGACCAAGTCTTATGTACCATGTGAAGCCTTTGGAGCAAGCACCTCCAAACCAAATCAAAAGAATGAAGAATGAAGAATGAAGACCCCCATAATATTTATCATTTATAATTTTAATTATTCTTTTGTAATAAGTATAAGGTGGAGCTCTACATATTTCTTTTCGTCAGACGGGTACCCACCACAATGTGTCTTTTATTCTTTTCTATAAAAAAATTATTTGATGTTGTGTTTAGATTGCGCATTAGAAATATCATGCTTTTCATAGTTTCTTTATTATTGATGTTTGAATGTGTGGCTTGGATGCGATAGGCTCTTAAGATGGAATTAATTTTTCTACCCCAATTAACAACTCATAATTAAATTTTTAAACAACTCATAACCTCACATAAAGCTTAGGATATAATCAAGATAATTAAAAGATTTAGCAACCTCTTAGCTGAATGGTTGACTATTTCACAATATGCATATCATATTATTTCACTCTTGAAATAGGAGATTTCCATCCTTGCTAGATAGAGAAAAGGCTTGACCTTTGAGAGCCTATAATGGAAAACACCTCTTTCTCTTTTTGATTTGGCCCACAATCAACTTCATCATACATTTAGGCATACAAAATTCCAAACTCTTTGTCAAAATAAAGAGTATGAAATCAAATAAAATTTGATAAAATTTACATTAGTTTAGAACATTGTTCATACCACTCATGCTCTAGTCTCTTAGGGAGTGGGTTTAAGGACTTTAGCTTCTTTTCTAAATAAATAATAACCTAGTCATCTTACAAAGCATAAGACTTGATCGCATGGTTTTAAAAGCATAGGAGGAGTTAGCTGGCTGCCACTCTATGCGGCTATAAGTCCAGCAGTCGGGTGGTTTACCCTCTCTTGTAGAGGTAAATAATATACCCACTTTCGGCTTAGATATAGGTCGTGCTTTGGTCCTCGCTAAAGCTCTCTACATTCAATATCCGAGGTTGCTATTTTTCTTTGGGGCTACAAGTATAAATCCTTACCTCTTAGATATTTTCATAATCTTGTGTTGTTGGATTATAAGTCCTAGCTCTCTAATAAAATTTTAACTCAAATAAATAAATCTCTTCAATTTCAAGCATATAAAACCAAATTATAGGGTAGATTGGAATGCTCACTAGGCTCTCTAGTATCATGAGCATTCCCTACTAATCTCCCTTTGACTTCCAAAAATAAGTCTCTCCTTTTGAACTTTCCCAATTGATTTTCCAAATATAACCAATCCTTTGATAGTCTAACCTTAAAATATTTGGAGACCCTAATTATCTACTTAAATCGAGAGTATTCTTAAGGGATTTCATTCCATAGGGTGTAATTAACTTTGGGGGCTTGCCTCCATGGGGAACTTAATGGACCTGACTTAAAATAAACCTTTACTTTTCCATATAAAGTGGGGAAATATCTCCGGTACACTGAAGACCCATCATGCCTTAGGAGTCCTTATTGTGTGATCCATTATAGGGTGGCAATTTCTATCTTTTGAGATAATGCATCATTCCTTAATGTGTACCCAATCACTTTAATAAGTACCCCTAAGATTTGCATGGTATCCCACATCCAAAAAATAAACACCACATGCCTAGGGATTAGGCTCTTAGATAAAATAAATGTCTACCCAACTAATCACTCATAACTAAAATTTTCTACAACTCATAACCTCACCATAAAGTCTAGGATGTAACTCAAGATAATTAAAAGATTTAGTAACCCCTTAGATGAATGTTATATGTCTCACATCATGCATCATCTTGAATCACGCTTACAAAATGAGGGTCATCGTCCTTACATGCATAGGGACCGCCACTGAGAGCAACCCCTATGATGGAGCTTCACCCTATTCTCTTTTATTCATCCAATAACTAATTTTATCATGCATTTAAGCATATAAAAATCCTAAATCCTTTGTCAAAATGAAGTGTCAAATAAAATAAAAATATGAAAAGATTTTGCATTTGTATATTAAGTCATTGCTCATACTACTCATGCTCTAGTCTCTTAGAGGGTGGGTTTAAGACTTTAATCTCTTTCTAAATTAATAATAGCCCGACTATCTTGTAAACTCATATGACTGGATTACATGGATTTAAAATGTAGGAGGAGTTAGCTGGCTGTCACTCCAGGCAATTGTAAGTCCAACAGTCAGGCAGTTTATGCTCTCTTATGGAGGTAAATCTCATGACCATTTTCACTTAGATTTAGGTCGTTCTTTGGCTCTTACTAAAGCCCCCTAGATTTAAGATCTGAGGTAGCTATTTTCTTTGGACTACAAGCATAAATTCTTAACTCTTATGCATCTTCACAACCATGTGTTGGTGAATTATAAGCCCTAATAATCTAATAAAATTCAACTCTAACAAATAAGTCTCTTCACTTCAAATATATAAAGACCAACTATAGGATATATTCTAATGCTCACTAGGCTTCATAAGTATCAGCATTTCCTACTCATCTTTTTGGCTTCAAAATAAGTCTCTCCATTTGATCTATCCCACTTGATTTTTTCAAAAATAACTAATTTATTGATAGATAGCTTTTAAATCTTTGGAGACCCTATTTTTCTTTAATTAGAGTATTCCTAAGAAATTCACCTTCTTAGGATGTAATTAACTATAGATGCTTACCTCATAAGAACTTTAGAACTGGTTTAATATAAACTATATTTATTCATCCATGTAAAGGGAGAAAAATCTATGGTACATTTGAAGACCCATCATGCCTTAGAGTCCTTATTAAGTGATTAGTCCATTGAAATGTGATGTCTCTATCTTCGAGATAGTACATCATACCTCAAATACCTGATCACTTCAATAAGTACCTCATACGGTCTACGTGGTGTCCCCCCATACAATCCGAAAATAAACACCACAGCTCTTTAAGATAAAATTAATTTTTCTACCTTCATTAATAACTTATAATTAAAATCTTAATCAACTCATAATCTTACTTTAAAGCTTAGGTTTATATTCAAGATAAATAAAAGATTTAGCAACCCCTTAGTTGGATGTTATATGTTATCATATCATGCATATCATATTATTTCACTCTTGGAAGCAGGGGATCTCCATTCTTGCATGATAAGGGACAGGCTTGACCTGTGAGGGTAGCCCCTAGTAGTGGGGAACACCCTTCCCTCTAATTCAGCCCATAACCTACTTTCATCGTATTTATGCATAAATTATCCTAAGATTTTGTTCAAAATAATGAGTCATATTGAAATAAAATATGCAAAATTTATTGCATTAGCTTAAGTCATGTCTTTATGCCAAACATGATCTAGTCTCTTAGAGAGTGAGTTTAGGATTTTAGATTTCTCTCTAATTAATAACAACCTAGCTATCTTGCATTAACATATGACAAGTCCACATGATTTTGAAATTGTAGGAGATATTAACTGGTGGTTACTCTAGGTGGTTGTAAGTCTAGAAGAGTCGGGATGGGTTCACTCTCCCTAGTGGAGATGAACCAATATATCCCACTTTTTCAAGTAGAATTAGGTCGAGCTCTTAGCTTGCACTAAAGTGCTTTAGATATTGGTTCAAAGGCTACTTGTTTTCCTTGGGCTATGAGTATAAGTCCTCACCTTTTAAGCATTTTTATAATCTTGTGTTGTTGGAATCTAAGCCTTAACATTCTAATAAAATTTTAACTCAAACAAATAATTTTCTCTCTTTCAAAAATATAAAGCCTCACTATATGGTAGATTGGAGTACTCACTAGGCTTCCTAGTATTATTTGTGCTTCTTACTTATTCTCCCTTGGAATCTGGTAAGAACTCTGCCTATTTAAGCTCTTCATGATTAATTTTTAAAATTACCAATTCTTTAATTATCTACCTTAGAAATCTTTGGAGACATTAATTGACTACTTTAATCAAGAGTGTTCTTAAGACATTCTCATTTATAATTAACTATAAAGCTTGCTTTCATAAAGAACTAAAGAACTCGACATAAAATAAACTCTACTTTACTTATCCATGTAAAGTGGGGAAAGATCTCGGTATATATATCTATAAGTCCATTGTAGGATGATATTTCTATCTTTCGAGATAGTACACCATTCATTAGATGTCGTACTCGATCATTTTAATAAGTACCCCCTTAAAGTCTATGTGGTGTCCCTACAACTCCAAATAAAAACACCATAATGTGTCACACTGAACAATTTAAAATGACCAAGGGAACTCAAATGAAAACTTGCATTGGATTTAAAAGCTCGTTGGTTAGCATGAACCAAACCTCATTGAAACCCAAATGTCAAAGAGTCATTCAAATGAATACAAATAAAATAGTGTCATTTTAATGACCGAATGAAACCTTAAATGTTATGCCACAAGATCCACAACTTAGTGTACAAGTGAATAGAAGGAGTAGATAAGAATAAACAAATATTTTCACATGTTATGAGATAGTCGTTCATTCAATTCAAATGCTTCATAATTTGAGCAAATTCAAGGAGGTATTGAACTCTTACATGCATTTTGAAACAACCAATGCCTTATGTAGATGCTTCAAAACCTAACAAGTCTTGAAATAAATTAGTAAGATGCACTTTACATCTTCTTCAAGGCAATCTTACAGCCAAACTAAATACCTCAAAGTTCATGTAAGCAATCTAAATTGAGGCACGCATGAAAATATATATATGTAACAATATAACAAAGCATGCAAAAGACTTTGAAAGATTTAGTTTTGCATGTATTATGATGATATTATTATTCAAGTCTATTGTCTTGAAGAATATGTAATCAATCTTATGCAAACCCACATGGCTCCGACATAGTGTTGAAAGCCTAAATCTATTATCTGAGGATGTTGCACAAGTTGGTTTTCGATTAGGTCCTAGGACGGGGCCTGTGTTAATAAGACCTAATGATATTATTATAATATTCTTTCCTCGAGAGAATCTTTGAGATGCTAATTATCATATAATCGAGATAGCTTATTAATTTAGTTTATTTCTCTCTACTTGAGATAGCATTTGAGAAGCTAATTCGATCATATGATTGAAAAATAACTATTTATAATTAAAACTGCCCGATAATAGTTGTGATGATCATAGATTTCAACTAGAGGGGGCATCAAAATTAATATCTTCAAAATAATATTATTAAACCACCTCAAATTTGAATGCTTATAATATAGACCCCAAACCCGATTCTTTATGCTTAATACTATATTAGCAACCAACGAACTTTTCGCTAAAATAAATCAAATTAACAAAACTTAACTCAATGATGGCTGAGAATAAAAATTTCAATAGGAAGGGATGTCAACATCAAATGATACTTAAAATTCTAAATCAAATCAATCCAAAGTCAAATTGTAATAAAAATATGAAGACTTATAAAATATTCAAGTGAAGTCCACCATCCAAACACTTAAAGTAAATATGAATCTACCTTTCACGTTTTTTTGAAGGTGACAAATTAAGAAAACTCTAGCTCATAAATAATGTCAAGGCAAGTATACAATTATATTCACACTCAAATAATCTCGTCGGTAAATGTTTCTTTTATTGAATTATTTGATTAGTAAGATCCACATATGATGTAATTATGACTAAATACCTTCTAATGAATGTCATGTCTTCTTAATGATCACACCATATTATGATCAGTAGCTCATATGTTCATGGCTATCCATTGAGTTGTGAATCATAGGATGTACTTCATAGAAAAACCTTTTATTAGTTAAGATGGACTTAAAGTTATCTTCTTAGATAAATATCAACCTAAGTTTACAAAGTTTTTTGATGACACAACCCATTGACATGGATCCTTGATTAGATTTGGTCCCTCTCCCTAAGTAGACTAGAGATCATGACATCCTGGGATGACTATGAAATCTTGATCAAGCATGTCATCATCCCCAACCATTTGCTTTAAGTTAAATGATGATGAATTTTATAAATTCAAACTCCACTTTCTACTATAGGTTAAGCAATTAGCAATCCAATGATTATCTTGTCGAAAGTTCTCTCCCAGTAGTTGCTTACACATATAGGAAACCTAGAACTAGTTCTAAAGTCTTCAAAAAATGAGGGTGAAATCTCTGAGTAGTGTTTTATATACTATTTTATATGCCTTATGAAAATTTGACCACTAAACTCTCTTAATTGAGAGATCCACGGTGCCACTGGAGAGAAGAAGATGAATAGAATTTACTAAAACAACCAATGCAAAAATCTCAAAATAGTTTATGGTATTAATTTGAGTATATCTTTTCACCACCATTTCAACTATGTACGAATTAAAAGTCATTAGAATAAAAATATTTATTAATAATAAATAAGCTTAACTATTATAAATTATAAAGTAGTTCCCAATTCTAACAATAAATAAAGATTAATCATTTTTATTGTCCATAGCCTATTTTGCATTAAGATCTTGTAGGACCTCATAGTATGTGTGAGGAATAAAGATGGTAGACAAAGATAAGGCAAATGAATAAGAAAGATGGAGATGAACAAAAGACAAAAGATTTTTTATGGAATATTAAAGTGTTGGTATTTATCTTTATGGAGAGAAATAAGAACATGATAGTTAGAACTCGATTAGTAGATAAGATAAGAAGATATGATTCAGGTCTATGAGTATAAGCCTATAAGAAAGGAGAAAGAGTGTTGCAAGAAAGCTAATAGAGGTACAGATAAATGTGTGCAATGACATTATTGACACGATAAAACTGGAAAAAAAAATTTGTATAACTTTAAAGGTACTATCAATATGAAGAGTTTTAATTTGAATAAATTTTTTTTTTATATAGAATAGTTTGAATATATTTAAGCCCTCAATTCATCAGTTAAATAGGTAAACCCAAGTGACTGTGGTATGGTCATTAAAGTAAAAGAAATAAAAATTAATAGTAATGGGACTTCCTCCCTAAATTTCTAAGTGAACCATGTCAAAAGAGGCACTTTCATGCAAGGAATAGAATAAAGAAGATGGTACGGGATGAGGTTTGCTAAACTCATAAACAATATATTCAAATTTTAAAATAAAAGATGGAATATAAGTGAAATTTTAAAGATAGTGAGAAGGATGACTTAGATGGAAGTATCACTAATAAGGGAAATTTCAAACAATATAGTGAGATTAGCAACATTAAGATAATAAATATCCTTTAAATATAATATTAAAAAATGTTATAATTAAAATCATTTAAGAGTTCTAAAGTTTGCAAGAGAGATTATGAATAGATCCTCATGATGATGCTTGGTCTCCAAATTGGTTTTACTAAAAAAATATCTCATAGATTTATAATGAAAGCATTTTGTTCATGGATCCATTAACTTTGAAAGTGAAGGACAGAGATATATTATAAGCCTCAAGTAAATTCATAATATATATCAATGACTACAAATAAAAAAAACTAAAAAAAATCAACTTAAAGCTTAAAAATAGCAAATTAGACCATCATATATATGATCAATTCAAAATCAACTAGATTTTATTTTAATCATATTTAAAATAAAGCAATTATATGTATGTTTCTAAAAGCTACAACAAATCTCCTTCCATTATGGGTATCTTACATCTAACTCCCAATGAATATGGTAAGTCAAATTGTATGTACCACTAACAATCATTTATATATATATATATATATATATATATATATATATATATATATATATATATATATATATATATATATATATATATATATATATATATATATATATAATTTAAGTCCAATAGCCTAAAAAATACTTTTAAATGTTTTATGAAGTATTTCTTAGTCTGCATAAAATAAATACTTCAAAGGATTTTTCTAGTACTTAGACAAAAAAAAAAGTTGCCAAGTTTTAAGAATATATTCATCACTCTTGGATCATTGATAAATCTAACTCGAGCTAAGTATAATGAATTCTAATAACATAAACACACTAAGCTACCAAAACATTGGATTCATTAATCCTTTACTTGAATCTTCCTGAATTCAACTTTAAACTTATTTCAAAGTGATTTTTTTCTCAATAATTTTTAGTGAATAACACATCATCATCTTGATGATTGCTAGAAACTGATTAACCTATAAAAAAATTTAATAAATTATTAGATAACATCACATAAGATTTGTTATCATTAAGTCAATGGTGAGACACACATTAGTTATAAGGCTCATGAAGTTCAAATGAGACTGATCCATATGAATCTTCTAGCAATAATACCATCATTAACATTAAGAATTGACTTCTTCCCCTAATCTTAATAGGATTTCCAAACAAAGGGAAACTTTAGCAGCAACTATTCACCATTAGGAATGACTTTATGTATAAATCGAATGACTCATAAACAAGAAATTAGAATTTTAATCCAATGAGTATTCCCTAAGCACATAAAATGGTAAATGGCATGCACCATTATGGAACACAAACATAACTATGCTACCAATCTTCATTTGCACAATAAACCCTATTATTCACTTGAATACTATTTTTATTGCTACACATAATCCCATTAGGCTAAGTGGAATGAAATTCTCAGCCTTGATAAACATCTCCTCTATTTGGCCTTCGGCTTAAGCTTTGTATGATCCCATAGACTTAAAGGCAATTACCTTCTTTTTATTTATATATTTTTATTTTTTTTTATTTATTATTATTTTTTTAATACTTTAGCCAATCTTTCATAGTTGAAACTAATGACTTAACAACTTAAACTAATCATAGACTCAAACATAATCGGCTTCAAAGAGGAGTTCCAAGATTTGGATCACCTAAAAAATCTTAAAAAAAAAGTTTATGAAACTAGAAGAATTAAAGAATATTTGAATAAATTCTAGTTTTTTATATTAAATTTTAGTTTAAAAGAATAAATAAATTAATTAAATTCTAGCTATGACCAATAAACAATATGTCAATTTAATTTTAATTAACATTATAAATTGATACTTTATGTATCTGATAACAATATTATAATAGTCTCCAAAACTTGTAAATTAATCCCTTTAGAATGCTCACTTCTAATCTTAAATTATCACTTGAGGGTAGGATCAAGGGGATAAACCACTCATAATAAGCAACATACTTAAATCTTCATCTTGAGACATTTTGATCTTCTAATTAAGAATTAAGATTAATTTAAAACTCAAATCTAATGATCTTGTTGCACATCAATTACAAAATAGATAGGTGATTTAAGCTTCTTTTTAAATAGCAACATGCAAAGGGCAAAGGGCAAAGAGCATACAATTTTCCTGAATTTATATATATTTAAATTTTGATATTTACAAATACAACACTTTCTATGCATAAAAAAAATACATTTTACTTAAAAAAATTAATGATGATGCTATTTTTGATGTAACATTAAAATTTTAAATGTCATTTTTAAATATATATATATATATGAAAGTTTAAGTTAGATATATAAATATATAACAATGATGTGCTATATAAATGCAATACCTAGAGAGAGAGAGAGAGTGAGAGAGAGAGAGATTTTTTACTATCCATCATAAATTTTGAATAATTATTTCTTACATTTAAGCTATTTTGAATCTTAATTATTTAAAATTCATGAGGAATGATGAAAGTTGTATGATGATTACCTTTACATATATGCAACAATTTTTTACTAGAAATTAGGTGTCATTCATGATTGAATGACAGAACTATCATGAAACAGTACTATAGCAAGAAGCCAATAAAGAGATGGTTAATTTTAAAACAAGATTTGCAATATACTCCTTGTTGACACTTTGGAAGTAGTATACCATCCACTTGAGCATGTTTGCAAATAAATTTCTCTGTTCCTTAAGCTGGAACTGAATTGTGTTGCAGTTTTTACAGCAAATATATTGCTGAACACTGACAAAATAAGGAAGACTCCATGTTGAATCTTTCTAGTGAGATCCAACTTCCAAATTACAATGAATTCCACTAATCTTTAAAGACCATTTTACTCTTAGATCATCAAAATAATAATTTGTTTTGAATGAACTTCAATTTTTTAGTATTCAGATGAATAATGTTGACCTCAAAACAGCCATTTTGCCAGTAAAGACGATGATACCAACATACCAGCAAAGCATCAAAAGCTGGCCACAAAATTCCTTTGTGATGAACAATCGTGTCAAGCTGCATAAGATAAGTGACAAAAGTGAGCATTTTATTTTTATTTTATTTTATTTTGCATAAAAGACAAAAATGCGCAAAAGAAGAAGTGTAGACCATAAGGTTTAACTGTCTTTACATTGATCAAGCAGCTGAATATAAGATTTAGCAATTTCAAGTAGAGTAACAGTAGTTCCTACTTTTAAGGCAGCTTTAAAAAGGAAAAGGACCTCAATAATTGCTAAGTTTACTATCAAACAAAATAATCTTAGGGATTACCTAGCCATGACAATTTAGTGTTAGCTTTAATGTAATTCAATGGTAATTGGATTAACTTAGGAAATATTGCAACATTCATTTTTCCATTAATGATTCCTTTATCTAATCCTAATGAAAATTTTGTTGGATTATTATCATAACTGATATATCACCTCCTAACAAAAAACAATCCACAAATTCTTATCAATCAAACATGAAAAAAGTTCACTCAATTCATCCTTGGTTTAGGGTGAAAACAAGTGGGTGAAAACTATCTCAACTCAATTCCTTTGTGATTTGCATTTCACTTTCCTTTTCATTTTCTCTTCGCTTTCTTCCAAACAAAATCTAAGAGGTTGTTTGGGATCACTTCCGCTTGAGACCACTTTGTGTTTCTTATTTTTAAATTTTAAAATAAAATAAAAATATGTTTGATATTTTCTTATTTTAACATAAAGCAAAAAATATTTACACAAATGGCGATGATGGATGTTTACCTACATATCTGTTCTATATTGACGAATCAAATCTGAATGAAATCGAATTATCAATGAAATTACATTAGATTTGAATTATGGTTGAAATAACTCGAATAATACCTGCTCATAAAAAAGAATCACCTAGAAAAATTCAAAATGTAAAAATCTATCAAAAAAAAAAAATTCATAGTTGATTAAATTGCACATAATAAAATTGATAAGGTACAAATGCAACATTACGTGATTTGAGTAATATTATTTTGAGCACCAGCGATTCTTTAAAAAATATCCTGCGGATAAACTACCGATGCATTTGAAACGTTGAAAATGCAAAAGAAATATACCCATTTGACGGAGTTGATGCATAAACATTAAATGTAAAATACCTACGCGCATATTTAAATTCTAGGAGAAAGATAAAATTTATGAAAAGATATCAATATATTTTAAACAATAATTATTGATGAAGTTAAATTATTATTATTATTATATAATTAAGTTAAATTTAATTAGAATCAATCAAAATTTAATATATAAATTCAAATTTATATTATATATATAAACACACATGATCCTGCATTCAAGATAAATTTTATTAGATTAAATTAATTAAAATTAATAATATTATATAATATAATTTTAAAAAATAAAAAAAATAAAATTCAAATCTTTAAAAATCTGAAAAGTATGACCAGGTGTTTTAAAATAAAGAAAAATAAGTTTTACATGTTTTTAGTATTTTTAAAATAAAAAACAAATTTGTTTAAAAGAAATAAACAAACATAATTTTTATTATTATTTTTTTGTTTCTTAAAAATAAAAATAAAAAACATAACAAAAATTGATTTCAAACAAGGCCTAAGAGTTTTTATCCTAATTCTATTAACACTTCTCAACAATTCAAATAAATTTACAAATAATATTGATATGATACTGAAAATTTTACTAGTCGAAGGACGAATCTTGATGTCGAAAATAATTTGATCCCAAGTCAAAACTAGCCTAGATCAAGCACTTAAAATATCATTGAAAACTTTGGGATATCAGTTGAATCCCTAAATAGTTCCTAAATATGGAGTGTTTATGATCAAATTGAGCGTCTTGGCAAGCCGGATTTAACAAACCCAAGATCATTTGATACTGACTTCATTTGAGCATTTAAATATTTAAAATACATCATATGATCAAGAGAATCATTTCGAGCCGTCCGATGGAGTGGTTTGGATTTTGCACGTATTTATAGAAATGACATTCTCTAATGTCATAAATTCATTCTTCAGGAGGGCTGAGAAAGAAGAGAGCTCAAAGCTTGAAGATCCTTCAAGCGTAATCGTCTACTCGGCGATTCGCCGACCACCGCCGCCCGGTCATCGCGTAACCACCGTAGGCCCGCGTCGCTTGCCCATCGGCCATCATTATCACCACCGCCGTGGTCGGTCGCTGCCGGCCGTATCGTCGGCCACCATCGATCATTGTTGTGCCACCGTACTCTGCCGGCCATCGTTGTCGGCCATCCACCGATCATCACCACCACTGCGTCGACGCCGGCCAGCACATGCATCAGCCATCAAAGCTGACTACCTAACCACTCGCATAGTTGTTGTTACCTGGCATTCCTTGTCTTTCTCATCTGATTCAGTAATCCCATTATCGAAAAAATTTAAATTTTGTACTCTGAAATAGATATATAGTGGAAGATTTTTACTAGGCTAGGTCCCATGATTTTTCCCTCTTTCTGGAGTTTTTCCACGTAAAAATCCTAGAGTTTATTGTCCACTCTTCAAATATTTGTGTGTGTCTTTGGATTTCACAAATAAAGTAAACTTTTATTCTACATGGGATTTTGTAGCTATAACAAATATAAAATTGGCACAAAATTGCGCGTCAATTATCGTCATTTTTTAGCCTTACCCACCTATTTGAATAAGAAATCAAAAATCCAAATTCTCTAATCATTTTTGCTAAGTGTTACATGAGGTGTTAAACTTATTCTCTAAAAATATTTTTGTACAATTTTTATTCGTATTATATTTGATATATCTCTATTCATTCTTAATCTTTTCATATTAATTTTATTTTCTCTTATTTTGAGTGCAATTTATACATGTCCAAACTAAGCCTAACATTCACTACCATATATTCAAGCATCTTACTCCAATCATCTTTTTTCATATAATCATTCCTCAATTAATCCTCCTACTTTTACCACATATCATCTTATCACCCTCATTTCTATCTCGAAAGTTGCATTTTGCATTTAAAAGAAAAGTAAAGGGTTACAAAATAAAAGCACCAAAAAGTGCAAAACTAGAAGGAAAAACAAGACTAGGAGTAGCGACATGCTCACGGTCCAAATCTAAAATGCTAGAAAAGCGAAGGGAAGATACAAGCATCAGGATGCCATACAAAATCGGACTCGATAGCGAGCGAAACGATGTCGCTAATGTTCGGTCCCTACGGATGTGGGAGAAGATCACGGTGGAACCCGGAAAGCCAATATCGGTGTCTGGAAGCGATCGGTCCATAGAGTCTGAAGATAAGTGACCACCGTGGTTGTCGCCTTCAAGATCACCTGCACTCATACATCCGGCTCGAGGATGTGACCAATTACAACATAGCGCAACTCTACGAGTCTTATCCAGTCGAAGATGTATCCCGCGGCGATGAGGTTGCGGTATCATCTCGATGGCGACTCCAATACAGGGCAGGAGAAGAGGGCACCATCAACATTGGCCTTAAGCCATCCAGGAGTCCAAAAGTGTGAGGAATCAGCCGGTGAAAGCTGGAACTCCCATTGCTCTCGAAATGGAAAGGCGGATGTGTTGACGAATGCCTCCAAGATGTTCGCAGCAAGCACCTTGGGGGTTCCATGAGGGCTGTCGTGAATCTTGGCATTCCTAGCCCTCCAAACCTGATATATAACATAGCAGTATGCCTTCCCCCAAGCTAGATGGACTTGGGGATCTTTGTCGAGCCTCGAAGAGATCACGAACAGATAAAGGAAGGTATGACAAAGCCCCAAGAGGATAGAACCTGAAGGACAGCCGTCGTGAGAGAGCATCTGGTCAGGATGTGCTCTAAGTCCTCCTCGGTGCAGCCCCAAGGACACTTTGGACCTCTCTCAGCCCCACGTGGCAGGGAGAGTGTTGGAAGGGCCCCTTTCAGGACACGCCACCAAAAGAACTTCTCCCATGGATGCAGCTGAAGCTTACGAGCCAGGCGATAGGTGTAGTGGGTGGAAAGAGAGCCTCATAAGCAAGTGCCGTGAGGACTTGCTTAGAGAGAGATGTATCACGGCTCGACAACTAACTTCGGTGTGTAACTTCACTCACGTGATCTGATCCACCAGGTCCTTCCCAAAATGAAGCTCCAGTCTTCCAATGTCCCAGGATCGATCTGACTGAATAAAAGAGCACACATGAAGGTCTTCCAAGGTAACAGTATCCAAGAATGTGGGTTTCCTGGAAAGTGGGATGTCAGTCAACCAACTCTGGGAAAGGACATGTACCTTGTTCGTCGGCCAGCTTCCAGCGAATCAGAGGTTTGAGGCTTTGAGCCCCAGAGAATGATGACCCATGACTTAGAGTCACCTCTCCTCGGGGAGTAATCCAGATATCATCCCGTGTCGCTCGGCGGTGTAGGAGAGTCAGACTTACGTAAGAAGTCCCGGGCAATCATGCCACGAGAGGGCGGTCAGGAGTGGCGAGTGAAACCCAAGACCCCAGCTTCCAGGAGTACAAATAGAGGCCCATTTCACATAATGGATGCTCTTCAGGAAGAGCTCTTGTCCCCTGAAAGATCGCACATCTTCTCAATCTGTGACACATTCATGGGTAGCATAGTATGTGTCGGTAGTGGCGCTGAGCAGCGGGTGGAAATAAGTGTGGCACGTCCAGCCAGGGAAAGGTGCCGTGCCCCCCAGGCAGAAATCTTCTCCCTGGCCCTCTGAATCAGCTGAGAGTGATCCGTCTTGAACAACCTACGCATAGCCAGTTTGAGTCCCAAGTAGTCCATCTCCTGGACCCTCCTGAACCCAATAAGCCGGGTAATGCGGTTGGTCCTCCATCTTTTTGCGCTGAACAAGATGGATGTCTTTAACTATTGATCTGGCCGTCAAAACGGTAATCATCAGGATAGCCTTGATTTGCATACCATGTGCCACCAAAGCACGAGAGGTAATCAAAATGTCATGATAAAGTAAGTTGGAGATCACGAGAACCTCCAGTGTCTGTCCGTCATGCTAAGTTGGCACCCCGTTGCTTGAAGGCACAGTAAGCGATTGAACATAAAATAAAGAGGTAGGCGAGAGGACACCCTTGGTGAAAGCCACGAGCTCAACCACTCGGTCCTCTACCATTCAAAAGAATGGAGTACAGGATGGGTGACACCGAATGACCCATTCTTGAACTGGAAACCCCATAAGAAAGAGCATCTGCTCCAAGGTTTGCCAACTCATCCTATCATAGGCCTGCTCCATATCTACCTTGATTGCCATGAACCCAACCTGAGAGGTAGAATGTTGAAATTTGTTGAAGATCTCTTGGGCAAGGAGACAATGGTGAGAGATGTTCCGCTGAGGGACAAAGGCTCCCTGCTCCTCTGAGATGAGGGTAGGTAAGAGATGCTTCAATCTGTTGACCAGGATTTTGGCAATCAGCTTATAAATGGTCTGACATAAGCTGATTGGTCGGTACTTGGAGGGACAGCTGGCTCCAACAACCTTAGGGATCAGGACAATGAGGGTATCCTTCCATGAGTCATCCATTCGGGAGGTACTAAAGAACTCTGGATAAGCCAAGACATCGAGCTTCACACATCTCCAAAGCGCTTGTAAAAGCGGTAATCCCATCGACCCGGGGCCGATTGGGCCCCAAAGAGCTAAGGGCCTCCCAAACTTCATCCTCGGTCAGCGATGCATCAAGAAGGGAAAAATATGAGAAGATGCTCGAGGCGGGAAGGCCAATTCTCAGGCTCCCTCAACCCATTTCTTACGGAAGTAAGTGGTGAAGATCTCGGTATAGCCTCACATCCACATCTCCCATCATCCAGTCATAACATAAATCTGTTGGTGCGATGTCAGAGGAGGCAACGTGTGGAAGAAATGAGTGTTACCATCCCACTGTAGCCATCTAGTCTTTGCCCTCTGCTTCCACCAATCTTGAGCTTGTGTAGAGTTGGATCGATAACCTTGCGAAGCTCACCCTCTATCTTGTAGTGAGACGAATCAGAACAATCGGTGATGAGGGTTTCAATGTCCCGCTCAACTCCTCCTTGAGCAAATGGAGGTTCTTGACATGCTTCTACTCGATAGTAAAACACGAAGTGCGCTTTTTTATGGAGCACATCGACCTTAGAGGCAGTCGCTCCACGCCACACTAGCCTCCACACAGAGGATAGGGACGAAGTGTCCTCAAAGCCATCGGCGTGGAGTATATGGGATAGAAGAGGCGAAAGAAGTAATGGGTGCGAAGCAATGCGGGGTAGATGATGAACCTTAGTGTCTCCAAGTATGTTAGAAACCCTTGAATTGACCAAAACCGATCGGTCGTGCCCAGATTTTGCTTCTCCCATCTTTGTTGTTGGTCGGGTATACACAGGCCCAATGAAGTCAAGATCATGTAAGTCGAAGTGGTCAAGCAAGCTTCCATCTCACGAGCGACACGGGAATTGAATCTCTTCCCCTTCTTATCCTGGCGAGATAAGATACAATTGAAGTCACCTCAGATGATAGTAGGTAGATCAACATTATCACTAATGTCTTGCCGGTACTCTCTGGCGTGATAGGCACGGTTGGCATACACCCAAGCGTCCAGAGTTATCAACCATGCTAACCTTCCCGAAGGCGTCGGAGAGGATAAGGGGATGAAAATCAGCAGTCTGCCGCCAAGATAATCATACCTCACGAATATCCGGAAGGGTGAGGAGAATTTGTTCCCGACTAGCATGTCCACCTCCCGCTGTAAGGCTGATCTGGTCTCAACCAATACATAGATCATGGCCACCAATGAGTGGCGTGGTAGTTGCAGGTGGTCTTCTTCGGGCACCCTGTTCAGAATAAGATGGAAGACATCGTCCACCATGGGGATCCGTCCCATTCAGTGGTGTGAGTGGAGCCTTCTTCCTCTTTTTAGGAAGATTTTCACCTAGCCCCAAATTTTGGAGCTCCCTCTGAAAGTGTGCCTTGGAGACCCTTGGTTTGTGAATGGTGGTCTTCCCTCCCTTATCCCGGAGAGGTTTAGCATTTTTTCCAAGATTTGTAGGGGCTTGAAAAATAGGAGGTTTTGAGATGTCAATACCCGGGAGGAGATTTTTGAGAAGGAGCTGTGGTGGAGGCCCTTTGCTCAGCCTCGGCTTTGTAGCAGTTGACCACCTCACTGTCTTGGCGATCACAGGGCCTAGTCTTCTTCTTATGGGTAACAAGCACCCATGGGCCATGATCAGTATCAGTGGTGCTAGAAGGTATGGTAAAAGCCTACTGGGCAGGGTCAAGCTGAATATCAGGGCATTTGCCCTCCATATGCCTTGGATCGGGCATGGTATGGTAGGCTTTCACATTTCTCAAACATTAAAGTTTGAGATTTTTCTACCGCTGAAGTTGCTATTAGCTTGCTAGGAGGGGTGTTTAGAATTACCTAGGCTTGGTGCATTTGGAGGTCTGTCTTGGTAGGACAAGAATCACATGGCCAACCTTGCCTGGGTAAAGCATAGGTGGGAAATCCCCTCATACTCGGTGGTGGAAGAACCTTCCATTTCTTCCGGATCCAAGCTCTGGGAAGCTTCTTGGAAAGGTCCATTCGATGCATACTCAGCATATAAGCTTTGCCCACGGTGGGATGATCCACCCATAATGGCTCTCCAAAGAAGGAAGCAACCTAGCAATGTTGATATTGTCCCAATCTGAAGGGGAGATTAGAATCGACCCAAATAGGGAGAAGACAACCCATGAAGAGATTTGGGGTTGAAGGTTGGGGTCCACTTGTCCAAGCCAATGACATTTCCACAAACCAAGGGCCATTCATAAGGGCATCACAGCTTCAAGCTGTGTCAAAGAGGCACACAAAGCAGTCGGGAGAGACCATTACCGACTTGAAGGCTCCGCCCCATTTTCTCTGTAAATCACCATTTAGGAAGTAGTAAGAAGGTCTTCTCCCAAGTATCCTGCCTACAAGGGCTTTATCCAGCTTCTGTTGGTTATCATCAATAGCATCATCATCTAGTCTAATAGTAGAACCATCCTCCATTAGAGCTGAAGATTTATCCACAGGAGCAAGCTTCACAAACTCTTTCCGTTTCCATGGGTTAGCAGGAATAGAGCTCCCTTATCCTTGAGTTGGCGAGGTTTGACCACACACCCCTAGATGGGCTATGATGCTCAAAGAGAGGATTAGTAGTAGTGGATCCACCTCCCTTGGCTGGAACATGAGAAACTCCCCAAAAAAATTGATTCGGGATAGCTTGGACATTTCCACAAACACCTTGTGTGCACTGTGCTGTAGCATCTTGATCATCCATATGGAGGTCACTTGCAGCCGCCCCATTGCAGCATGGGTGTCCGGCAATGTCCATCCCTGTTGAATCATCCAAGCAGTCCAAAAAACCACTATTCATCTTGGCACAACCGGCCATGGAATTAGGATTACCTTGCTCGGCTTGATCACCTCCTTGTCGAGGTGGCAAGCGGCGCTTGTCTACGCGCTTGTAGCGAGAATCCTGATAATCCGCAACCAGCGAGCCTTCTGATAATCCGTTGTCCGAGGCTTCTGATATCGTGACTTCGATCAAGAACTTGCCACCGCGGTTGCTGAAATCCAGCGTCCGAGTCAGAGTAGCGATCAAGAACTCCTTCAGCGAATCTCTGATGGCAGCGTTCTTGAATTGATCAAGAACCGCGCCTTGTCTTCCGTCCTGCGAATGAGCGATGTCCAGCTTGCCATGACAGTCGGCGTTTACGCTACCGCGGCCGGATCGGCGCCAATTCCTTGCCCGATCACATGCGAGAATCTACATTAATTCCATGGCGTGCGTAGTGAGCGATAAACTTGCTATCCTTTCTTGATCCTTTGTCCGGTGAGGAGGAGGCCGGCCCCCACCATAGAGAGAAGGTCGATTTCCGCCTAGAGAGAGAGAGGAGGATGTCGGCTGGTGCGGACACCTGCGTCGACGTCGGCGTCGGCGGAGAGGGACGACGCGAGCTTCCCGGCGAATCGTCTTACCTAGCGGACACCTGCGTCTACATCGGCGTCGGCAGAGAGGGACGACGCGAGACGCAGAGAGACGACGCGAGCTTCACACACGCGGAGAGGGACGACGCGAGCTTCCCGGCGAATCGTCTATCACACCTAACATAACAACCAATGAAGTCAATACATTTGGTGGATCTAGATTAATGATTTTATGTGTAGATAAGTGTTGATAACCTCCTTTAGGCTAAGGACACACAAAGAAGGCTCTAATTTCATGACAATGTCTAAAGTTGGATCAATGTTTGAATAAACCAGATTAGGTTTAGTCCGAACTAATACTACATGTTTGAAGGAAAGTTTTGATCATTTGAATGCTCCCCATATTCTGTTTGTTATGATCAATAAAAGATGATTTTCATAATATTTTCAAGAAGAACATCATGAAGGTGTGCCTTCAATTCCACCTTCTATACATAACCACGATCAGTTGAATCAATCCAAATCTACATCTCCATGGGATAGTAGCATACATTTCTATGATGATCCAAGCATAAATGGCTTGTACAGTAGTATCAACATCCACTTGAAACAGTTTTTCAAAAATAGAATCAAAAGCAAAAAGTGGATTGATTATATTGAATTTAAAGCTAAGTAACACAAATCAGTAACAGTGATTCCTCAAAACAATTAAGTAAGGATACCAATAAAACATATACATCAAAATCCATCTACGTAGTAAGATCTCCTTAAGAGAAGTGCAGAATAATCAGTTTGTAGAGATAGTTTGAAAAGAATATGATGAAAATTAAGAAGTCTAACAAAAAAAATCTTCAATCAAACATAAATCTATAAGCAATCTTACGATTGAAACAGCCCAAAAAAAACTTGCCAATAATAGTGAAAGAAAAGTGAGTGTCAACTCAAAGATCTCATCATCAAATTAAATGAGAGCAAATTTATCAAGAATTCCTTACATTTTATTGGCTTTTGTAAGCCTATTTCCTTTGTAATTTTTTTACCATCTCCATACTATAGCAAGGATCTGTAATTGTATTCATCGATTATTATATTGTGAGGATAAGTAGCCATCAATCTAAGTCCATCAATTTATATGTTCACATATAATTGATATTTAAGGTGGTCAACTATTTCCTATAAGAGGTAGTTTAAATTTAAAATTAAAGAAATATAGCAAGCCCATTAATAAGATATCATACAATTTACAAGTTTTTCTATATTCTTGAAGGTAGATGTCTTTGCTTTGATGTAGTATGAAACATGAGAAGCAAAACATGCCTATGGAAGCGGATTATTATACTACAGTCTCACAAAAATATCTTCCTTAACAAACGCAGGAATAAAACTAGATACAATAGCCACTCTCTAACTACATTCATGAGAGCTCCATGCATTAGGTGCACTCTTTTCCATGAAATTGAAGTCAAAATCACCATAGAACTTCATTAAGGCAGCAGAAAGACAATTTCTACATTGAGATAGCAACTAAGTTGAATAGAAGTAGTCATCTCCATCAAAGGCATAATTGAACCATGAATAATTGAAAAGAAAGGCATCATTATTGAGGGCGAGAATGAAAGGTCATTGTGAGCCTTTCCAACATAGCATGAGGAAGGAAAAATGGCCCAAACGACCACTTAGAGTCCATACATTGCTTTCTGATCTCAATTCCACTAGTTCTCTTTCAGTTTATGCAAAGGGTTCGCAACAAAGAAGTTGATTTTTATGCTAATTTTGCTTTGAATGGTAATTTATATATAACATAGTGAAAATCTTCCTTTTTTTTTTGTTACTGTGAATGAATATAGGAGTATTATAGATCACACATAGTTGTTCACTTTTAATTCCTTTATGATATAGTAATGCAAAATGCATGTTTTAAGGAAACAAGTAACTATGTCATTTTGAAAAAAAGTAATTGATAGGTTTGAAAGTGTTAAAAGTTGCAAACTGATCCAAGACTTAAAGAATTAAGTAATTAATAGTTGGTTTTTTAAAGGCAACTTATTTTATTAAAAAATTAGTCGAAAGGATACATAATATCTAGTCTCACATTTGTCAATGATGAATGATGCATCATAGAGCCTAATGTATGGCACAACACACCACATTTTAAATATGATGCCAAATATTTATAAATAAAAATATAAATTAATATAAAAGATTTTATATTGATATATATATATATATATATATATATATATATATATATATATATATATATATACTAATTTTCTCATATCAAATCTTCAAAATCAAATTAATGTGCACCATGGGTGCAAAGCACCATCGATTGCCCATGCATAGTGCAAATAGTGTGTCCCACCTGTGCCACACGCCACAAATAGTGCCAAGGTTCATTCGCCATTGACATTTATGTCTAATACAAAATAAAGCAACATAAAAACAAAAAGGAAATACCGTGGGCTCCGAAATTCACCACCGACCTCTTGATGAAAAGAGTAGAGTAAATGTCGGTCAAATTTTCAGAAGGCAGATGGAATAGTAGATAAGACACTACCCAAAGATTTCACCCTCATTTTGTGAGGACTTTAGATCTGTTCGGGTTTCTATGGCAAGCATAGTTAATTATTTCTCCCAATCGAGAGAGAACTTTCGATTAAGGCTAATCGTTAGATCGCTAAATCGCATATAGTAGCGGATGAGTTTTAATTTAGATTTTATGAAATTCATCATCCTTTAAAAGCGGATGGTTGGGGGAACGATGGCCAATCAAGATCCATGGTTTTACATCCCTGCTGGTCTACAGTCCTTAGTGAGGAAAGTGTTGACCCGACCGGGATCCTTGTCGGCGCCATGGGTTGCGTCGTCCAAAAAAATTGTACAGGGTAGTGTTTGTCTAAGGAGACAAGTTTAAGTCCACCTTAGCTAACAGAAGGCTTTCTGCCCTATCAAGTGCACCTTATAAACTCAAGGTGCAGAGTCATTGGGAGCATCTGCTACAATGTAATATAATGGTGGTTTGGCGGCAACCACCTAGAGGACTCAGTGCGTTATGCATTATATGAAATCTTGACCAAACCAATGAGGACACGAATCGTCGCTTCGGTATAAGATTGATTGAGAGTGAATATAGTATAACACTTGATTTGACATTGGATCCTTTGTGAGCTAGAATTTTCTTAATTTATAACCTCCGACAAACAAGTACGGATGGGTAGATTGAATTTTAGCTTTAAGTTTTAAATATTAGATTTCATTTAACCATTTTGAGTTTGATAATTCATTAGATTTTTCACTTAGATTGATATTTGATTTATATTAATTCGATTTAAAATTTTAAACATATTTTGATGGTAGTATCCCCTCCAGTTGAAATCTCAATTCAACACAACCATCATCGAGATGGTGTTTATTATTCTATATTCGGATCCTGTATTAATTTAATAATAGAATCGATATCTTGTCATATGATAAAGCTTCGATATTTTAGTGAGTTGAGATTCTTATAATATTTTTATTAGATTTTTTAGGTTTTGTTAACCCGGGCATCATAAGACCCAGAATCAACTCGCATCCTCTCTTGAGTTTAAGTATTGATATGTCGGGGCCCACACGGGTTATTCAAATTAATATTGATTTAACTTTAGGGGATTTGAATAGTGTTATTTATTTTGATTGAGTCTTCATTGCAAGTATAATATTTTGACAACATTTCAACCTCGGTCGTCCCACATAGAGGACTGATAAGTAGGGCCCCATCATGCTAAGAAATGCATGTATGGGTGGTAAACATATCACGGTCGAATGCGTCATCCAACCATGCTAAGAAAGATATATATAGGTCTTTAAAGTACCTGCATATAACATAAATTTTTCCACCACACCAAGAAAGGCTTGTACATGTACTTATATACTTGTAATGTCAGCTTAAAAATCAATTTTATAATTGTTGTTACATTTCTATTAAGTTGTTTAGGCCTCATGTTGATGTAAAAATTTGGTAGCATTCGACAACACCGACGTCGTCCAGTGTGAAACTCGGGTATGTTGGTCGTCCAAAAGAAGGGTTGTATGGGTGGTATAAATACCACGATCAAATGCGTCTTCCCACCATGCCAAGAAAGGCATGTATAGGGCTCTGAACTACCTGCGTGAAACACATTTCCCCGTCATGCCAAGAAAGGCGTGTACGGGTACTTATACACCTGCAATGTCAATTTAAACAGCAATTTTATAATTATGGATGAATTTATGTTAAGCTGTTTAGATCCCACTATCGTTGTGAAGTTTGGCGACATCCGGCGTTATCTCGGCGTGTCGCCTCGAGCTTGAGTGCTTCGCAAGAAAGGCATGTATGGGTGGTATAAACCACGACTGAATGCGTCTTCCCACCATGCCAAGAAAGGCATATATGGGGCTTTAAGGTACCTGCATGAAACACATTTCTCCATCACGCCAAGAAAGACATGTACGAGTAGTTATACACCCACAAGCAATTACAACTTTCCTCGCCGCGTCAAGAAAGACGCGTATAAGTACTTATATTTTAACACATAATTGAGGTGGACGCAGTGAAACACTCAGCGGCAAGCGGTTGGAGTGTCTTTGCGCGCATCTGGCGATGCCACGGATGCGATGCGCAGGGACTGAGGATGCTGCGTAGGCGTAGCCAGGTGGGATCTTTATGCGGTAGTTCAGAGGCCGTCTGGTGGCTTCGTCGACGAAGCAACACGTCGTCAACCATTCCAGCGGGGGGAAGAGGCTTGGCGTGGTTCCAGTCTGAGACCCGGCCGGCGGAGAATATGGGAGGATAAGATTTAGGGTCGGCTGTGGGAATTTTAGGTTATGGGGAGTTGGAATTAGGGTTAGGGAATGAGAGGAATTTATAGGGATTTCATTCTAAGTATTTAATTGTGGGATCCGAAAATTCGCCACCAACCTCTCGTGATGAAGAGTTTGTTTAAGTGCGGATGATATTTTCAGAAGGCAGATGGAATAGTAGATAAGACATTATCCAAAGATTTTACCCTCATTTTGTGAGGACTTTAGATCAGTTCGGGTTTTATAAGCGCTATATTTAATTACCCTCCTATCTTAAGAGGGCACTTTCGATTAAGGCTAGTCGATGAATCCTTAAATAGCGTAGCATATAATAGCAGTGAGTGGAGTTTAAAATTTATGAAATTTATTATTTAATTTAAAACTTTTGGTTGAAGAGCGATGCCTGATCCCAGATCTTATTCCATTATCATGGGTTATCACATAAATCAAAGTCGGAGAATAGTAAACTAACCGAAGGATCCTTATCGAACCAGTGTTCGCGTCGTCGATATCCTTGTAAACAGGGGTGGAGTTTGTAAGGGGACAAATATAAGTTGACTTAGTAACATGAGTTTTTGCTCAATCAAAATACATTTTATAGTTCACGAGCAAAGCGATTGAGGAACATACATGCGGTCGTGACTGTGATTTAGTGGTGTCATATCGGCGAACCACCTCGGAGGGCTCACATTAAATACATTTATGTGTCATTTTGCGGCAAAATGCAGCCAGAGGATAGCGTGTCTGAACTTAAGATTATTTGAGTGTGAAATAAGTGATGTATTTGATTTGACATTGGCTCTATGTAAGCAAAAGTCCTATTAATTTGTAATCCTCAATAAACGGTTGTAGAGGGGTAGATGATTTTAACTTTAAATTTAAATAATTAATTTTATTTAATTTATATTTTTTATTTGAATATTTGATCATTTTATAATTGATTTAGATTTAAGCATGTGATGATTAGTCATTTAAACCTTAACAATGACAGCCCTATTTTGATCATATGATTATTGTTGGCTAACAAACCTTATCAACTCTGTCCCTTTCTTGCAGAGAATCGGATCTAAATTCATTCCTTCCACATTTATAGTCCTCTAAACCTTGTCAACTCTAGTTTGAGCATAGAAGATCGGGTTTGAGAGTTTTCCTCGTGGGAGCTTGAATTTGAGAATTTGTCAATAGATTTACCTTTTATAATTATGTGACATAATTAGCTTCTCAAATTTTATTAAATTGAAATTCTTATAATAACATCATTAGATTTTTAAGTTTTGTTAACCCGGACTCGATCCTAACACCAAACCGAGGTGTAGATATCTATTCTTTTGTTTTTGCATATGACTTGCATATTTCCCTAGTTGTTTGATCTAGTGAACATTTCAACATACATACAAGTATCCGTTCTTTTAAATTGTTACATGAACATTTAGATATCTAAGTTGAAGTAGTTATGTTTGGTATAAAAGACATGTCAAATTGCAAGTATATGTTTTTATATGGATTTTTGGGTTTTGTTAACCCAGACTCGATCCTAAGACCAAATCGAGATATGTAAGTATATGTTCATTTTTGTATATGACTTACATATTTTCTTAAGTGTCGACTTAGTGACACTTCAACATACATACAAGTATTTATTCTTTAAAATGATGTATGAACATTTAGATGTCTAAGTTGAAGTAATTATGTTTGGTATGACATATATGTCAAATTGCAAATATAATTTTTGATAGCAAGCATAGATTTTGGTACCTAAAATCACAAATCAAGTGTAGCTCTATTTTGTAAAATATGAGAATTTCAACTCATTCAAATACTTATTATAAATCAAGTGAAGATTTGTTCAGTCAAATATGAATTTAACCCTTTCAAATGTTTGTCATAGATCAAGTAGAGGTCTGTTCTATAAGATATGAGTTGACTCTTTCAACTGCTTGTCATGAGTCACATATAAATTTGTTCTATAAGACAGTGCATATTTGATCTTTTTCAAATGTTTGTTATTAATCAAATGTAAGCATCTGTTCAATGGAACACGGGTTTGATTTTTCCCAAATGTGAATAGTGATTCAAGCACGAATCTATTCTGCAATAAATCAAGCATGCATCTATTCTGTAGAGCATGAATTTGATTTTTTTTCAAGTATTTGCATGAATCAAGTAAAAATATGTTATGACATGAGCTTAACTCTTTCAAATGTTTACATGAATCAAGCAATTAAGCAAAATATTGCTCTATGAAGTACGAATGGGATTCATTTCACTTGCATATTAAAGACATTCAAATTGAATAGAATGCAATAATCATTTGAATATGCACAATGGATCATTTTATTAAACATTTGACACAAAGTCCAAAGCTATAAATTCACATGAAACTATGATAAGTGCAAGAGTTTAGCTCCTTTGGATATTTATATAAACCATAAAGCAACAAGTTTAAATGTAGAATTACATTCATTCAAATATTTAGATTAGTCTCAAACTAAATATTCAATTTACATCAATGTTTAATGAAGTCACTTCATTCATATTCATTTATGAATTATCATAAAGAGCTATTCTTTACAAATCTTTGTATTTCAACTCAAATTGTATTCAATTCTCCTCCCAAGAAGAGAACTAGTTTGAAGTTAATTCTTTTCACATTTTCAATACATGATATAATACAATTGAATTGAACGTATGTATTGAAAAGTTTAGTTTGCATTTATTGGCAAACTTAAGGGAATTCAAGCTTAGTTTAAGCCTCACTTAAGCTCTTTTGATTCAATAAATAAAATCCTCTTTGCATTTCAAGTTATGGTTGAAAGTTCACCATTGCTTGCTATTAAGCTATCAAATCATATGCTTATTAATGACCAAGTCATCAAATTATTTTAAGTCCCTTTAGTTAATTCATTTAATTCTTACAATTTATGATTCTAATTGTTCATTTCATAATTTAAATCCTGATTCACATTCATCTTGTGATATAAGGTTCAAAATTTATCTAAAATGTTAAACCTTATAGGTTTTTTTAGAAATTTCGAATCTCGGCGCATATGTCGCTTGATAGCCTTCCCACCACGACAAGAAAGACGTGCATGGTAGGTGTCGTAAAACACCACGGCCGAAAGTATAGTTTACCTACCATGCCAAGAAAGGCATGCATGTAGATAACATAAGCATTTCGCGATTGAACAATGCGTGTACTTATATCACAAGATTTTTCACCACATTGGAACAATATGAGCGGTCTTATCACAGCAGTTTCACGCCGGAACAACGCGAGCAAGACTTATATACAAATTTTTCTACGTTGGAACAATGTGAACGACTTATCTGCAAATTTTTTCGCCACATTAACAACAATGTGTACTTATAGCAAAATTTCTCCGCCGCATTGAAACAATGTGATTTAACACAAAAGTAGATTTTCACAACATTAGAACAATGTGAAGCGCACTTATAGACAAGTTTTCCCAGCAACAACGAATGGATATACTTATCACAAAGCAGATTTTCGCCACACGGAACAATGTGAACAGTGAATGCGAACTTATCATAAAAGCGATTTCTCGCCACATCAAACAATGTGAAGCGTAATTATCACGGCGCCACACGGAACAATGTGAACAGGGACTTATCACAAAACAGGTTTCCCTGCCACGTTGAAACAATGTGAATAGATACTTATCACAAAATCGATTTCCCTGTCACATTGGAACAATAATAATAGGTACTTATCACAAATTTTTCTGCCGCATTAGAACAATGTGAATGGGTCCTTATCACAAAACAGATTTTCCTGCCACATTAGAATAATATGAACAAATACTTATAGCACAAAGCAATTTAACAAATTTACATTCATATGTGCATGAAATTAAAATACAGTTGAAAACCCTTGTTATAATATAATTTTCATCATCATTTCAACTGAATTTCGCTTCTGAAATATTTAAACAGCAAGCTGTAACATAAGCTTTTGATTACATGTGAGCATCATTCCATTCTTCTTACTTTGAATGTAAAGGATGAAGTACATTTCTCAAAGCCCACAAGTAACATAGAATTAAAGGTCGAGATATGCATATATTTTATCTTTTGCTAATATAGAATTAATGTAAGATAGAGACTTGGCAATTGTAAAGTACAATATGAACAAGCACTATGCAAGATGCAACATTAATGAAGCTAAACAACAAAAATGAAAACTTTAAACTTGCACAAAATCTTATTTCAGATTGTATTTTAAAGACTTTTAACTTAGTGATCACACAATGCTAGCAAAGTCAATCAACCCTCCCCTCATCCTCTTTCTTTAACATGATAATTACATAGTTTAAGCCACATAAGCTAAACAATCACACTAAGTTTAATAAGTCCAGAAAATCTGAAATCTTGCCTAAATAAGATAGTCATTTTCATGATTGCAAGTAATCAAATAAAGGAAAGAGACATAACAAAGTAAGATAACTCTCATGAAAGATCAAACAAAGGAAAGAGACTTTTACATTTTT
The DNA here is from genome assembly GCA_021442155.1 of Cymbidium sinense. Taxonomy (NCBI): domain Eukaryota; kingdom Viridiplantae; phylum Streptophyta; class Magnoliopsida; order Asparagales; family Orchidaceae; genus Cymbidium; species Cymbidium sinense. The sequence continues at coordinate 29,058,890 of CM038217.1, forward strand.
TTTATTTGTTTGGGAACTCAAATAGATGCACCATAAGAATGCTTGGTGACAAAAGCAAAAAAATCATACTAGATTTAATATCATGCACGCCAAGAAATTTCAGATTTTGTAAGAAAACACTTGCAAGAAATGAAACTAAGTGAGAACAAAGCCCACCATTAGCAACTAGTACAAGGAAGTGAGCAACATGCTAAGCTCACACATATAAACCTGAAATTTCAGATTAAGCTAAAACAATTGTTTGCAAGACATTCAAACAAGCTTCAACCCCCATAAGGACAAACAACCATATTAGGTTTTGACAGATGCAAGAATCTGAAATCTTACTTTAGTAAAATCATCACCACAAAATATGGAATTTTCAGCTAACTGAAAATAAATTTGCATGATAACAAGTTACAAATTGCTAGAAAGAAATCAAAGCAAAACTAGGCAACTCTACATAGATGATATCCCTTACGCATTCCTTTCTTTTTTTCTAAGTAACCCAAGAGAACAACATACATAAATCTAAAACTTCAGATTTGATTAAGCAACCATTTGCATAATATCATGATGTCAAACAATAGCAAGAGACACAATAGAGTTAGGACAATCTCATGCAAGTAGTACTCTTATCAATTTCTTTCCACAAAATTGAATAAAAGGATTAATGGAATGATAACTTGGTAGAAATGCATAAATCAATTTCAACACTCTTAATGTAAGTGTAGCAACACTAGATAGTGCGAAATCAGAAATTCAATATCCTAGCAAATTCTTCTCTCATCACATACCAAACATCTAATGAAAGTGTTAAAGAAAACCTGATTGCATAAATATGAAAACTAAAGTTTTGCTTTCTTTTATTTTCTTCAAAACCAACAAGTGGAATAGTGAATTGGTAATAAGACACAAATAGGTTTTAGATAGTCATTAAATGGGATTGAGCCCAAACAAGCAAGATGACATGATAAACAACTTGAAAGAAACCTAAAATCTGGTTTCTCTTTTTTTTTTAAACAGCTAAAATGGAAAGTTTAAATCTCACAAGGCCTTATCCCTTATTTTTACCTCATTTCAACTTAATTTTGCGATGATTTCACTATTTAGTGGATCTTAAGAAGAAATCCAGTAAACAAAAGCAAGCAATTCTGCTGATTTTTCATCTTAACTTTACCCCATGACTCAAGTAAAGGCATTTCAGCACAAAATAAACAAATGCTTGACAACCAAATAAGGCATAAGCCATATGATATATCAAGCCTTACAAATTTTATCCCTAATCCAACCACATAGCATGCAAAAGAGGGATTCATCAAGTCCATTCCATTCAAGAGAAACCCAAATAGCAAAATGCAAGTTAGGGTTGAGACAACCCGGAAATCCGGTTGAAAGGGGGAAGGAAGAGCTTCTCTCGGCTGCTCGGCTTGCACGAACGGAAGGAGGGAGCAAGAGTCTCGTTCAGCATGATCCAGACGGAAGGCACGATAGGATGCTCGGGATTACTTGTGCCGAGACGGACAACCGAAAGAGAGGGAGAGAAAAAGGGAAGAATTCCCTTCGGATTGCTCCACTCGCATGGACGGAATAAGAGGAAGAACTCCAGAGGTTTGCTCGTTCCTGGCCAGACGACGAAAAGGGTCTCGTCCTACCGAGGAGACAAACGCAGGGGAGTTCTACTAGGAAGCTCGAGAGGGGAGGAGGCTCGATCGGTCAAGACGGATGGAAAAGGAGGAAGAACCGAGAGTTGCTCGAGAGCGAAGGAAGATCGCATGAGAAAAAGAGCTCGAGAGGAATTTCATGTGAATGAGGGCTTGGGACGCTCATTTCGGCCTTTAGGGCTAATCGCAAGTTTTAATTGGCTGGCTAAACGGCGGCCAATAGGATTCATTAGGCGGCGACTTTTATTGGATGAGTTTGGGCGGCCGGATTAAAGATTTAAGTGGCTGTTAGTCGCTTAATTACGCATTAACAAAATAACAATATTATTATTAATAATTTCGCATCAAATATCATGAAATTATTTCTTATGACAAACCGTATCAATATGGGTATCAATTTTGTGTATTTCCATTATGTCGACACGATGTCCGTTCAGATCGAGGTCATTTAGACGTCGTCGGGGCCTCCCAATCTTGACATGTACATAATATCATTAAAATTTAATTTAAATTAATTGATCCGATATTTTTCATTTAATTAATTTTAATATTTTAAACACATTTGCACCATCGGAGTTTTCGAATTGGAATGATTTTAATTAATTTTGATCGCAATTAGAGGGTTTTAACTTCCGATCATGCGACGTCGCCATTTATTTTCATAGATTTGGCCATATGAGCTTAATTTGAATTATGACACACACCTAGATCAACATTAATTAACCCTAATTCGAATTTTTGCGCCGACATTGTTATATAGACAATATATATGTCGATCTTAAGTTATTCTGATGTTCCGGACGCAATGGCGAATTGCTTCTGATCGGAAGCGCTAGTCTGCCGATCGAATCGGGCCAATTTTAGTTCAAATTTTTGCGGCGTTACGCTTCGATCACTCGATATTGAGTAAACTTCGCGAATTGGCGCAGCAGTCTCATTTGATAGGTTTCGACGTTTCGACGCTAACGGCTCGATCAATTTCAAGAACGGAGGTTATTTGGGTATCGTCGCGGCTTCCCAACCTGAATATGCGCGTTGGCGCGTCGACGGGCTTCTTTCTTGATCGGTTGACCGTCGAATTGTGCAATATGTATATTTTGATCAATTTTGACGTTCTGAACGCGATGGCGAAATCCGTTCGCCGACCGGAGATTGTTTCGATTGATTTTTGTCGTCGTCGAGTGTATTTCAGCTCCTATTTGCACACTATAGCTCGTCGAATTCATCATGTGAGCTCGACTTGACTTATGGCGCATGCATGGAGGTCAACAAATACATAAAATTCAAACTAGTTTAAAAAAATAGAGTAATGACATCTTGAGATGCGGATCATGCCAACTCAAACATCTGCCAAGTTCAGATTGTCAAAATCATTAGGGAAATTATTGTATTCACTTGAAATCAAATAAATCTAGAAGAGTTGAGAAAGACTTCCTCCTGGTTAATGACCCAATAAGAAAATACTAAATAAATTTATTATCTACTAAATCAAAGAAATATATAATGGAATCTTGAGACTGAATCAAGTCGGAATCATCAAAAATCCTCACTCAAAGAGAATCTCATGTAGTATTAGTGAATAAGGTTGTGATATTGATAGATATGATGGCAGAAGTGGCAACATGATCCTCAATAGGATGGCAAATTGCCTGACCTAATCATGAACGTAGCTGAATCAATAGATCATACTGCCAAAACTAGAAGAATTGAGAGGGTGTTACTAACCAACAAAATATCAATAGCAAAAAAGGCACATCACAAGAAGACTCCAAGGGAACAAAGGTACAGGAAGTAGAACCTAACTAACAAGTTACGACACCTCAATTGATTGTAATTACTTACAACACAATTATTTTGAATGGGCTATAAAATAGTCAATAAAAATAAGGTAAAAAAACATACAGAACTTATAACATAAGAGCAAATCTTTGAATTTTAATTCTTCCTTATTGAGATAAGGATAGAAATATCCATCTCGACTTAAATAAAGGCCACAGATGATCGAGAGAGTCATATAATGGCTAGTCGAATATTGAACCCAAAGAGTATAGTATTGATTTGTTGATATAATAAACCCTGAAATGAGAAAAAGCAAGCTAGAGGTAATAGAGGGTTCATCAAAAGCATGAGGAGACCAATTCAATGTACATATCTATAGGTCATTCACATAATAAAACATCTGGAAACAATCCTACAATGATCAATAGTTGATAATAATTTCAGTAGTACGTGATGCTTCTCAAGAAGACCAATAGAGCAATCGTCTAACAAATGAAAATTAGAAACAATAGATCAAATAATCTCTTAGCTCAGGTGATTGAATAAGAATTTCTCAACCAAGGTATAGGAAAAAGGAGTTGCTAGGTAAAAAAACTCTGCTTCTAAGAATATGAAAGCAAGTTTATCAAGAATGGTGGTAGCCAGCTTAAGGCAACTAATATTTGAGTTACGATGGAATAGTGATGAATTGAGAGGCTGGAATGATCAGGAGGATCTCTCCCCATTATAACATCAACGAAAGAAGGGGGAGCAATAGCCTTAAAAGCTAAGTACTAGCATTTGAAGGGACCCAACTAGAGGAATCAAGGAGATCACACAAACAAGTAAACCATCCAAAGGCACCAAGCTAGAAGAGAACAGATAGCAATGCATGAGTGAACAACAACACTAAAGAAATTGATGGTAAAAAAGTAGGACAAAGCTCCAAATCAAATAAAAAAGATAAAAAGGTGGCATTAACATAATCCCAAGTTAAAGGAAATAATCTAACATAATGATGATCAACAGTAGAGGAGCAAAAGTCCAATGGTTGCAAGAGTAACAGAGTTATCAGAGGAACATAGGTCATATAGGATATTAATGCCATGAGGCATTAACAATGAAGACTCCCGAAAGCAATGTACCCCACACACAGCCAGAGTAAGATGGAAAGTTTCATTTTTAAATAAAGAAAATTTTCACATATGACTGAGTGCTGCTTATATTCATAATTTTAACAATTGGTAATAATTTAAATGAATTTAGACATCCTCAAAATTTTCATTTTAACATGTTTAAATTTAAGTTTTAGAATTCATCAAAAGTAACAAAAATAAGATAATATTCACTTTTCACGATTCATGAAATTAAACAAAAATTGTGATTCTAATTAAGCAAAAATTTTGGTTATTAATATCAGAATGACTTAGCAGTAGTATAATCTAAAATAACCCAAGCAACACATAAATTCAAAAAATGTCTAAGTCCCAATAAAATAGAGAAAAAACAATGCAATCATAATGAAAGCACAAATCCTAACACTTTCAACAAGGGCCCAAGATCTGATTGAAAGTAAGAATATTGGGAGAAGATGAAAAGATGGAATAGTGTAGCCAAAAGAGAGGAATATGGTTATTTAATTAAAAAAATATTTCTTTTATGGACAAATGAAATTAATAGGGGAGACAAATTTATTACAAATAATTTCCTTATAGTGAAAATTTAATAAATGAGGATGAAAAATTACTCACCCTCACATATATACAATTTCGCCCACATAAACAAGTAAAAAAATTTCTCATAGCATTGATGATGTTTATATTCATAATTTTAATAATTAAAAATAATTTAAATTATTTCTAAAACATTTCAACTGAAGTTCTAGAATTCATAAAAAAGTAGAAAGAAGATAACATTCACCTTTCACGCTTCATGAAATTCCAAACAAAACTGGTGATTCTAATTTAGCAAAAAATGCCAAGTCCCAACACATCAAAGGAAAAGCCAATGAAACAAAAGCTGAAATCTTAACACTTTCAACAAAAGCTTAAGATCCAATGGAAAGTAAAAAATATTGGTAGAAATCAACAAAAAATCAATATTCATGTTGTTGGAAGAATAGCTTGAGAAATTAACCAAGGATAGTGAGGGAGATTGAAGAGCAGAGCATTTACCTAAGGATGAGAGCGGGATCGAGCTAGGGGAGCTGAAAGGAGGAACAGGAACAGGGTTATTTAATGAAAAAAATTATTACTCTAATGGGTAAGTGAAAATAATGTGAGGGGAGGGAAATTTATAATAATTAATTTCTTTGTAGTGAAAATTAAAAAAAATGAGGGTGATAGTTACCTCGGGCGACATATAACAAGCTATTATAGTTAGAAGTACGAGGTCGGACAATCGTAATCAATTGTCAAAGGACAAGAGGATGTAGTTGAAAGACAAAGGTTAGGCAACCATAGTTAAGTGTTTTAGTTGGGTGATGAAGGTTATGCCGTGTGGCCAGGCATCATAGAATAGTCGATTGTAATAATAAAAGTATAATGCATCGTTGGTGCAAAACTTAACAAACGATGCAGCTCCATTAAAGTAATAGTGTCTGTAAAAAAATTGGCTAGCCTATAACAAAAAATGAAAGAAAACAATTGGAATTAGCCAATACATAACTAAAGCACAGCATACATCAAAATGCATAGTGGTATATTAAATTTGGAACTTTGCATGGCCTGTCTCAACCAACATATAGTTCGACTAAAACATCATATACTTAAGAATTGGTGACCTCATTGTTAAGGGAGTGTGATATATGATTAAGATGTATAGAACATTTGATGTGAAAGGGTACGCTAGAGGAGAGTAGGCATCTTTCAAGATTATTGAGGGAAAGCTAATCTGTGGAGTAGCATGGCATCACCACTATTGATCAAGCAAAAGAGCTTCTCAACAATAATGAAAAGTTAAAATAGTATTGCCACAACCTTTTAATCAAGCAAAAGAGCTTCGATACATAAACAAACCATCATTCAGCTAATTGGAGGTGCAACATTTTGTTGATTATTCACAGCTAAACATTGATGGGATAAATTTTCCATTTAATTGCGAGTTAATTTAATAAAGAAGTTCTAATGAATCAAAACTGAACTATATACAAGACAACCATCCAACTTCTTTACAATAATGTCATCTAAATCTTGAAGATCATAACAACAACTAATGTGCCTCACTCACTTCGTTATATTATCAATGATCTGGTAGTAGATGCATAAATGTATGAGTTCTAGTATAATTTATTTTTCTTGTATTTTGTAAACAAGAGATTTTGGTGGTAGACAATTAACAAAAAATATCTCATGAAGAAAAAGTATTTATTGGAGGAGACTTAAATGAACATGTTAGTAGAGTGGTAGAAGATTTTAAAAGTATTCATGGTGATTATGGATTTGGAGTGACTAATGAAGAAGGTAGGGCTATATTAAATTTTGCTTTAGCCTATGATTTTATATTTGCTAATACTTTATTTAAGAAAAGAGATGAGCATATTATTACTTATAAAAATGGATCTAGTAAAACACAAATTGATTATTTTCTGATAAGAAAAATAGATCGTTTAGATTGTTTAGATTGTAAGATCATTCCAAGTGAAAGTTTAAATACCCAACATCGATTATTAGATTTAGATTTTATGATGAAAGATTGAAAGAAGAAAAATAAATCAAATTATTGTCCTAGGATTAGATGGGAGCACTTAAAGAATACTAATACAAATATTTTTAAGAGTAAACTACAAGAGCTTAAAATTTAAGATGTTCATAAAGAAGCTAATGTTATGTGAAAAAAAGTAGCAAATGAAATTAAGCAAGTTGCTAAAAATGTGCTTAGAGAATCAAAAGGAAAAGCTTTAATAAAATAATTAGTAGAGTGCAAGAAAAGATAAAAAATAAGATGTGTTGTTATAAAACTTGGTTTAGATGTAAACATTAGGAAAAATATAAAGTGGCATGTATAAATTCTAAGAAAGCAATATATGATGTAAAATTTTAGCTTTAAGTGATTTATCTGATAGATTAGACAAGGTAAAAGATGTATGTATAAGTTAGCTAACCAAAGAGAAGTAAAGATCTAGCTCAAGTGAGGTATTAAGGATGAAAATCATGAAGTACTTTTCTTAGAAAAGATATTGAAAATATGTATGAGGTATTTTGATAAACTTTTACGAAGGATGAAAATCGATTGATTTTAACCTTAATACCACATACAAAAATAAATAATTTTATTTTATCTCAGATTAGTAACTCGAAGTTAGAGAAGCTTTAAAGAAAATGAAATGTGAAAAAGCAGAAGACCGATGATATTCCAATAGAAGTGTGAAAATATTTGGGAGATCAAGGAATTTCTTGGCTTACAAATCTTTTTAATGTTATTTTAAAGACTAAAAAGATGTCGGATGAATGGAGAAAGAGTTTTTTGGTTCCTATATTTAAGAATAAAGGTGATACACAAGAGTGTGCAAATTATAGAGGAATTAAGTTAATGTGTCATACATTAAAATTATGGGAGAGAGTAATTGAGCATAGGTTACGATGTGATACAAAAGTTTGTCACAATTAATTTGATTTCATGCCAGGTAGATCTACTATGGATGTTATATATTTGTTAAGAGGTTTGATGGAGAAGTATAGAGAAAGCAAGCAGGATCTACATATGATATTTATTGATTTAGAGAAAGCTTATGATAAAATTTTAAGAGATGTTCTTTGGAGAGTTCTAGAAAAGAAAGGAGTTAATATTGGTTATATTCAAGTCATTAAGAATATGTATACTAGAGCTATCACTTGTGTCACAAAGGAGGATCTACAAAATATTTTCCTACATTGGATTACATCAAGGATTAGTTTTAAGCCCTTATCTTTTTTGCTTTAGTTATGGATGTTCTTACTAGGCATTTACAAGAAGATGTACCTTGGCTTTTGCGATGACATTCTTCTTGTTGATAAGACTAGAGAGAGTCCAAGAGAAACTTGAATTATGGAGGTCAACCTTAGAGTCTAAAGATTTTTGTTTAAGTAGATCTAAAACTGAATATATGGAGTGTAATTTTAGTTGTAGAAATTATAGTAGTGTTGTGACATTAGGTGAACAAGTCATTAAAAGAGTGAGTGATTGAATATTTTATTGTTCAAAATGATGGTGAAATAGATGAAGATGTTATTAGTAGAATTCAAGTTGGATGGTTGAAGTGGAGGAATGCTTCTGGCCTGTTGTGTGATAGAAAAGTACCGCTTAAACTAAAGGGATCATTTTATAAGATGGTGGTAAGACCTGCAATGATTTATGGTGTAGAATGTTGGCCAATAAAAGAGAAGCATGAGACTAAGTTAAGTGTTGCAGATATGAGGATGCTCAAGTGGATGAGCGGCTTTACTCTTAGAGATGAAATGCGAAAATGAGAAAAAAGTTGGGTAGCTCGTGGTAGAAAAAAAGAGATAGTCTAGATGGTTTGGCCACATAAAGCGTCGTCCAATGACCCAGTTAGGAGAGTAGATGCATTAGATTTGCCTTATGTTAAGAAAGGTAGAGGTAGACCTAAAAGACAGTTAAGTTAAGATGTATAAAAATGACTTTAGTATACTTGAATTAAATGAGAATTTGACACATAATAGACACAATGGAGGATTCATGTGTAGCCGACCAAGTGGGATAGAGGCTTGTTGTTGTTGTACTTTGTAAACAAGCAAATTTTGGCTGCAACACAAGTAAAATTCCTAAAGTTTAATAAATGACTTTGTAGCTAAATGACTTTAAATGCATATTTAGTTTTATGTCACAGTTATTCTGAATCCTTTCCATCATCATTATCCTTATCCTATTTGTATTAAGTGTAACATGATGTGTTAAATCTATTCTGTGCAATCCCATTCATTCAAAATTCAGATGGGATTGACAATCAGTTTCTGATCCTCAAAATTTCCAACAGCACTGATTGCTCAAGTTTTACAATTTCAGAAATTCCATTATCCAGATCCCCATGGTTTTGAGTGCATTTCAGCGCTTTAAACAAACTGCATTAGTTTTTCTAAGACTATAATTGCTCTAGAATGATAACTTCACCAAATAGCAATCTCATACTCGTGCAAGCTAAACTTAAGAAACTGTAATTCGGAACTCAGAACCTCTAGATCAGACCTTTAAACCATGCAACTAAGTTAAATTGGGAATCTGAAATAAAAAAGATAGCTAATTTAAAGTGACTAATCTCTAGTGCTTATATAGTGAGAGAAAGGCATATCCTGCCGTGATTGTCCCTCAAAATCATTTAATGTAACATCATACTCATCCAGATACTCTTTAATTGAAGAGAAATAGTTAGTTTACCATTGAAAGACCAGTACCTTTCAGGAACTTCTGCTGATTAGAAATCATCTGAAACTCAATTAGTCAATCCTGCTTCATTATCAGCTTGAACATATTTCCCTGTTCTTCTTCCACGAGTTCTCTCAATAATGCATCATCAACGACATCAACTTTCCTACAGGAATTATGCTTGATGTATTGTCCAATATAAATCATTTTTGACAACCAAGCCTTCCATTCATTACTGCGATACTTATCCTCCTCCCATGTACCTGATGCCAATAACTTGTAAACATAAACCTCTTTCTCCTGACCAGGTCGAAGCCCGTGCAATTGCTTGTCTTGTTTTGCATGGTTCCATTCTGAATCTAGCAAAACCACTCGTGATGCTGCAGTCAAGCTAATACCTTCAGCACATGCTGATGTTGATGCAATTAACAGCTTGCATTTATTTTCCACATCTCCATTGAACTTTTCCATGATTTTTGCTCTCAGGGAAAGCTCTTGTTCACCTTGAAGCACCAAGACTTCATCCCCTTTTCCATCCCAGCAAATTCTCAAGAATTTCACCAGTAAATTAATAGGAGATATGTTATGGGAAAAGATCAAAACCTTCTCCCCTTTGATGGTAGATTTGTGCACAAGATCAAAGACAAATTTCATCTTAGAACCACTCATGATATTTTCCTTATGTTTATCGATGTTCTCCAGCTCACTGTCACTATAAAATTCATTTACATGGGCTATGGTGTTTATCAAGCAAGGGTGTATGGAGCCAACCGAGATAAGTAACTCCAATCCAATTGGATGTCCTGCAGTCTGTTTTAGGCGGCTCTGTAATCTAGCTAAAATTTCATGCTGTATATCTGTTGACATCAGTACCAGAGTGTATATATGCAGGCCTGGAAGTTTATTTGAACCGTCATCATCATAAATATCAATGAAACTACTTGTGATTGTGTTCAGAAGATCAAAACCATGATTCCTATCATCCTCCTGACTAGATGATATTTTTTCACCAACTCTCTGAACAAATATTTTTCTAGCTATTTTCTCATTCCTTTTGCTTCTTTTATCAGATAGTTTTTTCCGAGAACTCATCAATGTTGAAATGTCTGGATCCAATTCCCTAAGGACATCGTTAACAAAGCTTGGCCTGGCCAAACAAAGAGTGTTGAAATATTCCTCGAAGTTATTTTGAAATAGTGTGCCAGATAAAAGTACCCTTGACCTGGTCTTCACTTCCATTATGAGATTTCTTAACTTTGATTTGTTGCTTCGTGGATTGTGACCCTCATCTAAAATCAGGAGACCAGGACTTTCCCGCAGCACCCTTGCAATGAACTTCTTGTGTTCAAAGTTTGAATCCTTTTGCATTGAGGAAAAGGATGAGTAACTCATCAAGAGAATGTTGATTCTCCATGCCATTTCTGTAACTTTGTTAAACAGTCAATAGCATGACTAATTTTTACATTCGGCTTTCGTTGATCCATAAAAGAGATCCTCGTTTTGCAATCTAGAATTTCTTTTCTGTAGCTATCAACTGGATGCAGTATGTGCAGTGGAAACCGAACACCCCACTTCTCAAACTCTTTGCGCCAAACACAAATTGCAATCTTTGGGGAGTACCAGAGGTCTACCCTTAGGAAAAAGTGTCAAATAACTTATTATAAAAGAAATCAAGAGGAATGTTTTACCAGAGCCAGGGGTGTGTGAAATAATGCAACCACCTGTGCTCCCTGACTGAATCTCCATCACTTTAGGATTCAAAGATCCAACGATATTCCTCCATATAAATTCAAAAGCCTTTTTCTGGTGATCATACAATTTTAATTTGAGCTCGGGAATCAAAGCCCATATAGTATCATTTTCACCAAATGATGTGAGCTTAGAGTGTGAAACGGCATTGCCAAAAGCACTTAATTCTAGAATATAAGTTCTCATCTTAAAAAAATCTTCTTTACCCCAATACTCCTTGCTTGAGATTCGGCCATCACTCGTCATCTGCATGAAAAAATTGAAAAAAAATCATAACGACAATGACATTGAAATGAGTATAAGCAAAAAGACCTGTTTTGTTGACTTCAAGATGAAACTCACAAATGGCGGCATGACGTCTCGTATATCAGTGCGCACAAGATTGCAAAACTGACAAATAATTCCAACCTGCTCATCAAACCTAAAATCATGCAGGCACTCTTGCTCACTAGCATTATCTGACTCAAAAAATATCCCATTAAAGGATTCCGAGTCCAGATCCTATGTCATATACAATACAAACAGAAAAAAAAAATAAAAAATTAAAGCTATCACAAAACAATTTGATTTCTTGCAACAGAATGAAGCTGCCAAAATATGTAATCCAACTATTTTATTGGTAATGAGGAGCATACAACACTAATGAAGATAAGTGACAGGTATAATGTATAAACAGTTTGATCAAACAGGCATGACTAAGAATAAACCTTCTGCAACCTATTAAGTTACTTTTAACACATAAGAAAGAAATGCACATATGATGATAAACATGCCAAACTATTCAGTTAGATCATAAGCATATAACAATTAATTTTTTATTTTAAATTTCAGTTTTTCTCACAAACAACAAATTGATTTTTATTTATTCAAATATTATGACGCTAAACATCCAAAAAATAAAATCATTATATAAGTAGCATGAAGTGCAGTGTTTGAGATTAAATATGGATATGAATGAAGGCGGAAGTATATAGGTTACCTGAATGGTGTGGTGTTTTCGAAGTGATGGAAGGCTAGGTTGCCATGGTCACCATGATTATAGAGTAATAGAGAGGTGGCAAAGATTGATGAAGAGCATCTAAGAGTGGGTTTAATGTGGAGATGAAGGGAAGGTGAAGGAGGGAGTGGTAAGTGGAAATGAAATTAAAGTTTGTTATGTGCATGCAAACCTAAAGAGAGACAAAATATGATTCTGGTCGAGACCTAAAACTGAGAGGACGATTTTTTTAGTGAGAAAAATGAAAGAGATGAAATACAGATGAAGAGGGGCAATGAAAGTCAGTAAAAAAAATTAAAACCTGGTTAGCCACCAAGCTTTCTATGGCCATGGAAGTCACCAAATTTTCATAGTGGCTATCCACCACCAAGTGAATGGAAAGAATCAAGCTTTGGATAAAATAACTCAACCAGGCTTCTTTTCATTCATTCCATACAGTATTTATACATGGAAGAATATCCATAAACAAAACTTTAAATGCTAAATTAAAATTAGAACATATGAATTTAAATAAAAAAATGGAGGAAAAGTGAATTTAAATGGCTTGGAGGCAGTTTTCAAAAGGAGTGACCGATGTTTCATATTGCTAATAAAGGTGGTGATTCTTTGATTAAAGGAGAAAATGACGAGGCATTCACCACCTCTTCTTTACTTGTGCAACCACCCCTTGAACAACATTTGCATGGCTTTGTAGCTTTGATAAGCTTACATCTAACAACTACGTGAAATAAAAATCACAACAATAACATCAACATAGAAAAATGTTTTACGCAATACAACTTCCATCTATGCTGCCAGAGAGTAGAGAATGCTATCCATCACTATTTTTCTAGAAAATGAGCCTTTGTTCTCCATCAATTCTCCTCCATTTCAAGAACTATGCTCCTTTGGAATTAAGATGCTTGCACATAGAAATGATAATTAATGTGATAAAACACACACGTGTGTAATGTGGAGTTAAAGGTGATGTTGTAGTGGTTGGCCAAGGTAAGAAAGTTTGTGTGGCCAAGAGAAAGTTTTAATGAAAATGGATGAGCTTCCAAATAAGTTAACAAAGATATAAAATTTATGATGTCTTGTAATGCCCTCTTAAGTCTGTTAAGAGTAATAAAATGGTTAGGATTATTGTGTGAGATCACCAAAATAATCACCAAAGAACATACTCTCATAAAAGGAATATGGAAAGACAAATCACCAATAAATCATTGCATTAACACCTTTCAAATTTTTGCCTCTGATATTAAATTAAGGAGAATGAAGCGTGGCGTTTGAGATTGAATGTGGCCGTCTTTGTGGATGTGAATTAAGTGGATGTATGAAGATCACTGAGAATGGTGCAATGGAAAGGTAGGTTGTCATGGTTGGTAGAGAACACCATGATTATAAAGCAATATTTTTGGGTGGAATGAAGAGGAAGCAAGGATTAGCCAAGGGTATCTAAGATTGGGTCTAATGTGTAAAGGATATGTAATACTCAAAAAGAATGAAAAGATAAATTATAAGTTATTTTAAATTAAACTTAATTTTCATAATCTCCAAAATTCTTCTTGTTGATAAGACTAGAGAGAGAGTCTAACAGAAACTTGAATTATGGAGGTCAACTTTAGAGTCTAATGGTTTTCATTTAAGTAGATCTAAAACTGAATATATGGAGTGTAATTTTAGTTGTAGAAGTTTTAGTGATAGTGTTGTGACTTTAGGTGATCAAGTCATTAATAAGAGTGAGCGAGATATTTAGGCTCTATTGTTCAAAATGATGATGAAATAGATGGAGATGTTATTAGTAGAATTCAAGTTGGATGGTTGAAGTGGAATGCATCCGCCTATTATGTGATAGAAAAGTTTCACTTAAACTTAAGGAAAATTTATAAGATGGTGGGTAAGACCTACAATGACTTATGGTGCGAATGTTGGCCAATAAAAGAGAAGCATAAGACTAAGTTAAGTATTCTGAGATGAGGATGCTTAGGTGGATGAGTGGTTTTACTCTTAGAGATAGAATGCAAAATGAGTATGTTGGGAAAAAGTTAGTAGCTCAGTGGTAGATAAGATTAGGGAGTGCCTTAGATGGTTTGGCCACATAAAGTAGTCGGATTAGGAAGTAGATGCATTAGATTTGCCTTATGTTAAGAAAGGTAGAGATAGACTTAAAAGACTTGGTTAAGATGTATAAAAAATGATCTTATTATGAATTAAATGAGAATTTGACATAATAGGACACAATGAAGATGAAGGATTCATGTAGCCGACCCCACCTAGTGGGATTAAGGCTTGTTGTTGTTGTTGTTGTTGTTGTTGTTTCATAATCTCCAAAAGTCACCCAAATTAATTTTATGAAATTCTACACTTTATTTGATCAAAATGACATATAATAGTATATATAAAACTTAAATACACTTATAATTTTAAGTCAATTAAAATTATAAATTGGTTAATCAAAATTTTTAATTCAGTTCCATGTTTTTCTCATCCTTGACACTGTAGCATCCACTTTCTTTAACATGGAGCAGCGGGTACGCATGTATGACAGCTGAAATTAAAAAGAAAATTAAAATTAATTAATTTTGGTTAATATTAATTACTATATACCCCATTTCATCCTTGATTTTCTCTCATTTTCCACAACTTTGCCTCAGCTTTGTCCCTTATAACGTGTAGATCGGGAGAGGGATCGAGAAACTGGCAGCGTCTTGTGTCCTGCGCACGTGAGACAAAGGAGAGGAAAAAATTGAGGGCAAGGGGGGTTTAGGGAGCGACTTGTGGCTGCTGGGCACAAGCAGAGGTCACTTGATTACAATGAAGGAAGCAGGTAAGTAACCTATTTTTATATATAAAATAATAAAACTTAATGATTTTAACAAATTATGATAGTTTAATTAAACATTTTAAATTATTTTTTTGTTAAAAGTTAAATTAAATATGTATATATTAAAATAAATTGATTTTAAATAAGTTAAAATTATTGTTCTAATTACTAAGTACTTTGCATTCACATTTAAATAGGAATAAATTGTTGAAATTAAGTATTGAGGAGGGAGAAATCGTGGTAACTACTGGAATATTAGATAAATATCATAATTATTATTAATGTATGTTAGTTAATTTAATATTAATAAGTTTAAATTAATTTTTAAGTATGTAATTATCAAATTGGGAGTTAATGTATACAGCTTTTGGAATTCGCAATGTAAGGAGATGTTGAATAGTTGTTAAAAGCTTGAATCAGGAGATTTTATAAGAAGAAGACAAGTCAAAATTGTTTATGTCAGTAAAAGGTTTCAGGCACTCCATCTAGCAAGAGAAAAACTTCATTTGGGTGGGTAAAATTGCAAACTCTAATATAAAAAATAAATCGTCTTATTTCTTGAACAAGTATTTATATATGTGAATTATCATGATGATATTAATACAAGGGTCATTTTTCATATTGTGAGACATACTTTTCACAGCATTTAATCATGTGCAAATTACAAGTACAAGTTTTATTATTTTAATCCCACAAAGTGAGAATCTTAATTATATAAATATTTCTTTATTAATACATGGATAAATGAAAGCATATGGCCCTTGTATGTTGCTCATTTGCATGTATAATTAATTTTAGATTTTAAATAGAATATTTCATGCTTAGTGAAATGTTTGATTATATAAATGCATGGTGGTGAGAAATGTTATGTGATGGAATTAGGTTGGTAATATGATGTTATATTCTGGGATCGAAAATTGCCACGACTTTCGAAAAGAAAAGTTGTTTAAGGTGATAATTTCAAAAGATGAATAGTAGATAAAGACACTACCTGAGATTTCCTTTCTGGTGAGAACTTTTATATCTGCCTGGGTTTCTAAAGAAGCCCTCTAGTTAATTACCCTCCCAATACAGAGAGCACTTTCGATTTAATTTACAATGAATCGTTAAAAAGTATATAATCGAGTGAAGGAGTGGAGTTTAGAATTTATGAAATTTATTATTTTTTTATTTAAAACTTTTTGTGAGGGGAACGATGACGCCGATCTAGATCCCCGTTTATCCGCCGTCATCCTTCGGCCCGCTTAGTCGAGGAGGTAGTCAACCCAACAGATGGATCCTGTTAGACACATGAGTTACGCCGTCGCCCAGGTGTCCTTGTGACTATGGGGAGACAAATAAATAGTCAACCCTTAAATAGTGCTTTGCCCAACCAAATACATTCTACATTTCACAAACCAAAGGAGTGCTGGAGAACATACGGCCGCGGTAATTTAGGTGTCATATCCGAACCACCGGCCAAAAGGGGTCGTAACCGCCATTTATGTGGTGCCAGCAGAAACCACGCGGACAGAGGAGACCGCCACGCCCTCGCTTTAGGAATATTTGAGAAGATAGATATCGATTTGACATCGCTTTGAAAGAAAAAGTTTTCTTAATTTGTCACCAAGACAAACAATCAGGGTGGATTTATTTTATTTTATTTTTTTAGTTTTAATTTAAATAATTAATTTCATTTTATTTATTTATTTATTTTTGTTATTTTCTTTGAATTTTGATCATTTTACGATTGATTTAGATTTGAATATATGATCATTTATCATTTAAAATTTTAATTATAATTATCCTTCTCGATCCTAAGTTAATATCAATCGATAGATGCACTGTCTTTTTCAGAGGGTTATCTATCATTCTCAAGAAGTAATCCTTCAAAACATCCACTCTATAACATAGAGGATCGGGGACTTTTCTTTGGACTAATTTGAATTTTTTCAACCGATTCATATATCTTATATTATATAACAATTAATTTCGATATTATTAATTTGAAATTCTTATAATATCAATTTTTTTAGTTTTACCGACCAAACGGGATATATAGAATGCTCTTTCAGACACATGATGATTACTTCAACATACATACAGATTCTTTTTAAAATTTGTATGTATATGTAAATGTAAGTTGAAATGTAAGTGTCAAAGTTTAGTTCTTGATGATATTTTGGGTTTTGTTAACGGCCCCAAGACTAAAATATATAAGATTCTTTTTCAGATTGACATTGATTTCAACACATACAAAGTATCTGTTTCTTTTAAAAATTTGTATGTACATGTAAATGTCAAGTTAAAATGTAGTGTCAATTTGAAGTTTAGTTGTTGATATTTTTATTTACCCCAAGACCAAACCTATATAAGATTCTCTTTGTATTTACATGACATTTCAACATACATACAAAGATGCTCTTTTTAAAAATACATTAAGATGTCACATAAGTCAAGTTTTATACAAATTTTGATTTTGAGTTTTTTAAATCCAAGACCAAACCCGGAATGTAGTATCTGTTCTTTTATATTTTATCTTGCATTTGGATTACATGTCTTTCTAGATATTTGATCTACCGAACTTCAACACCATACATGTTTATTCTTTTAAAGTATTGCATGGACATATGAATTTTAAGTCAAAGTTAATTGACATGATGATAATGAAGCAAGTGACACGGATTTTTAAGTTTTGTTACCGTCAAACCTACGGTGATATATATATAGATAGAGATTGATCTTCATCTAGGGTATAACATGAACATTATTTAGGCTCAACACCCTTACTTACGAGAAATCAATATGACTGAAATAAAATAAATTATGTAAGCCTATTTGATCAAATGTAGGTAATAGACCAAACATGCTCTTTCATTGAAAATATGATATGATATTATTTTGGCCAAAACCCCTTTATGTCACAAATCAGCAAGGGTATAATAAATTATAAGCTATTTGATCAAATGTAAGGTAATAGACCAAACAGACTTAAGCATTTTCATTGGAAATATGATATATTATTTTGGCCAAAACCCCTTTTATGTCACAAATCGCAAGGGTATAAAATGAAATAAATTATGTTGGAGGCCCATTTGTCAATCACAAGAAGGAGATAAAGGATTTGTTTTTAAGAAACTCTTTTCTATATAAATCAAGAAACATAAAGAAATAAATTATTTTGGCTCATATGATCAAATATATAGTAATAAAAATAAACTTAGGAATTTGATTTAAGCTAAAACCCTTTCTCTACGCAAATCAAGCATAAATGAAATAAATCATTTTTGCACATATGATCAAATATAAAGTAATGCCTAAATGAACTTGAATTTGCTAAGAACCCTTTCTATGCAAAAATCAAGAAAAAATAAAAAATAAATCATTTTTATATGATCAATCACCCATAAATGCTTTGATAAGGAGGATAAAGATAAGAAGATATGTCATATATGTCATTTAAAGAGGCAAGTGGATTAATTAAAATCCACCTCTTTCATATTGCTCACGGCAAGTATACGCATTAAATTTTATTAAGAAGATAAGGCAAAAGAATTTATTTTCCTTTAAATCCATTCCTCCTTTTTTTTGACATTAAGGAAGTGATAATGATGCACAAGGCATGTCATGCCCATGACGTATGCGTGATATGACAAATGGCATGAATTTAGATGATTTCCTCAGATACAACTTATGACAAGCAATCATACGATGATGAAAGAAGGAGAGAAGTTTTATAAATAAGAGAGGATTCACCTCATGAAACTTACTTCCTATCTTCCTTTTCTAAGACCGCTAATCCAAGTTCTTTCAATCTTACAAAAAGGATTAAATTGTGTCACATAGACTTATAAGTTTTCTTTCTAACTTGACAATTTTCAATTTTGATATCTTCATGATAGATGTCATGTCATATGGTAGATTTAATTTATTCCATATGTGTTTTTGTTTTCAACGTCCCATGAATGTATGTAAATCATGGAATGACAATAAAGTGAGATTATTATGTTTGTTTAATGTAATGTATATCATAACATGTCAAGCTTGATAATCCTGGTGAGCATGTTGCATGTCATAATGGTCAAATAAGAAAATACATGATAAATTCAACACATAAGCATTTATATTAACCATTTTATGTCATACTAATATAAATAGATAGCTTTCATTATATGAGATTAAAGCATAAGTATTCATATATGACCTAAAGAAGCATTTTAAGCCAACATGTTAACCTAAGCATTTCATCCTTTCTTTTTTCTCTTTTTTTTTTAAAAAAATTTTAACCTCCCAAGATATTATTTGGACGCCTTCCCACCACGCCAAGAAAGGCGAGAAAGGTCGCGGAAACACCCATAAATTTTGATTGCACACGCCAAGAAAGGCGCATGAGTTAAAAGATAAGACAAGTTTCCTACCATGTTGGAGAAACATGAGTATTTATAGTATGAATTTAAAGCTTGCATTTGCATAATAAAAAAAGGAAGTTACTTGCATGTATATTTAATTAAGAGCATAATAATAAACAATGCCTCCCGCTCTCCCCACATGAGGTTGCCATGAGAGGCTCACCACCACACCAAGAAAAGCGTGCATGGGTGGATGTCGTGAGACACCACGGCCAAAATTTTGATAGCATAGCATTTCCCTATTAACAAGATATCAAAATGATAGAAATAGGCAAATATGCAAGAGTGAAACCCATAAAGGAAAGTAAACAATTTCAGATTTTGGAGTTTCAGATTTTGAGGTTTTCACAACACCCAAGCCCTTCCATACTTTTAAATTTCAGATTTCATCCCTTTCTTTTTGTAGGTAAGAAAGACAATTTCATCAAACATTAACCTCCATACGATAAGAATAGAACATAGGGTTGAGGATAAATACTTGCATTTAGCTTAGGTATTATTTTTCTATTCCAAGCAGGAATTATTTTCAGCAAGATAAAAGTATAAATATCCATCGGAAACAATAAGCAATCATGACATTAGGGCCTAGGATTTAAACCATACTTGAAAACCCCCTCTTCCTTGATTTCAGATTTCACTTTAATCATGTGCAAGAGACAAAACGAATGAAACCCATAGAAATAGCAAGTAGCATGGCAATTCATTTTCAGATTTCATTCTACCCATGTGCAAGGGACAAAACAAATGAAATCCATAGGAGATAGCAAGTAGCATGACAACTCATTTTCAGATTTCATTCTACCCATATGCAAGGGACAAAACAAATGAAATCCATAGGAGATAGTATGTAGTATGACATAGCCCCTTTGATTAAAATGATTTCAGCATGTATCATACCTTTTTTTTTTTTTAAAGCAAATCTGATTCAATTCCCCTTAAGTAAAGATGATTTCAGCAAACACAATGCCTACTAACTAATGAAACAATGCAATTTCTACTTTATAATAGAAATTTCAGCAAGTTAAGACAACAAATTAATAGTTCCTCCCTTAGGTAGAACAAACTAATAGCTTCCTCTCTTTCGTAAACACACATTCAACAATTTCTCCTTTGATAAAAACAATTTCCAGCAATTTGCCCATATCCAGAAATTTTTTCAGCAAGCATTATGCTTTTAGATAACAAATCAATAGATTTCCCCATTTTGTAAACACGAATTCAACAATCTCCCCTTTGGTAAAAACGATTTCCAGCAATTTTCCCAATTTGTAAACATGATTTAACAATTTCCCCTTTTGTAAACACAACATTTCAGCAAACAACACATTTCAAATAACAAATTAATAACTTCCCTCTCATGAAATGATTTCAAAGCATCACTTTTAGGAAAGCAAATCGATTTGATTTCCTTAGGTATAACCAATTCCAAAAAAAGTAGCATCATAACTACCCCTAAAAGATAGCATGCAACACAACATTGGGCCATACATCATCCCAAAGCATTTTCAGCAAGATAAACACCATAAAATCCATAGATAATAGGAAATAAAATGAAATTTGAGCCATACATCTTCCCAAATCATCTTTTCAGCAAACTAAACAACTTAAATTTCATAAATAAAAGCAATAAGCATGAGATTTGGGCCATACATCATCCCAAATTCCTAAAGGAAACTTTCAGCATGAATTTAAGCATATTTTGCAAAACCCTAATTTTCAAAGATACCCAAATGCATAAGAATAAGGGTTAGAGAGAAACAACCTGAGGTGTTGATTTGCAAAAGGAGAAGAAGGAGAAGGGATTTGCTGTGGTTCGCCAACCGCACTCAAACTTCAGGGCTCGAGAGAGACACGAGTAGCAAGAAGTAAATGGGGACGGATGAATGGCGTCAGTTCGATTGAGCTTCACGACTCGGAAAGGAGAGAATCACAGAAGGGGAAGAGTGAGCCGCAGAACCAGAGAGGGGAGAGTCAGCAGAGATAGGTGAGAGGAATGCAGAAGAGTGTCAAAAGGGAGTATGTCGCCCTAGAGCTCGATCGAACCGAGAGCAAAGAGAAATCGCCGAGAGAGAGAGAGACCGAGAGCAGGAAAAATTAGCGAGGGAAATGTCGTGAGCAGCCAGGAGCGTGAGAGGAATTCTGTGAGTATTCCTTTTCCTTTATAACCGCGCTTTTGATTGGTGCCGCTTTGAGCAATCAATAAGAACGGTCATTTCCGAGTGGAGCAAAGGTTAGGTAAGGATTAAGAGGGATTAGGCAGCCGCTAATTAATCTAATTGCAAATATCATTTCGCATTAAATTTTATGAATTTACTTTATGCAATAAACCCTAACAATATGGGTGTTAATTTTAGTTGTTTCTGTTGTGCCGAACACAACGCGATCGATTGCGAATCGGCGTCGTTTGCAAAGTCGGCGGTCGTGAGTGAAATTATTTAATCGGCGAAGCTCAAATTGCTCGACGCCGCGACACTTCTAATCGATGAAGGCGCCGTTTGATGGTTTCGAATGCGCGACGACGGCTGATCGCGAACGAGGTCGGACGTTTGGCTTCCGACTGATATCGCATAATTTCATTAAAAATTTAATTTTAATTATTTGATTAATCATTAATTGATTTGATACTTTCCCATTTAATTAATTTTAATATTTTCGACGCATTACGAAGTCGAATTTTCAAATTGCAGCAAATTAGATCAATCTCGATCGCGATTAGGGGGGGTTTTTAACTCTGTCATTTATTTAAGTTTAAATGACGCATAGTTATAGGTCAACAATTCCTTGTGTAGGTGGGGCAAAAGGACCCTCAATAAAATGAAAAAGGATAAAAGAGTCCCTTATAAACGTAAAATGGTCCTCAATATAACCTTCAAGTTAATTTTACGATAACTAATAACTTTAATAATCATACATAACATGTTCTAAACTAAAAGAGAATTTGTGACAATTAAATTACCTTGCAATTGTGTTATGATTTTCTTATAGAAGTTTTTATCAAGCAAAGTTTAAATTACAATTGTTACAGTATTGATAGTCATATGTTCTCAATTTATGATTATGGTATATAGTTGACATGCATATTAATTTCAATTCTTTATCACTTGAACTTTAATATTAAATTTGCCTATCCTATTGAGTCTTATGCCACATTAGATAATTATAAAAAAATTTATAGGAAAATTGAAAGATAAGGTTGAGTAGGATTAGCCCCTTTTTGTGAGCATTTTGCGAGGCAGCAATTATAAATAAGTTATGAGGTGCTATTCAGAAATCTGATATGTTAGATGTTTTATAGTTAAGTTTAAAAGATATGTTTTGAATTACTTTCACTTGTGATGAATAGTTGAATTTAGTGGACTTATTATATAAAATAAATGTATTATGTATGTGTTGTGTCACACCCCAGGATTACCTTTATTCTAGAATCAATGTATCAGATGACTGACGACACGATTCCACGAGTCCAACCTCGCTCGTAACGAGGCAGTGAAATTTCATCTAATCAAATCATCACAAATATTCAATTCATACTACTTAACTTAATTCATATCACAATTAAGCATGAAATCTTTAAGTAAATAAATACTGATAAATCGAAGACATTTAATTTAGACGTACTAAAAGTTTTTAATCTTTCCAAACTATACACCAAAACGCATAATTCAACAAAATGACTAAATTTCTACCCAAATTGCCTTTTCCAAAATTATCAACTGGTGATCATGTTTTATGAGACAAGAATGCTAAAGTAGTCGCATAAAAGACAAGAGAACAATCGCATGTATATTTAAATTTGCAAACTAAACTGGTGCAAGAATGAATAATGTAATCAACAATACGATGTAAGGCTGTAAATGAATAATATAACTGGAACAATACGCCAGGTACGTAGTATCATCAGTCGAGTTATTTAATGAAAATCATTTCGCTCTATATCAAATCATTTTTAGAAATATCATTTATAATTGCATGGTTTTGACTTCATAACAAAGGTCACACCCTACCGTCGGCAGTATGAAGCGCCGTAGAACCATACTACTTACCTACACCGACATAGACAAATTAACGGCTCCAACCTCAAAATGCCAGAGTCGGGGATACTAAGATCCCCTAATCACGGCTCATCTCGTTAAAACTTTTTTTTATCTCATGCATTCTAACATATGCCTTCCTATCACAATTTTCCGACATTTCTCGCTTATCACATTATCGCTTTACAACATGTATTAAAATATTTCTATATGCCCAATGAAATCATATAACTAATGCTTATAATCATCAGAATCGCGAATCTACGCAGCCAAGTGATTCAGATTCAGATTCAATATTTAAATATCTATACGTTCAATATTTATAATTTAAAAACGGCATACATAAGAATAAACTAAATTTAAATTAGAATCTCACTCGATTATACACTGGACCCTCGATTCTCCTCAGTACACAACCTATAATGAAATAACTCTTCTAAATACTTATATAACATACAACTCATAAATGAAACTCATAATTAACACCAATCTTATCTGAAATTGATATCTCCTCATATGTTTCTAAATAAGAGCAAAGAATCGATCGGCCAATATTAATTACTGACAATTAAATTAAACTAAAATTAACAAAATGTCAATCCTAAACCCCATTTTAATACATAATTCAACACACCTCAAAACAGTTGAACTCCCCAATCACGATTTCAACAGAAAAAGAGATGGGAAAGAAAATTAGCAACTTACAAAATTCCTAAGTTTCCGATCTGAACAGGAAATCCCAACCGACGGTTCAGATTTCGGCACTTATGGGATTTTCCAACCCCGGTTGGACTTACAAGTGTGGCGCGACGACATAAAGCGCTCCAGCGGCGCCATACGGATGCGGTTCAGCGGGCGCCAGGATGCGACGCCCAATGCCGGCGAATCCTTACCACACGCCGCAGTCAAGCCACGGAGTGGCGCGTCGGCCGACACGCCGAGTGGGGAGCGCGTCGCGCTCAGCGGAGTCACCGGCCGGGGAAAGGAAAGGAGGAGACGAATCCGATCACGGAATGATGGGCCGTATGGAAGGAAATAAGTGAACGATCCCTGCGCCCAGCGTCGAGCTTTAATCCAACCGTCAGATGCTTAAGACTATGCTACAGCCTGAATAAATTAAAGATAATTGGATATTACAATTTCCCCTTAAAAAAAAAATTTCGTCTCGAAATTTCTTCATTCAATCAGAAGGAAACTTCGCCTCATCTCTTGTTCAACCTCCCTTTTCTTTGAGTCATTTCCATTTAATTTTAACATAGAAAATTTGTCTATTTAATCTCTTCACATCAAATTCTAAAATCTTTTCTCCAATGCATAAGTCAAATCGGTAGATTTCAAACTTTGTATATGGAATCTTCGCTCATTTATGATCCATTTTCAACATTGAAATGTGAAAACGCGTGAATGTCACAATTCAATGGGTAAGGCAAGTCTCAGCCATATTGCCCATCCTTTCAATGATTTGCCCATGTACTGTACTCAATTTACCTCCAAATCTACTTAATTCCTTTCATAGGTTTGACTTTCAAGAAGACAAATTCTCCAACTTGATAGGAAAATCTGGCCTTCTTTCAAAGTTTTTGCGTTTGCTCGCCTGTAAATCTCACTATTGCTTGGAAAAATTCAACTCATTTTCAATTCTCCCACTTTCAACTAACTGCGAGAACTTACGATATCAAATGGTCTAATGCCAATCTTAATTGATCTCGAGAAATCTATAATTTATTTCTTCCTGCATCGATATATAGCATATCTGAGAAGTGAATTTGGCTTCATATTGCATTATAGTTTTGATCCTTGAGTTAGATTGAAAAATTTGTCTTGTAAAAGTCGGTGATGGTGGAATAAACCAATCTTTGAATACTTTGACAAATTCATCCCATTTGATCGAATGTATCGTGAGTCAAATCTTACCAAATTGATATCTCCTCATATAAGTTTTCAAATCTTTGGAGCGACTCAGGTAATCCGATTGAATATTACGATTAACAAACTAAAATTAACAAAAATGCCAATCATAAACCCCCATTTTAATACACAATAATTCTGCAATACACCTAGCAGCCAAAACAGTTCGGAACTCCCCAATCACGCATTTCAACACCAGGAAGGCATTTGAAAGAAAAGGTATAGGGAAAGAAAATTAGCAACTTACAAAATTCTAAGTTTCCAATCAGATCAACCGAAATCGACCGCCGATTCGGCAGCACGGATTTTCCAACCCCGGTCGGACTTACAGGCGGTTTCACGACACAGCGCAAGAAGCT
The DNA here is from genome assembly GCA_021442155.1 of Cymbidium sinense. Classification (NCBI taxonomy): domain Eukaryota; kingdom Viridiplantae; phylum Streptophyta; class Magnoliopsida; order Asparagales; family Orchidaceae; genus Cymbidium; species Cymbidium sinense. Next base: position 29,084,889 of record CM038217.1, read on the forward strand.
CCAGCGGGCGGCGCTTCTGGCCGCTGCAGCCGCCGACTGAATCAGCCCGCCAGACGCTCTGGCCCGAGTGGCAGTTCTGCCGGCACGCCACGCCGAGGAAGGGAGCGCATTCTGCGTCGCGGAAGCGGTCGTCAAGCGGCCGGAAAGGAAAGGAGGAGACGAATCCGATCGGGAATGGCCGTGGTATGGAAGGAACGAAATAAGTGAACGAGTCGATCCGACCATACGCTGGGCTTTAATCCACGTTGCATGCTTACTTACATTAAGCTGACAAAGAACGAAATTAAAGTGATAATTGGATATTACATGTTGTTGGGTGAACCTTCGGTGATTGAATGTCTCCATTCATAATGAATTTAGACATGCATTTAGTTAACTAGATTTACTCACCTCTATTATATCCCATGTTTAGATAAGTGTCATCATGGGGCATAACAAGAGTAAGAGAAGGTGATAGAGAAAGCGGAAATGGAATTAGATTTTGTCGTGTGCATGCAAACATAGTGAGATGCGAACTAGGGTTTGGTGGAGAAGCAAAACCAAGAGGTAAATCTTTTAAAATTTCTAGTATGTGGTGAGGAAAATGAAAGAGATGAATAGAAGATGAAGATGAGGGGTTATGAAAATTAGTAAAAAGATTAAAATACATTCCCTGCCAAGCTTCCCCTGGCCATGAAAGACAATAAACTTTCATGGTGGCTTTCCACCACCAAATGGAAAGATTCAAGTTTTGGATACAAAAACACAACAAGCTTTGTTTTATTCATTTTGTATAGTATTTGTACATGGAGAAAAATGTTCATAAACAAAACTTAAAGTGTTGAAAGCAAAACTACAACATTTGAATTTAAATTGGGAAGATGGTTTTGAATGGCTTAGAGGCGACTTTAAATCAAAGCAAAACTTCCATCTATGCCTTCATGAAGTCGAAGAGATTATCCATCATTTTTTAGCTCACTCAACTCTAATCCTCACCATACCGAATGGTCTACTCTGTGATATCCCACAAATATATATATATCAAAGTAAATTTTTACTTAAAATTTTATATTTCATGCTAATTAGAAATTTTTTTAATTGTAATGAATTATTAAATAATTAAAATGTATTGATATGCATAATTAAATAAATGAAAAGTGAAGTTATAATTAAATATTGAATTAAGTAAATAAATAAAATTTTGAATAAATATATGAATAAATTGTAAGAGGTTCATATGCTTAAGACATAAAAATTATATCATAAAAAAAGGTAAATAACAATAGAATCATATAATATTTTAAGAGTAGAGTGTTAAATCTAGTAATTTAATAAGAATACTATATTAATAAATAAATTAAATGATGATGGTTAGCATAATTAGATTTGTCTTATGTTAAGAAGGTAGAGGTAGACCTAAAAAGACTTGGTTAAGATGTATAAAAAATGATCTTAGTATACTTGAATTAAATGAGAATTTGACACATAGGACACATGGACGAAGGATTCATGAATCTCACCCAAGTGGGATTAAGGCTTCTTGTTGTTGTTGTTGTTGTAGAGAGATGTATAGAATAATTAATGTCTTATACATTATTATAGATGTCAAATTAAGAAGACAAAATCTTAGAAGTGGGGAGGCTAAAAACCAAGTCTTCTAAATTTTGAAGCGAATATTCGTACTTTTGACTTATGGTAATATTATTGTTTTCTTCTAAACTGGTTGCTTGCAATGTCATTGATAATTATTTATATTGATTGTTATTGCATTGTTTATTCTGATTTATCTAATCTTTAAGTATTGATCATATTGAAATAAATGCCCCAATTTTTTTTTCATTTAATGTTTAAACTTTATATGTTATAAATAAATATTGAATGTGATGAAAAATATGAATGTCATGAACTATATAGTATGCATGTATATGTATATTGCCTGATACTAGCTAGGACACTAAATTAGTCATGCACATATATGAAAAAGGTTATTGATATTGAAATACCTTAAATGATGCAACTTTAAGAAGTGGCTCATGTGATAGATGTAAATAACATAGATATTATACTATATAATAGAGTGTGCTAAACTTTCCTAATAAATCATAATTGAATATAAACTATTATTTGTTCTTAAACTAATTCATTACATTTGACTAATATGTGCATTGTTTCCTTTTTTATTATGTAATTATAGTTTAGAGGTATGAGTATACTGCTATTGATAGTTCACTATGATTTTGATCTAACATTTGCAAGTTGCAATTTTGAAATAAAAATGAGTGATAGAGAAAAAAATGTTAATAAATTGTGGTCAACATAGAAAAAGGTATAATTATAATTATTTTAATTTAAATTACTTTATTAGTGGCTCTTTTAATTTCTTGAATTATTGCTAGTTCCTAATAAAAATAATAGTAAACTTATTTTCACCGCCTGACCATTTATTCTCATCTTAGTAATTCTAATCCTCAAGTCGAGTCTTGACATACTCTCACTTTGGCATCTTTTAGGGCTCCTTTCTTAGAGTCAACGCCTCATATAGTCATGTCTTATCTTGCTGAAGCTTTATCTTCATCTTCTTTTGTGTTGCATCTCAAGAGTTCTCTATGTCAGCATCTTGCCCTCCATTTTGTGATAATGACAACCATTATTGCCATAACAAGCTTCATTTTTCCATCTATTAGGATGGAGATCCCATCATTAAATTCTTGCATTAGTCTCTTCCTCTCTTTCTAGATCAACAGCTCACATCCACACCTTAGATTAACTTCTTTGCCATCATTCACACTCTCATCCTTAGATTCTTGTTAAATTTTCAAGACCTTCCTCTCTAGCTTTCTTTTCTAAGGTTATTGTATCAAAACCTATTGGTATTGTTAGTTGTTCATAGTTTTCTCTTATTGATCCAGTGGCCTCTCTATTTGATGCTTCCACTAGGATCCTTCTCATGCATTTAGATCAATTGTTCTTGTTAATATTCCTACTATATATGCTCCTCCTTTCATTAAAGTTTTTTCTTTTTCTATTCAATTTTGTCAGGAGGAATACTTCTCCGCACTCCATTTGTCTTCCAATATTTTTTTTTAGCAAGGTTCATATCTATCACAACACAAGCTATCCTCCATCATTCATGATAAAAATGCTCCCATTTTTTCTAGAGCTAAGATTTTTGAGTTGACAACTCCATTTATTTCCTTGATAATTACATTTTTTTCTAGGATCATCCCAATCTAGAGTTTATTCATAGATTTACATTTAACCTATGTTCGATTAGTGATTTTAAAATTAGGATAATGTTCTTATCAAATTATCTCTAAAAGTTGATTTTTCAAGACTATTCTTACGTAGATCTTTTTATGTGAAATGGAATAGAGGTTTTTCAATGTGCAAATTCAGGTGGTCTCCACACATAGACTCCTAAAAATCACATCTCTGACTTGGATTATTTTTTCACATCTTTTTGTCCACTATTTTAATCAATCCACTTCATTTTTTTCTTGTTTTATTTATGGCAAACCTTTTCTAAGTGAATGTTAATATTGTTGGGCTCTCTAGGCGATCTATAGCTAGGGTCTTAATTGAAATAGATGTTATTGTTCCATTAAAAAAATATTTGTATTATTCCTCAAGTGGTTATTGGTAGAAGGTTGAATTTCAGAGCATTCCTTCTTATTATCGGTCTTAAAAAAAATTTTGCCACAAATTTTCAAATTACTATAAAGTTCATCATGAAGTGAGTAAATCATCATCTGTAGATTCCAACACATAGGATAATCGAGATAACAACAATGATCAAAACCAATCTACAAATTTGTAGTAGCAATCCCTTTACTTTAAATATACATTATACTCGAATCCTGACATCTATTCTAGTTTTGCCATCAAATTTGGGCCTCCCATTCCTGATACATCTATTTAAAGTATTATGGTTGTGATAAAAACTTTTTCTTCAACTTTCAAGACTGATTTAGATTCACCAATTGGAATAGTGCATGCTCCTAATGATCTTTCTATTATAGAGGAAGTTGGAGATCTGAGATCTACTGTTATATACTTTTGATATAAGTCTCACAAGTATTAAATAACAAATCAACAATTGGTTTCAAATCATATTTGATAGAAGAGACAAAAATAAGAAAAACATATTTATTCATTCAGCAAGGTTTACTAGATTTCAAACAAGACACAATAATTAGCCAACAACTTTGGCGTTCTTGACTTGTGACGAGTGAATGGATCTACTCAACAATTAGATGGATACATTATCCCCTAATATCATGTTATTTCTGGGTTCTTGTATATTGGTTAATAGTTTATCTTCTAGTAGTTCTTTGTAATTATTTTTGTTGTACTCATTTCATTAATTAATTATAAGATTTGCACTTAGATTAAAACCAACATTATTTTGGTTGAAAATGAGTCTTTGTTCTCCATTAATTCCTCACTCTTAAGAAACCAGATTTTTAACCGTATAAGTTGGTTGTTCATCCAATTAATTTCTCCATTTACATCAACACAAATAGATTAATACATTTTTATTATAAAGCATTCACATGGCACCAGATAACAAGGAAACTGGATCATACCTGCTTTTGTTCTAGTAGGGAAAATTTTGTTAGTAAATGTTCCATTTCTTTCCAAAGGTCCTCATGGTCTTCAACTACAATTTGATCCTTTGGAGTTGTAGACCATATAAAATCTTCATTCTCCTCAGAAAGTATTTTTTCTGGTTGAGCCTTTGGCTGAAACTCAACTTCCATTTTAGCTTTTTTTATGTTTCCCATGCATTCCTCTATTAGTTCCTTACATTCTGTTGCACTAAGTAGTATCTTTCTACGAGATGACTTCTTATGATTAAGAGAGTTACCACTATGTGAATGTAGTCCTTCCTTATCCCTAAACCTTTGCCTATCCTTATCAATAAGTCTTGGCCTTCCTCTTCTTCTAGGCATACCCTCAGCTAAACCATACTCCTTTAGCATATCATGTGATTTAGTTGGATGTTCTTCGCAGATTTCTTCTACATTCAATCTACCAGGATTTTGTGATTGAACTCCTCTAAAATTTTTATCTGATAATTTCTTTCTTGCGAAAGTTTGTAAAGGTACTGCACATTCAACTCTGCCCGAACTCTTCTTTATGTGACAAAACTCAGAATTATCCAAGTACTGTTCATCACAAGCCAATTGTTTCCATATTATATGCTCCAACTGGTCTACATCTAGCACCTTTTTCTTCTTCAACTTGTGATCAAAGTTCATTGATGAGTAGCTTGTGGATGGATCAGGTTGTATCACGTCACCTAATCCATGCTCCCTGGGCCTATTTTGTGACTCAGTTGATGATTCATCATGGATTTCATCCATATCCAGTCTACACGGACATTGTGATTCAACCGCGTTAAAATTTTCATGTGATAATTTCTTTCTTGCTTTAGTTTGTAAAGGCGTTACACATTCAGCATTGCCTAAACTCTTCATTACATTGCAAAACTCAGAAGTATTCAAGTATGCGTTCTTCAACCAAGGAAGCAGTTTGTTTCTGTTTTCTGTGGTCCAACTGGTTTACATCTTGGGCTCTATTCCTCTTTGAGTTATGAACAAAGTTAGTTGGTGAGCGTGAGAATCAGGTTGTTTCAGGTTGTCTACACCATTCTCCTCTAAACTATCCTTCAACTTAGCTGGATGTTCTTTAGGGATTTCTTTCACATCTTGTGACTGAACTTCTTTAAAATTTTCATCTGAAATTTTCTTTCTTGATGAAGTTTGTATAGGAATATCAAATTCAGCATTACCCGAACTCTCCTTTACATGAAAAACCCCTGAATTATCCAAGTGTTGTTCAAATGTCAATGAAGCTGACTTTTTATGTTTTCTGTGATCTAATTGATCTACATCTGGTGCACTATTCCTCTCTGAGTTAAAATAAAAATTAGTTGATGAGCAACTTGCGAAATGATCAGCTAGTATCTTTTGATTTTTATCTCTCCTGCTCTCCAACTGGCCTACATGTCGCGCTCTGTACCTCTTTAAGTTGTAATTAAAATTAGTTGATGAGTAGCCCGTGAAACGATTAGGTTGTATCTTTTGACGTCTTGATCGTCTCAGACTCTTTCTGTCATAGAGTACTTCAATATCTGAGTCACAATCCACCTCTGTACTTTCATTCTTTTCCTGATCACTACCAACATCTAATGGACTTTCTGCTTCCATTTTTCTCCTCAAAACAAAGGAAGAAATTGTTTTGACTACTGGGCATGAATATTCCCTTACACTGCTTGAAATGCATGATATTTATGTCCTCATCAGAGTTTGAAGACAATACTTTACTATGATCAACTGACTTCTGTTCTCTTTCCAAAATTTGGTAAACTATGTTTCTCTGTACTGATTTCATATGAAAACGCATTCCTTTCAGAATAGAGAGGACGATTAGCCATGAAACTTGAGAAGAAACCAGGCCACTAAGAAGTTTACTTCTAGTATGTGCAATGCAGTCCACTGAGCAACTCCATCTGTGGAAACCATCTGAACAAAGCTCATAATTGAGCTTTTGAAGTATGGCAATCTTGTCAATTGTGACAGCTTCGGCCCTATCAAACTTAATGTTCTTTACAACACCATTTGTTGCCCGTTCTTTGTAGAGTATGACAAAAAATAGGCAAGAACATCCACCTTCATGAGGGCTGCAATTTTTAGATACTATTTTTGCATCAAACCACCTTGGCAACTGCAAGTTAGAAACGAAAAGTTTTCACTTTACACACACAGGTTTAGGTAAATTACAAGATTTTGACCAAGTCGACTAGAAGTAAGAGCAGCTCACAAGTATAATAGCTAGTCATAGATTCATTTAATAATGAGAGAGAATACACAGGAATGAGAAGTATGAGTTTTAGAGATTACTAAAATATCTCAGACTGTGAACTAACATACAGGTTGCTGTGGATCATAATCTGAACTTTCTGAAATCCAACAAGCTGAAAGTACACAAACATCAGCTCCAACCTTTAAAAGGTGTAAGCAATCACAAACAGTCGCTTTTCTAGAGCGTAGCCGGATGTAGTCCCCGCAAATTTCCTCTTCTACAGTTGAACCCTGGTGGTGCATGCGGGCAAAAGTTTTTCCATTTACGATACTCACAAGCTCTGTCCCATGCCATGATCCACGATAGAAAGACTCAAATGCTGCAAGTATCAGACAATAGTGAGGCAAGGCCTAAACTTATGTAAATAAAAGGAAGCTAACGAAAACTATGATGTTTGATACAACTGAAAAAATTTCTATATTAAAATCTGTATTTAAGTTATAAAAATGTTGGTTCCAAGCACAAATAAGAAAGGTTAAGAGTTGATGTTAGATAAACAAAAATGCTAAAATTTATGCCAAATTTTATTAAATGAATTTATATTTGATTTTTTTTCAATGCTAGAACATTTCATAGAAGCAAAGTACCATAACCTAACTCATTTGTCAGTGAAAAGTGATCAAGAGTTTTCTAGGATATTACACAAAACATTCTACCATAATTTACCTTGACTGAGGTGAAATACAAGCAAGGTGTGCCAAGTGATGTGCCATAACTTGAACCAATTGTTGTTAAAATAAAGGGACAATAATTTTTGAAACTAAGATTAGATATTCCATATAGAATTCAGAGAATTTGAATAGGAAGATAAAAGAACTACTCGATACAATGATTAGAAGACAAATAAGCATTGCTTGTCTACAAGAAACTAAAAGTAGAGAGAAAAATCCAAAGATATTAGGAAAAGCTTTAGCTTACTACATATTAAAAAAAGTTGGCAATATAAATGAGGTTGGGATTACAGTTGATAGAGGGTTGAAAAACATTAGTTAAGATATATAAGGTTAGCATAAGAAAAAAATGTATCAGAATATCTTGATGCATTGTGCAGGATGGGGCCCCTTTTTGCCACATATCTACAATTTTACGAGTAACACATTATCTCTCAATATAAATATTAGATAATTTAATTAAACTATTAGATAAATCTATTCAAATTATTAGACAATATAACTAAATTTTTAGACATTTATAAGTATAATTATTACAAAAAAAATGTATAACGAATGTGTACTAATTTAGTTATATTATCTAATAAGTTAGCTATATTGGTCTAACAGTTTAAATAAATTATCTAACAGTTGCATTGAGAGATAACATGTAAAATATGAAATTAAAGACCAATGGCAAACAAATAGCCCCATCCTATTGAAAATTGCATCAAAGAACCTCAATATAATTATTTTTTCAAAATAATATTATAAATATGGTTATTACTTATTCTGTTCAATTTGGATTAGAAGATGGTTTAAAAAAATAATTTTAGGAAAAGATGAACAAATTAATATAACATGTATCTAAGAAAAAGAGGATAATTATTGGAAACTACTTATATGAATATATAGACTCTAGTAGAGGATAATGAATAGAAAATAGAAATGCAATAAAAGGAATCATATTTTAAGAAATATGAAGAGCAATGCATTACATTCAAAATTAGAGCCACCGAATCATAAAAAAATATTTTTTAGTATGAAAAAAAATTTCTCAAACATTGCAAGGTGATTACAAGAGAAAAATTGGTCACAAAATATTGAGTGAAATACTAAAATGAAGCTTTAAGAAATACTAAATGGGAGTGAAATGCAATGGAACCAACTCTACAAAAATGAATAAAAGTAGAACTTTAAGTCCAATAAGATGCTATTAAAATATAAAGAGCTATGAATGATAGTGCAGTGTTTTGTCACACATCTTTCCAATGGCGTTACGAGAATTAAGAGAATGTCGAATGTCGAATGATTAAAGGTGGGGCATTTTCGTAATAATATTAAAAATAAAAGAGATATTTAAAAGTCATAATAATTATAGAAGAATCATAGTTATGAGGCATATCATAAAATTTTAGGAGAAAGTAATAGAATATAATGTCTACTTGGACCATGTCCATCCCTCCATGGTAGACTAATATCCACTAAGAGCCCACTTAATATAGACTTAGAAAAACTATGTTAAAATTAAAGAATCAATTTGTTTTATGCCAACAAAAAAAATTATGGAACCAATTGTAGTGCTGAAATGATTAATGAAGATATTAAAGCAGAGAAAAAACTTCATTTTTTTATTTATAGAAAACATGTGATTAAGTGGCAAGAGAAATGAGTCGATGTGAATTAAGAAAAATGATGCTTGTAAAAAGGTATATTGAAGCTATTAAAGATAGTGCTTTAGAGCATTAATCAACATCAAAAGTGTTAAGAGTGACACCAATGGTGTTAGTAGGATTGAGATGATGTTAAATAAATGGAAGAGAGATATTTTGGTACCAATATTCAGGAATAAAGGAGATGTTTAAAGGTTGTAAAAATTATAGAGAAATAAAGCTTATAAGTCCTATAATAAAATTTTGAGAAAAAGTAATAGAACAAAGACTTTAAACTTTAAGTTAATATTAAATAATTAATTTGGTTTATGCTAAGAAAAACTATTATGAAAGCATTTTACATGTTAAGATGATTAGTAGAAAATAAAAAATAGAAAAAGAAAAGATCTTTATTTATTTATTTATTTATAAATTTAGAGATAACAAATGATTGAGCATTAAAAGAACTATTCGATCTGAGTCAAAAAATGATTGAAAAAAAGATATATCCATTAGAGTATTAATTAGCATCATAAATATCAAGTGATCAATGAGTTTTCAAATATAGTAGGAATACGTCAAGGATCAACATTAAATCCATTAATTTTTTTTGTTGGCTATATAGATGCATATAAAAAGATATTCAGAGTGAGATGTCTTCATGTATTCTTTTAGTAGATGTTATACTTATAATTGATAAGACATCCTAGTTAAATTACTGGAAAGTTAAAATTATTGAGAAATACTTAAAAAGATAAAAAAAAGGTTAAACAATTCAAAATTAGAACTTAACGATTATTGGAGCAAAGCTTTAGTATATAAATATCAATATTGATGAATGTGGATAATAATCATTAATCAAAATTCTTAGAAGATAAATTAATAACTAGGGGGTGTAGGTTTAAAAATATTGGATTCATTATATAAAAAATAGGGATATAAATAAGAAAGTATCACAAGAATATTACAAGATAATAGAATAGAAAGGAGACTTAAAATGTAAATTTTATAAATTTAAAATTATGGCCATTACGTTATATAAATTTAAGTGTTGGCTAGTAAAAAGTTACTTATGATTAGGTAGATTTCAGTAGAAATCAGACTATTAAGATTGATGCACAAAAACAAGGATAGTTAATTAATGATTATATTATAGATAGAGTTAGAGTAACATCTATTAAAGATAAGATAGTAGAAATAGACTTAAATGGTTTGAATAAATACAATAAATGATAAAAAAAATATACTCATATTTAATTGGATAAAATTAGTGTTAAAGAATCAGGGAAGAAAAGTTAGACACAACATACAATGGATAGAAGTTATTCAAATAGATTTGCACTAATGCAACACTAAACATGAAGGAATACAAAAATGAGAATCCATACGGACGACCACAAGTAGTAGGATAAAACTAATGATAATGGCGATGATTCAAGCTATGTTAGAATAAGTTGAGGAAAAACTATCCAGCAAAGTTGAACTAGTTGAGGCTTCAAGATGTCAATTGAAATGCAAATTTTAAAGTTCATGATGATTAGGCCAAATAAAATGCTCTCCTCTAAGTTAAAGAAAACACAATGTGGTTAATTGCTTGAGTTGAACCAATTGGATGTTTGTTGCTTAGATCCTGCATTCTCCTTCAGATATAAAGATTGGTTCCAATCATCCTCATACAGTAGTTCAGATGTCAGAAACGAAACACCTGTGTAACTGTGTCATAAGTAAGAATCTCCTTCAGTAGAGTAAGTGTGAATAATTTTTCAACAAGCGGATAACTGCATTTAGGCTGGCATCCATGTTTCAGATTGCCAATTTCTTGTTCAACATTCCGGTATTTGAAAATTAGGATATAAAAAAGGTTAAACAAATAATCGAAATTAAAATAATAAACCTTCAAACCTTCAAGTTTAGCGTCACATAAAAGAACATAAATCATAAATGAAATTCTACGGAGAAAAATAAACTCAAAATGTAAAAATCCTACCAAAACAAGATATTTCAAATAGAACAAGCTAGGGTTCTCGAACAGTAAATAGAAACATCAGTAACACTGGTTATAAGTTCGCCCAATATCAAAAGCTACTGGGATGCTGATAAAGGATTGAAACCTATGCAATGCAAACAAAACCATCTGAAGAAAACGAAAAGTTGATTTTTTGAGGAAATTTTGATTTTTTTAATAAATATTTTAAACAATAATATAAAGACAGTGACAAAGAGAACTGCACTTCAAAACTCATAAAGGAAAACGCAATTAGTTTATAACAAAAAAGGTTGAAGTGTGTCGCACGTTGAAAAAACTTCGATGAAAGCGCCTCGCCCGCCGGCGGCGCCGGAGGAGGCAGAAAGTTTGAAGGGACGAGGAAACAGATAACAAGCAGGAAGGGGGAATGTAGGAAATTTTATTTTAAAATATTTTTTCCTGTTCATGAAGGAATGCTTGCTCTTCAATAAAACGAACCGACGGCTATCGGTGTGGAGCAAAGCAGAAAGTTACTGCTTCGAGGCGTGCTCGGAACGAGAAAATATAACGTTCGGAGTATGCACGTCCCGAAACGTTCCGAAAGTAGCTTTCTCTGCACACTCTAATTCTGATTTGACGCATATCTAATAATTTTTTTCTAATTTTAGTGTTTAACGGTGCGGTAATTGGACGAACGATGATGATATCATTTATCCCGATTATCGCATTCGAAAAGAAGCGTCGTTAATCGTAGATGAATTTAAAAATAGATATCTAAATTTGGATTTAGGGGTGTATTTTTTTTTCAAACCTAGAGAAGAAAAATCTCATTTTCCTTATGAAGATGGAAAATGAATTTGGAAGTTTTGGCGAGAAAATAGGCGATGATGTATTAAATAAAATTCGATAATTTTTTTCATTGTATCGTCAATTTTTTTACGGTTTATTAGTGTTATTCCAATTCTTTTATTTAGTGTATATTTTTTTACATTGTTTGGAGTTCTTTGCAGAAGAATTTCTTATTTTGAGATATTTTTATATATGCTTCTCAGCTTCTCTATGAAATCTGAGATGATTTTGAATATTTTTACAATTTATTTTTGGATGGAAGAATATGATCATTACATTCCATTAGAAATAATTTTTTGGCTATTTGGAGAATATGTTCATTCATCATCCATCAATAATTTGGATTTGTTTGGTTATTTTTTAGTATTGTTTTGCATCTGTACTCCTTGAGAATTGAGATGATTTTTACATTTTGATTTCTGGGAGTTGTTGAGATTATTTTCACTAGTACATGCTCTCTGTACTCTCCGAGTCTGAGACATTTAGTCATTTTTTCTATTTCTTTTCTGTTTGGAGGAAATATGTTCATTAGGCCAATTTGGAAGGTGTTTGGATGATTTGGTATTTTCTTAAATTTGTACTCTCACTCTATCTCGTGAGAACTGAGATGATTTTTTGGCCATTTTTTGATTTTTTGCCTTGGTTGTTAAGATTAGGTTGATTTTAATTCAATTTGATATGTTTGGAGAAATATGTTCAATGAATTTGGAAGGTGTTTGGATGATTTGTTAGTATTTTCTTTATTGTATGTACTCTCACTCTCATGAGTACAGATGATTTTTTATTTTTTTCTTTCTTGGTTGTTAAGATTAGGTTCATACATTGATGAAGCAATTTGATGCTTGTTTGGATGATTTCTAAGAGATTTTTTACGTATTTTTATACTCTCGAGTCGATGATTTTGATATTTTTGCTTTATTTTGCCTCTTTGTAGGAAATATGTTCATTACAATCCAAAGTGCAAATTTGGTGGCGTGGTTGGTTTTATGGTTAATTTGCATCTGTACTATCATTCTTGACTTTTCATTTTGAAGTTTATCATGCGAAAATGATAACTTTGAATCAGATCCTCGCTCTACGGTGATATTTTATGACACTCTTTAGTAATAAGTCATTGATATTTTATAGAGGCTTCATCTACATCAATTCATTAGACTCCAGAATTACTCAATCTATTACCTCAATCTGTCTTCTTTGGGACATGGAGCTTTCTTTACGGGTGGGCTGTATTCCTTTCACCCAGATGAAGTTGGGTGATAATATGGATGCCAAATAGAGAGAGAAGGTCTTATGGCATGGGAATGTCTTTATCATGAGATTGACTTTTGAGGAAGCCTAAAGAGCATCTTGAAGGTAAAAAAATACAAAGCAAAAGAAACCTTATTGAGCAAGAAGACTACCCCCTCTGTACTCTCTATACTCTCTATACTCTTTATATTCTCTATACTCTCTATACTCTATGTACTCCCTGTACTCACTGTACTCTTCTCAACTCATGAGTAACTTGATATAATACTGTTTATGTTTCATCAGTAATTTTTCTCAACCATTGTATACGTACAATTTCTTTACGGTTTGTTAATATTATTTCTTGAAATTCTTTTATTTAGTGTATATTTTCTACACTATTTGGAGTTCTTTGCAAAAGAACTTTGCTTATTGAGGATCCTTTGCATGGGTATACTCTCGTAATCTAGAGTCTTGTCATTCATATTATTTTCATGAGTTCGCTGCGGAGAATATGTTCATTACATTATTAGAAGCAACTTGGAAATTTGTTTGGGTTGATTTTAGGAGAGTTTTGCATGTGTACTCTGTACTCTCAGTCTGACTGAAAGTATTTGGGCATTTTTCCAATTTTTTATGTGAATGTTTGGAAATATCTTCATTACAAATCCATTAAGAATAATTTGGTTTGTTTGGTTCTTTAGTGTGATTTTGCATCGTTTCTGTACTCTCTCTATGTATTTTTATCTTATATACTCTATACTCTCATGAGAGTACAGAGCATTTTGGTCATTTTTTTTTTGTATCTTTGACCTGTTTAGAGAAAATATATTCATTACAATCGATCAGGAATAATTTGGAGGCTGTTTGGTTGGTTTCTTAGTGCTATTTTGCATCTATACTCTTTGTACTCTCTTGAGAGTACATATAATTTTGTGGATATTTTTTTTTTCCAGTTTAGTTGGCACGGATGTTGATTATGTTCATTACATTCCAATGGTAATTTGGTATTTGTTGGATGGTTTTAGAGGATTTTGCATCACTCTCTGTACTCTCATGAAAGTACAGCATTTTGGTCATTTTTCTATTTCTTTGACTGTTTGGGAAATATGTTCATTACAATCGAACAATTTGGAAATTTGGTTGGTTTTTTTAGTGTTGCATCTTCTCTGCACTCTCTTGAGAATCAGATGATTTTGATATTTTTCCAGTTTCTTTGGCACGATTGTTGATTATGTTCATTACATTCATGGAAGTAATTTGGTCTGTTTGGATAGTTTTAATTTTTGCATCATATTCTATGTAATCTCGGTTTAGCTCATTTCTTTACTTTCTTTGCTTTATTTGGAGGAAATATGTTTATTTGTGGAGCTATTTTACATGTCACATTTATGTGGAACAGGTGAATCGATGAAAGCGATGTGATGATGAAGTCGTGATATCTAATGACCCAAATTTGGGAGACTCATTGGCACCTTGTTGAGAAACAGAGGTATCATCTTGTGACTACATATCAAAGCAGCTTCAATGTTGGAAGGACCATACTAGTTATTAGACTCAATTAAAATCAAAAGATTTTTATGTGCAAAAGTAGGTCAAGAAATCACGTCTAGCTAGCAAAATTCCAAAAGCGATACAAGGGCCATTTGTCCTCGATTAGATTCTCTGACTTGGAGGGCGATGGTTAAAATATATATAAAGTCATAATCATTCGTTGGCAAAGCCTGCTGACCTACATCTTCTCAGATCACACGATGCATTAGCGATGAAAAGGCTTTGGAAGACAATGATAGAGAGCAATTAATGCATTCAGCTATCTAAGTGAGGAAGTTGGCGGCATAAAGAATATTGGATTCATAAAAAGAGATGCTTTCAATTTTATATAGAAAGAGAAAAGATCGAGGATTACGAATGGTGACAGTAATGCATTAATACAGCCGTTCAAGGAAAGACAAGCAGCGGACGGGATGTTTGCATGGGATGTACAAGTTGATGAGTCAGATTGTTTAGTAAGTTTTTTTTGGAGCAATGGCATGTCTAGATGAATATGACTATTTTGATGATGTGATAATTTTGATAGTATCGACTCAATAAATATAATCTTATTTTTTGCCCCTCTTGTTTGAGTGAATCATCACTAGCAAAATATGTTATTTGGGTATCCTTTTTTTCGAGAAGATTGAGTCATTCTGCTATTCGACATTTCTTGGTTAATGAGTATGACATCTGCAAATATTCAGATCAAGATCGCTATGGTGAGCTATCAAAATTGTATTACCGCATACTCGTCATAGGTTGTGTCAATGGCATATTTTGAAGAAAGCTCCTTCCAAGGTTCACTGCTTTAATAGTAATAAGAGGGTATAAAGGCTATTTTATGCATGCATGAGTAAATGTGACTCAGAGGAAGAGTTTGAAGAAGCTTAGTCTGCCATGCTAGAAGAAGGCAATTTGCATGATCATGCTTGACTGCCTGAGTTTTATAAAATTAGATCCAAGTGGTCCACTACATTCGTGATTCATTACGTATGGGCATCTTGTCAACAACGTAGTGAGTCAATGAACAACGTATGTCACGGAATCTCTAAACCAACAAGTTCTCACATTATTTCTTGGGGTTGGAGAAGGTTATGGAGACATGGCAATGAACATGATGAAGACTTCAAGTGTATGTTATTATTGTTAAGACTAGTCAATTCTAAAATAAGTTGTTATGTTTAATACAAAGCTTTATACTATGTTTGAGGAAGAATTTTTGCATGGAGTTGGAGGCCTATCATCATGTGGATGTGACCCATGAAGTATTTGGTGAGAAACTTAGAGAATAAAATTCATCCAAAATATGGGTGTCCATTTCAATGGGACTACCCAGATGTAACTTGAACTTGTAAGAAATTTGAAATGATGGGATTACTTTGTGTCCATTGTATGAGTTCTTAGTCGAGAAGATGTAGTGCACATTCGGATAAGTATCTTCTCATGCGATGGTCAGAGCAAGAGGATATTTACATCGATAGTGCATATAGAAAATTAAGAGATGTGGAAAGCACAGATGGAAATGTTACTGACATTATTTTCCGGAATCACATTAGTCGATATGCATATCAAATAAGCGTCAGGGCACAGGGTAATAATAGAGCTGAGGACTATATGCTTCAATCCTTAAAAAAATTATACGATGATATCAACTCTTAATAAGTGAGAATTCTTTTCCAGCTGACAGAGCAACTAAGAAGAAGAAGTCAACCACAGCAGACAAGGGGAAAAACATCTTAAAGGATCCGGTTAAACACGTCAAAGGGTGCTTCCGGCTTAAGGGATATTAGGAGATCCAAGAAAGCCAAGAGTAATTCTCTATTTGTCTCTTAATTTTAGTATTTAAAATATTCTAATCTTCAAACCATCCTATTTTTGTTGTTACGAAACCAAAGTAGATAGTGTCGCACGTGTTTGACACCCATTGCAACACCTTTCTCTATTATGCCAGAGTATTTTTTAGAGGTATGCACAGAATAGCACACATCGATGCTGTAAAAATCATTCTTGATCGATGTTCTACCTCGAATTCAACTCGAGCTCAACAATCAATCGGTGAAGTACACTAAGTTGATGATGGATATTATTACATTATTTCAATGCATGATATCATTTAGTTATGTGTTCTTCGAATGCAATCATTTTATGCTTTAGAGTCTCCAAGATGACTTTCTTTTACTTAGACACCTCTACTCACATGGGATTGGTTAGAAGCTTGTCTGTTAACATGATGATTTTCTTACGCGTCGTGGAATCATTTCTTCGTTAGGATGACTTTTTTCTTGTGAGCATCTTAATTCTTAAATGTACTATTATTATAAAATTTATCTATTTATCTTGAAAATAAATTAATTTATTATGATATTTGATGACTAAGATTCTTAATCAATGCTATATATACTCATATTCTATTTAAGTCAATATTTTAAAGCATCTTCAACTTAATGGTTCCGACATAATAATCTCATATTTGATTTTATTTAGGTTTATTAATATTGGTCAATTTTTTGAAGAAACTGAGTCTATGCCATAATCAAACATTTGTTCAAATACACTTAATCTATCTCATATTTGAGTTTATTGTATTATTTAGTAATTTCTCAGTGATTATGCCCCTACTGCCCATTGTGGAGTACAATTTACTAGATGAATCAATACTCTTCAGCCCAAGAACTTACATTCTTCAAACATGCCAAAGAAAGTGGAAAAAATGAAATGCTCATTTTCAAGAGAGTGAGAGTATAAAGAGTAGAGAGGGTCCATAACTTGGTTGAAACCAGGAAGGTCCAAATGGACTTTAATATGGGTCAATTATTTTTTGCTTAGTTTTTTTTCTTGTTATGCTGTTTGTTGCTCTTAAAGTAGTAGTGCATAGAGTTTACCCCATATTAAGGACTTTGTAATCCTTAAACTGTGGTAATAAAATTTCTCATATTTTACCAAATTGCGGTTTCGATTGATGAGTCTACCTTCTACGAGGATGAGCTAATTTTCATTCAGGACATTACATAGTTTGATATATACTAAAGTACTCTTATATTTTATGAAATGATTTTATTGCATGCATTACGATTTTGATAAGCGTATGTTCCTATCAACAAGTTTAGTAGTAGAAGAAAAAAATTCGTGATGAAGATGATACTAGTATTGATGATATTAGTTTAGTAATTATTTATAAATTTATCAATAATATTAATTTAATTTAGATGATACTTTCAGTTATTACATTATTTGAAAAATTCCTCATCTTAAAATATAGAATTTGCTCCACACTGCCTTCAAAATTTAAATTTTTGAATAAGACGTTGGTAAGCTGCATCATCGATAGTTTATTTGTCTATTTTATGCACATGTTTCAGTAGAAAGTAGGTTTTAAGAAGCATAATTTTATTTGGTAGAAAGTAATTTTATGCATTCACAAAATTCTATCACATTTTAAAGATCATAATTTCCTTTATTAAAGAGTTAAGTTTAATAATCGTACTTTATATTATGTTCACAAGCTAAATAGTTCATATTACTTCTCCTGCATACTTTCAGATTGAGGTATTCTGAATGTGGTTGAGTATAACGTAAATTTTAGATAATTTAAATTTTAACTTCACTTTTTCAGTTGATCCGAATTTAAAATATAATATTATTTGAATATCAAAATTAAGCTTATTTTCTCCAAATAAGTAAAGAAATCATCATAGAATCGTAAATAATATTATATCAACTACCTATGAGTAGAGAAGAGTACATAGAGAGTCCAGAGAGTCTAGAGAGTACAGAGAGTACATAGAGTACAGAGAGTAGAGTATAGAGGGTACAGAGAGTATAAAGAGTACAGAGAGTACAGAGAGTACAGAAGGTACATAGAGTATAAAGAGGGTTCACATGCAAAACTGCTCAGAAAACTCATAAAAAAGCAACCCAGGAGCATCCAACTTACTTTAAGGTTATAGTGAACAATTCTCTCGTCCTGCAAAGCAAAAGTGAAAATGGAAAAAAATAAGCAAACAATCTATACTATGAGGAGAATACAAAGAGTTAAGCTACAGAACACCTCAAATATTCTTATATACCTTCAAACTACAATTGAATAGAGAGTATAAGAGTGAAGTATAGAGTGCAGAGAAAGTATAGAGAGTCCAGATAGTGAGGTACAGAGAGTATAGAGAGTACGAGGAGGAGGGAATTGTAGAGACTATAGAGAGTCTGAGTAGAGAGTATAGAGTACAGAGAGAGAGAGGGTTCACATGCAAACGCTCATAAAACTCATAAAAGTAACCAGAGCATCCAACTTGCTTTAAGATTATAGTGAACAATTCCTCTTTATCCTGCAAAGCAAAAGTAGAAATGGGAAAAAATAAGCAAATAATCTGTATTATGAGGAGAATACAAAGAGTTAAGGTACATAACACCTCAAATATTCTTATAGTCAGCCTTCAAACTACCTATAATGAAATAGAGAGTATAAATAATACAGGAAGTACAGAGGGTACAAAAAGTATAGAGAGTCCAGATAGTATAGAGAGTATAGAGAGCATAGAGAGTACAAATAGCATAAACAGCATAGAGAGTACAGACAAAATACATCTCAGACGAGCTGACCATTGTTCGATGTTCTCTACTAATCATAATTTATCCAAAGCGCCAAGAAAAATTGAAGAAAAATAGATGAAATACTCATGTACTCCCAGAGTCTGAGAGATGATGAATACATCCCAAGAAAGCATTCCAACGTCAACCAAATTATTGCAAGTGTTCTCTATTAATAATAAAAGATCCAAACTGCCCAAGGATATTGAAAAAAAAATAGAAGAAATACCCTGTATAATTATTTCATACTTATCAAACTTTAAATGTACAATTCTTAGCTTAGCTTTTTCATTCCCAAACAAAAGATAGCGTAAGCGAACTTGACTCTAAAGCAATTCATCTTCCTCAACCAATCTTGGTGGTCAGCCCAATTAAGTGGGGATTTCAACGCCTCCATGTACTTATAAACATTGACCTATTATCTTGGGTGACAGCAACTCACCATTTCGATTGGCCATTTTGTGAGATCGCTCACAAAAGACTTGTCAGCATCTTCAATAAGTAATTTGATCTGAATAGCAAGAAGTATAGTCAATAAGGGGATAAAAAAATAATTGTTACAATCTCAGGAAGAATGGCCTTATGAGTTAGTTTTGATAATGAGTCATAAAAATACCAAGCCCTAAGCTTAATATGCCCAACCAGGAGTGCCAGTGTTGATTATATATAATTGGAAGTAAAGTAGCTCATTGACACTATCTGCGGTGATATCTTTGGATGAATAGCTTTCCTTTTGTAGGCTATATTTCATATAGCTCTGTAAAAAAAGAAGAGAATGTTTATAAATTATAGTTTTCATCTATACAAATAAAGATTGAATCGTAATACATTGTATATTTGTGGGATAACTTACCCGGCAGTATGAGATGTACAAATAGGGGACATACTGACCCGGACGGGCTCATCGGTATAAGAAGGTGAAGGCATCGATGTGTGCATCTGAGAGATAATGATCTGTCAGCAACTCATCGATCTGCTCTCGTGCAATAATGATATTCCCAGCCGTGAATACTATATCACCCCTGAGAAATATTTTAAAGCGAGCTTAATTAAATGAATAGGTTATTTTATGTATGAAGGAGTTGATTGAAGATTGACTTGTCCTTGAATCGGGAGCATGATGTGTCAATAAGATGGAGCATCGGCTTAGGGAGAACATCTCTGGATGAGAAGTCAACAAAATGATATGCCTCTACTAGCTATAATGAAATTACTGACGATGAAAGTTAATAATGAAGAGCTAGATTCACTATGAATTAAGGATCGATCTACTGAGATGATGCATACCTCCGACTGATGCTCCTCCACCACAACAATAGTAGTTTATGGGTCATCAATATTTATTGGCTCATCTTTGCGAACCTATAAAAAAATTTAGTGAAATCTATTTTTATTATCTCGAATTCTTAATACCTCTGTTGTCAGCTTCTCATATTGAGTGGAGGCCACCACATCACTTATTCTTGCTCGTGACTTCTGAGTATGTGGGAAGGGGAACAAATAGCTTTCCTCTTCCTTGTGAGCCTTCACACCACTCAATCCTTAAAGGCTTGAGCATCTTCATGGGTGGAGGCCTCCAAT
This sequence comes from Cymbidium sinense, assembly GCA_021442155.1. Taxonomy (NCBI): domain Eukaryota; kingdom Viridiplantae; phylum Streptophyta; class Magnoliopsida; order Asparagales; family Orchidaceae; genus Cymbidium; species Cymbidium sinense. The sequence continues at coordinate 29,105,780 of CM038217.1, forward strand.
AGCTTCTCCATGGTGGACTCAAGGGGCTTCCCAGTGGAGGCTACCCGGGGCTTCCCAAGTGGAAGTATCCATAGGGGCAGATGTTGCCTCCAGAAGACTCCCTGAGCCTCCACAGCTCTTAGTAGCCTCCATAGTGCCCCCTATGTTGCCTCCTCAAGAGTTCCCATGGTGACCTCCACAGAGCTTCCCCACATGGGGATGGTAGGACCTGCCAAAGAATAACCTCGATAGCGATAACCCACAAATCAATCCCATCCATTCTCTGTCATTGTTGCTTGAAAAGAAGATACTATATCTTTCAAGTCCCAAACTGTAAGTATCTCTCCACTAAAGCCTTATGGGGGGGTAGTAGCGAGGACAGATACATTGGATTGGGAGAATATCGAGAGAGACATATGGAGATTCATGAGGCGAACTGGACTTAAAATGGGATATCGCTCAACATGTATTGCATGTTGGAGGAAAATGATTCAAGGAGCCGTGTCTCCTCTTCGATATGTCCTCGAATGAAAGGCACGTGTTAAAAGCATAAAATGTGATGACGACAACATAAATAAATACATTCTTATATGAACTAAATGATATTATTATATGTCACCTGGTATCCTCCTAAAATAGTGAAGGCTTCAGCTAAAAACTTTATTTTTGGCCATCACAGCATACGTGGCTTTGCAAATGAAGATGGCGGCCTCATGATGCTTATGTGCTCAGTGGCCTAGATCTATAATTAATATTTATATAAGTTAACTTTAATGCATCAAATAATACATAATCGATGATATAGAATATACCATAAGAAGAGTGACAAAGCCACTCATGTACCCGGGAGTCTTCTGGGTATGAATCTTTGATGTAATACCATTAAATTCTGAAACTAGGAAGGCCCAAATGACCTCTGCCCAATTGTATTCAGCAAATTTATCTATGTCATCAACATAGACAATCAATTTCGATGCCACCCTATAGTTATGATATACAAAAAAAATATTTGGCAGCAGAAAACATATGTACAACTGCACAAACTGTGCCATAGGCAATGAGCTATCCACATGCTCAAGCATAGTCTTATAGTCCACTCGAATTGCGACAAGATTTCTATAAGACCTTCCCTCGTTTGACATCCCCTACAATTATCGCTTTCGGTGAAATGAATGCACTGCCCATCCAGAAAGAAAGCATGCTTCTCTATGCCCCAACAAGACAGGATTGAGGTAATGACTATTGAGTCTTGTTGAATTCCGTGGAGTCTAATGAATTGATGCAGATGAAGCCTCTTTAAAATGTCAATGACTTCATAAATCATCTTTACAATATTATCGAACACCATTCTGGTGGTAGGCACATCTCAAGTTATCCTTTTCCTATGATAAACTTTAAAATGAAAAGCTAGTTAATGAGAGTACAGATGCAAATCACCCATAAGAAACAACCAATCAGCCTCCAAATTATTCTCAATTGATTTGTAATGAACATATTTTCTCCAAACAGCCAAAAAACTAAAAAAAGGTTTAATCATCTCTCAAGAGAGAGAAATCTGATGCAAAATAACACAAAAATTAACCAAATAGAGTACATATGCAAAATAATATTAAAACTAACCAAATAGCCTCCAAATTATTCCTAATGGATTGTAATGAACATATTTCTCCAAATAGGCCAAAGAAAAATGACCAAAATACTCTGTACTCTCATGAGAATACAAAGAGTACAGATGCAGAAATCCCCCAGAAATCATCCAAACAGAGAGTACAAATGCAAAATAACACTAAAAAACCAACCAAACAACCTCCAAATTATTCCTATTTGATTGTAATGAACATATTTCCTCCAAACAGGCCAAGAAAATAGAAAAAATGACCAAAATATTCTGTACTCTCATGAGTGTACAGAGAGTACAGATGCAGAAATCCCCCAGAAACCATCCAAACATCCCTCCAAATTATTTTCAATGGAATGTAATGAACATATTTCTTCCAAACAGGTCAAAGAAATTAGAAAAAATTAGCCAAAATTGTCTGTACTCTCAAGAGAGTACAGATGCAAAATAATACTAAAAAACTAACCAATCAGCCTCCAAATTATTCTTAATGGATTGTAATGAACATATTTCCTCCAAACAGGCCAAAAAAATTTAAAAAAATGACCAAAATGCTCTGTACTCTCATGAGAGTACAGAGAGTACATATACAAAAATCTCCTAGAAACCATCCAAATAGCCACCAAATTGCTTCCCCTGGAATGTAATGAACATAATCTGAACAACCAGGCCAAAAAAACTGGAAAAAAATATTCACAAAATCATCTGTACTCTCTGAGAAAATAGCACTAAAAAACTAACAAAACTGCCTCCAAATTATTCCTCATGGATTGTAATGAACATATTTCTCCCAAAAAAAAGTAGAAAAATGCCATTCTCATGAGAGTACGAGATGTAGAAATCCCAAACCATCAAACATCCCTCCAAAACTTCCAATGGAATGTAATGAACATATTTCCTCCAAACAGCCAAAACTAGAAAAAAATCTCTCAAAATGTAGAAATATAAATCTGCCTAAAACCAACCAAAGCCTCAAATATTTCATCTAAAACTTCCTCCAAACATGCCAAAGCAGAAATGGAAAATACTCTTCCTCATGGCGCTACCATCCAAAGATCTGAAATACAAAAATCTCTCTAATCAAACACCTCCAAATTGTTCTGAATTATAATAAACATATTTCCTCCACAAAAAAATTGAAAAATGTCAAATGCTCATCTCTGAGACTCATGAGAGTACGAGTCTGATAGAAATCCCAATCATCCAAACATTTCTCCAAATTGCTTCCAATGGAATGTAATGAACATATTTCCTCCAAACAGGCCAAAAAAACTAGAAAAAATTAGCCAAAATCGTCTGTACTCTCAAGAGAGTATAGAAAGTACAAATACAAAATAATACTAAAAAACTAACCAAACAACCTCCAAATTATTTCTAATGGATTGTAATGAACATATTTTCTCCGAACAGGCTAAGTAAACTGGAAAAAAATGACCAAAATATTATATACTCTCATGAGAGTACAGAGAGTACAGATGTAGAAATCCCCCAGAAACTATCCAAATATCCCTCCAAATTGCTTCCAATGGAATGTAATGAACATAATCTTAACAATCAGGCCAAAAAAACTAGAAAAATAGCCACAAAATTACTTTTAATGGAATGTAATGACCATATTCTCTCCATCCAGGCAAAATAAACTGTAAAAATATTGAGAAAATCATCTATACTCTCATGAGAGTATAGAGAGTAAAAAAAAATCCCAGAGACCATCCAAACACCACAAATTCTTCCACCGAATGTAATGAACATAATCTAACAAGTCAAAAAATTGGAAAAATTAGTAAAATTATATACTCTCAAGAGTACGAATCTGAGATACAAAATAACAAAAACCAACCAATCTACTCAAATTGTTCTAATGGATTGTAATGAACATATTTTCTCCAAACAGGCCAAAGAAACTGAAAAAAAATGACCAAAATATAGATATAAAAAACCCTTAAAAATCAAGCAATGAGCCTTCAATCTACTTCATAAGCCATGTACTGAGCATTTTGTATCCAAACAGGGACAAAAATATTTAAAAAATGTCAAAATAGGCTGTAATCTTTTAAGAGTACAAAGAGTACACATGTAAAACTAAAGCAAACAATCAAAAATCAACCTACAAATAAATTTTAATGTCATCGACTGAACATACTATCATCCCTAATTAGGCCACATAATTCATCTTGAAACATGACCAAACATCCTACCATGTGATATACTAAACATTTCACAAGGCTAATCAGTTCAAAAATTTAAAAATAACAGTGTATACCATCTTGACAGTATAGATATTACACATGCAAAACATCTCCAAAAACTACTAAAATACACCCCGTTCATTCAAAGAACTCAAATATTCTAAAATATTCACATACTAGACGGTGAGAAGAATAGAGAAAATTCTAAATTCATTATAGTTCGAGAACACAGGTGTAAATACCTCATGTAGTCACCTACAATACTTCTATGAAAGTTATTCGAAAGATTTTCTAAATCACTGAGTGACGGTAGGACATTCGCCGATTGAGAGAGGGAGCTGAGCTAGCGGAGAAAGCCCTAAACTGTCATGCACGGGAGGAATGTCGAATGGCCCGTCTTTTTTTCTTCTCCCGTTTGAGCAGGCGGGCGGGCGGCCGGGCGGGATAAAATAGTCACGTCAGTCAGGTTATAGCGCGTTAAGTCTAAAACGGAAAAAACTACGGACACGCGGTGGATTGAGTCTGCGTAAAGCTACGTGTAGACTCGACATAATATTTTCTCTCGAACTGGCGGCCGACTGAACAACGGCTATCTGGTGGGCGGTTCGATGGGCTGCGTAGAGTGGCAATAAAGGGTGATCATGCCCTCGTAAGCAATAGCTTAGTTAGAGCTGTCAAAAAAGTTTGTTATTCGCGAACAACTTATGTTCCGTTAAAAGCTGTTATTTCGTTCATTAAATATCGAAACATGAATAATTATTTTCGATATATAAATGAGCGAACATGAACAATCGTTAGGTGTTGCTCGAAATAAATAAATATTTATAAATAATTATATAAAAATTATATAATATATATTTTTTATCATTATTTATTAATTAATTTATATTTGCATGAATAATTAATTTAATTAATAATATTTAAATTAAATAAATTTAAACACATTAAAACAATTAAAATTAATTTAAAATTCTCAATTGTTGAAATGAATGGTTCATATTTTTAGATTTGAAGAGATTTTTTATTAAATATTAACCTAATTCCTAAACCCTAACTACTTAAGCTTACGAGATGGCTCGCCGCTCGTACTCTTTGACTCTTCGACTCTTCGACTCTTCGACTCTTTCTCTTCAACACCTTCGTCTCTTTGAGTCTTTGACTGTTGGTTGTTGCCCTATTTCTACAACCGCTATCATATTCTTCTTCCTTCCTAGGCCTCCTCTATGGCTCTACTACTATGAGCACTTGATATTCTTGCGAGTTGCGATGCTCTAATCCACAGATAGAGTCAATTAGGCGAATCGCCAAGGCGCCGATTGCAAAACCTGCTTTTCTAATTTCTACGGTTCGGTATTGTTTATTATTTTGTAGTTTCTCCATATTTTTCCTAACTTCTTGAGTTGCTGGCTTGCTAAAGTGTATGGGTTCTATATGACTCAAAAATGCTAATATGTTATTGAAATTTCTTGGATATCTAATTTCTAGTGTTCAGTTTCTAGTTGGAATGTGCAATGAAATGCCGAAGTGTATTTTCTCAGTTTGATTTTGTAATATTGTGCATATTTTGGAGTTTAGGCCCTTTTGGGTTCACTATCTATACGTAGCTGGTATAGTATTCTGATTTCAATTTCTGGTTTAGTATTTATAAATGAAACATCAAATAAAATGAAAGTTGTAGTCAAAAAATAATTGAAACAGACCCAACTAAACAAGATATATAGCTCATTTTATCGCTAAGTTGCATCTTATATTAAAAAGATTTAACATCACAACCCTTTAAAATGATAACTCTTAAGTCTTAATGTAGTCATAATGGTGTAGCCTGATTGCACTATAAATAGTATCAAATGGTCCTCATGAATGAAAAATCTGGAGAGAACAACAAGTAGTCATTTCTCAAAATAGCTGCAAGTAGAGAAGTAGCCATTTCTCATAATAACTACTAGTATTTTTCCCTCAGGCCTCACGAATATGATGTTAAATCATTTTTAATATGAGATGCAACTTAGCTTGACAAAATAACTAGTTATATTCTTAGTGACCTTTGGCCATCATTACTACACTTGGTCTTTACTTCAATAGTACTACACTTGATTTTGGAGTTTTTAAGAATTTAAGCAACCGAATCAATGACCTCATTAATTTCTTTGATAAAAAAAAAAACCGAGCCCATTCATTATAACTGCTTAATACTTTTTTCGCTAATAATTACTTGTAGCTATTTTGAGATATGACTACTTACTGTTCTGAGTGTTCTCTCTAGAATCTTCATTCACGAGGGCCATTTTGTACTATTTATATAACAACTGAGCCACACCACTATGAATCCATTAAGATATATCTTTCATTTTTTAATATTGAATGATGATACATCCTTCATATTATTTGTTTTTTTATTGTTGTTTTATTTGCTATTTTTTGTTGTATATAGTTATCTCCAGATTCTTCATTCATGAGGACCATTAGACATTACTTATATAGCAATCAGGCTACACCATATGGTAAGTTAATTTGGCAAGTTATTGCTTCATTAGCCTAAAAAATACTGGTAGTTATTATGAGAAATAACTACTTCTGCGCCTATTTTGAGATATGACTACTTGTTCTCTCCGTGATTCTTCATTCATGAGGATCATTTGATACTATTTATATAGAACGGATACACCATTATGACTACATTAAGACTTAAAAGTTGTATTTTTAAAGGGCATATGTTAAATCTTTTAATATGAGATGCAACTTCTTTATAAAAAAATGGTCGCTATATATCTGTTTAGTTTTCATTTTAATTATTTTTTTTGCGCTTTCATTTTATTTGTTGTTTCCTTTATAAATACTAAACCAAAAATCAAAATCAGAATACTATACCAACTACATATAGATAGTAAATCCTAAACACCTATGATGTTAAATCAATTTTAAAATGAGATGCAACTTAGTTTGATAAATAAATTCTTAGTTTAAAACATGCACTTACTTAATATATCACATTTAATATTATCAATATTTTGGATTCATGGGGTTTTTAATAATTTGATAGCAGCCATCAAGTCAAGCTATGATGACCTCATTGATTAGCTAATATTTTGTGATGTTAAACCATTTTAGTGCAGATGCAAATTAGTCTTTAAAAGTTGGTTTATCATTTCTAGGTGTTTGAAGAATTTAAGCAATCATCAGCTATGAAAGCATCATTGATTAGTTGATAAAATATTTTCCCATTCTATAATTAAAGAAGCAATATTAGTGTGAGCTCATTTTACTATAATACTATTTGGCTATCTTTCTTTATTTTGAGATCAATCTACTTGCAATTTTCTCCTATTTTCTTAATCGGAGGCAGAGAAAACCCTACATGGAATAGATATTATATACATGCCATCAAATTTCTCACTTTATTAGTTAATGCTTCATTAGAAAGAAATCAAATTCTCCATGATACATGCATCCTAAAAAATACTAGCATTTATTATGAGAAATAACAACTTGTTGTTCTCTCCAGATTCTTCAGATTATTGGATTTGGCTACATGCAGGTTATTGCTTTTATTTAATTTACTATTTCATTGTATTTTGGTTCTTAATTTATCAATAATATTCTTGGTTTTATGATGAATTGCTTAGAGTTGTGGCGTTTAAAGGGTTGTGATGTTAAATCTTTTTTAATATGAGATGCAATCATGCAACTTAGCGATAAAATGTTATATATCTTATTTAGTTGGATCATTAATTACTTTTGGATGCATTTTTATTTAATTTCTTTGTTTCATTATATTTTGGTCCTTAGTTTATCAATAATATTCTTGGTTTTATGCTAAATTTCTTGGAGTTGTGGTGTTTAAAGGGCTATGATGTTAAATCTCTTTTAATATGATATGCAACTTAGCTTGATAAAATGACTGCTTATATATCTTGTTTAGTTGGGTCTATTTCAATTACTTTTTGATTGTAGTTTTCATTTTATTTGTTATTTCATTGTATTTTGGTCCTTAGTTTATCAATAATATTCTTGGTTTTATGTTGAATTGCTTAGAGTTGTGGTGTTTAAAGGGCTATGATGTTAAATCTTTTTTAATATGAGATGCTTCGATAAAATAGCTATATATCTTGTTTGGTTAAGTTAATTATTTTTTGACTTTCATTTTATTTTTTGTTGTATTTTTGGTGACAAAATGGATGCTTTCATTTTATTTGTTGTTTCATTATATTTTGGATTTATGTGTTTTTAAAATTTAAGCACCCATTAGTCATGACCTATCAAATAATGTCGACATCATTGATTATCTGATATGAAATTTCAAACTGAGCCCATTCAATAATTATATAACATAAATTTTGTTTAGTTTTGTTTATATAGTGCATCAATTCAAGTATAAAGTGACAAATAACAGATCTTATGTGACAAAGTTGATGACTTCTCGAGAGTGAATAATCAAGCCAAGATTATCAAGTTTATTTCGAGTTTGAAAGATGTAAAAGTTTCAAATTTTTTTTGTATAAGTGTATGATTGGATTGTATCAATGCACTCATTTGTTTATTTATTTGTAATTTTAATTTTTGTGTACTCAATCATATTCAAATGTAGTAAATCAAATTTGTAGTAATGTAATTTTGTTAATAATAAAATATGTTATTAGATCATATTTTGATATTCAATTATAATTTTGCTTTATGTAATTTTGTTTGTAATAAAATTTATTTTTGAAAAGATTTTTTATTGTTAGTCCTCACACTCCACAATTTATAAACAAATAACTATAAACTGTATTTTTGTATTACATTTTTTTATTAAATTTAATATTTTAAAATATTAATAAATAAATAAATAATAATAGTCAATTCGAACACAGAACAAACCAAACAATGCAACCAATTAACGAACGAGCGATAATGAACAAAAAATTTCTTAACGAGTCGAACACGAACAAGTACCAAGCTCTCTCTGCTGCTTTACACCCCTAAGCTTAGCGCAGACTAGATATGGTCAGAATTTGTTTAGGAAAATTTTATTTTGCATGTAAGCGAACAAATATATAAGATAAATAATTCGATATTTATTCATATAATATTTAATATATAATTAAATAAATTTGAATAAAATTTAAATTTTTATTATATGAATATTTAACTTGGTATAATAACTAAATTATTCTTTTATATTTATAAATATGCTCATTTAATATTTATCAAATGACTTGATAAAAATATAATAAAATGTTCATTTAATGATAGCTTCTATTTCTATTTGAAGACTCATTCTTTGTTATTGTATAAATATTTATGATTTATATACTTTAGAAATAATATATATTATTAGTATATATGTGCGATGAAAATAGCAAATAAATAGTAAGGTAGGTTTAAACCTTTTCATATTAATATTTGTACTTCATCTAAAAAAAATTAGATTATAGCTAATGAATGTTGACAATTTTTATTAAATTGCATAAATCTAATTATGTCAAATAACTAGGTTGTATATTTAAATTTTTACTATTAAATATATAAATTACTAGGCTTAATTAAATATTGATTTTGATTTGAACTCAATTATGAAAATAATAAATAAATTTTAATAAAATTTTAAAACTTAGATTATATTCAAGCTCTCGTCGAATTTGAGTAGATATGAATCACTCATCTCTACAGATTCAATATTCAGATGTGGCTCATATAACTATGAATTTAAAGATTTGAATACTCAAATCAATATGATATATTGGAGTAATCAATGGGAAAGAAGAATCTGAATATGATTCTAAAACTCAAAAGATCCAAGCATTTAGATGTGACTTAGACACTTAGAAGTATGATGATATGATGGAATGAAAATTTAGATGCATTTGGCTTGTCCAAGCATTTAAACATATTAAGAGTCAATATATGGCCTATACTTCTAAAATGGAGATGTCATGTTTTGATCATCTAAGCAAATTTGGCTCACTAAGATCGTGAAAAACTTAGACTAATAGATGCAGTCAAACCAACTAACATGCAAAATATGATATAAGATGAACAAATTTAATATGTTTGAATATCCAACATATATGAATATTTAGATAGGACCTAAGCTTTTAGAATGCAAGCTATATAAAAAATATATCTAAGCATTTATCATATGTTCAAAAACAAATAAAATCTAAATAGAGTTAGTCTATTTAAAATTAGGATATGATATGTACAAGTGGATCTAGTTCAACTGATAATATGCAAAAGTTCAAATTTATTTGGCCTACTTGAAGCACAAATGAAGTCACTAGAGCAAATTTAGTTTTGTTAGATAAAGTCTATAGAATGCTAGACGTATATGATCTATCTAAACACAAGAAAAACTAAAATAAATATGGTGTATATTGCTATAAATATAAGATACTTATATAGATATGGTTTCTTGAATCAATATGAAACATCTAAGCAAATAAATTGATTCACCATGAAAATGTATTTAATTTAAGTACACTTAGATATTGGAGATATTTGTACAAGTTTGGCCTATCAAAATATGAATGTAAATGTTCAAACAATTGTCTAAACATAGATGTTAAAGTTGATAAGCAAATATAGCTTTTATAAACAAAGGAAAATGCCTAAGTGAATTTAACACACCTAAGCATTAAAGAGATATTAGATCAATTTATCATATCTAAGGGTGAACTTGAAATATTTAGAGAAATTTTGTTTGACACATATATTAGATATATATGTAAATATGGCAAATATGATCTATGTAGATAAATGGATGCACCTAGATAACAAATGGAAAATTTTGAATAGATTTGGCTTATCCATTTATATGATAAGTGTTAAGAGAATAAATTAGTTTAGATAACCAAGAGATTATGCATTTATGCATGATTGGATTATCTAATAGATATGTTCAAGATGATCATTTGTATAGGTTGGGTAAATTCAAGAATATAAGTTAAAGCTCGATTGATTAGGTTGAACAGAACAATGATACATGTAGGCTTGCTTATCTAACCTAGTATGAACAATAAGCTATATGCAATGGGTTAGACTTGGGTGATATGATGATGTGATTAATATTGATCAAATTTATTGATTAGTTGATTGCTTGATGGGTTAACATGCATAGAGCAATTAAATTGTACAATGTAAGATTTATTTTTTATAAATAAAATAGCTAAAGAAAAATAATTTAAATGGTATGAATGTGTATGAAATTATACCAAGCTTACTAGCATGATGATATGCATTGTTAATAATGAAAGTCAAAGAATACAATTATTTTTGGTCAAGCAAAGTTAATAAAGCAGTTGACTCAATTTAACTAGAACATTACCAAACTTCTTTTATAGTGTTCTAGTCAATAGAAAACTTTCAAAAAATTTTATATTTTAAATCTAAAATTAATGGAGAGAAGATTTTGTTTATTTATCCATGGTTTGGTAGCTTTTGATATTTTTCATATTTTGATTTATAATTTTCATATGTTGATCTAGTGATTTGTTAAATTAATAAGGTTTGATTATTTAGTAATTTACTAATACTTTAAGCTATATAAAATCATGAAAATTTATAAGTTATATGAATTTCTTAAATTTTATATGCTATTTTAATTTTAATGATTTGAATAACTTCATTTTTATAGAAATTAATATTTAATCATTGAAAAATAACTTTTAAAAGGTTTATTATTTAGAACATGGGTATTTTTTCATTTTTATATTTAAATGATAAATTCTATAAATTTTATTTATGTAGTTTTTTTATCATTTAAATATATTCAAAAATAATTTAATATTTAAATAAACATCATTATAATACATTACTATGAAGCATATTTTGGTGAACTTGATATACTATACAAATGTTGCAAAATATTTTTTCATAATTTTTCAAATTCATTTTATGTTAGATTATTTTAGTTTAGATTTTATTTAAACTAAATTAATTAAGCATTTATTAATAAATTTTTTATATTATTTTTATTTAGAAGAGCATCATTTAAAAATGTAAACTATTTCATCAAATTTTAATTAGAAATGAAATAACTATGATTTTCTAAATTTTAATTTGTTTAAATTCTTAATTAAATTTATCAAAATCAATATAACTTAATTTATTTTAAAATGATAGTTTAGCTCAATTAAAACTAAAAGTTCTACATCTTTGATCATATGGTGCTATTTTATCATCTACATCCTAATAAGAAATACAAGATGAAGACTTTTTTGGATCCTTGATACCAAAGTCCATCTACATAAACTAAGCCATCCATTGGTGATATCAAATTATCTAACCAAGAAGGTTGTGCTCTAAATTATAAATAAAATAGTTATGCTAAGGTTTACCTTATGTATGTGTGTACTAAAAGGATTTAGATCAAGGCTTAATTTGATCAATAAACATGCCTTAAAGTCAAGCAATCCTCTATAAATATTGGATTGGTCTAAGAAAAGCTAGTTCATTATGTCAAAAACACCAATGAACTTCCAAAATAATTAGTGTTTGAGGAATCTCAAAGGGAATTAAGGTTTGAAAGCACTCAAAGATATTGTGGGGGGTAACTTAGATGTTGAATTCTTTAATTTAAGTTGATAGTAAGACTTTTAATCTTTAGTTTTAAAGCCAAAATCATCTTAAAGATTAGTCTAATTTCCTAGTAATAATTCAATGATTATACTTTGATTTATGGTTTATGTAAACAATAAGATTGAGTTTGAATATATGTAATTATTATGATTTTTTCTTACAAGGCATCTTATCTAATATTTTGTTTAATTCCATAAGAAATTTGACTTAGTTATTACATTTCTTAAATAGGTCAATAAGAATTATGTCTTACATGGATTTGATTTAAGATTACCTAAAAGTTGGCTTAATAATAAGTTACGTTGACTTTTGATTAAGCCTAAGGTTTAAGTGGGGTTGAGACTTAATTGTTAAATTAACCAAATGTGTTTAGGTCTATATGAATGATCTAAGGTGAATTTAAAAGTGTTGGGCCGTAGATTAAGGTTTAGTTTAAATTGGCTAGCTTAACTTCGCTTAGTCTTTAGCCTCATATAAGTTAGGATTAACTCCAGTTTTCTCGAGTGATTATAAAAGATTATTTTGGGTCTAATGAATATGCTAAAATTAGATTATATTGATTAAATTTGTCAAAGGTTAAGGTAAGGTTGGGTTAGCTAGCCTAATGTGCATATCTTATTATGGTTTGACCAAATTAGGTCATGTTGACTTAGGGTAGCCTTATGTCCTAACATAAGTTTTGACTATGCATTAAGGCTTGTAATGGTCAAACTAGGATAAGATTTATATATAGTCTAAGTCATGTCCATCTTGGACTTAGTCAATGTGGAGTATAAGATGATTTAGGTTGAAGTAGGAATCAATATTTAATATATGTAATATGAAATTGAATCATGGCCAAGGTATTGGTTTAATCAATCTCAATATTATTTGTTGTATTAGGGTTGGCCCAACTATGGATTCTGAATATATGTTTTGCATATTACTTTACTAGTAGATATAATATCTAGATTACATAAGATAGAAAATTATATGACGATTAATTTCATTTTCACCTAACCAAATAATATATTATCAATAATGTGCACTAGAGAACTTCATGTGGATGAACTGATCATAGTAATTAAATTGGGTCATGGGCATATATATATGACAACAAGAATGAGTTGATCGAACAATTTTAGTGATGATGATAAAGTGCATCAAAAGTGATTTAATAAGCCTATAAAGGTGAAACTAATTAAATAAAATATGCTTGAAGTAATATGTATTATTTACCTATTCATGATATTTTATATATTGATAAAAAAGTGTCAATTATGAAAAATTAAAGCAAGTGCTAATTGAGACCATAGTCACCGAAGGGATCACCAAAATATAAGTTAAAATAAATAAATAAATTATTATAAATGTAAGTAATAAAACATGTGGGAACCATGAGGTAAGCTAACATAAAATCCAACATATGAAAAATTAAAGGCTATCATGAGAAATGAATATCAACTAAAGTTCTATAAGATAGATCATTCATGGGTGTATATGTGACACCAGAATGAGTTGACTTAATAATTTTAGTGATGATGATAAAGTGCATCAAGTGAGTTTAATAAACATGTAAAGGTGGAACTAATTAAATAAAATATGCTTGAAGTAAAATGTATGATTTTTCTATTCATGATAATTTTGTATATAAATTAATTAGTGTCACTTTTTAAAAATTAAAGCAAGCGCCAATAGAGAACATAATCACTAAAGGGATCCAATATATATAAGTTACAAGAAATAAATAAATGATCATAAGTGCAAGCAATAAAATATATGGGTGAATGTCAAAAGGTCAAGCAGGCAACTTTGAAGTAAACTAACATAAAATCAAGCATATCAAAATCAAAGGCTATCTTGAGAAGTGAATATCAACTAAAGTTGGTTAAGATAATGGTCATCTAACATTTAGCATTGTTAATTAATAACTAGGTAGAGAAATTGTGAGACTTGTGGTGTTTTAATTTGGAGTTAGAGACACCACCGGATCTTAGCACTTTTTTAGTGATCAGGTGTGGCATTAAGGTATGATGCACCATCTTGAGAGATTAAAATATTAACCTACAATGGGCCTAATCACCCAATAAGGATTCCTAAGGCATATGAGTCTACATATATACCAGAGATATTTCCCTACTTTATATAGAAGTAAAGCAAGGTTTATTTTATGTCGGGTTCTTTATGTCTCTATGGAAGCAATCTTTCATAGTTAATTACATCTCATAAAATGAGAATTTTTCAAGAATACTCTTGATTAAAGCAGTCAATAAGTATCTCGAAAGATTTCAAAGATAGACTATCAAAGGAGTTGGTATATTTGAAAATCAAATGGGAAGGTTCAATTAAGAAGACTTATTTACCTATTTCAAAAGAGAATGAGTAGGAAGCGTTGGCGATACTAGGAAGCCTAGTAAGTGCTTCAATATACCTTATAATGAGGCTTTACATTTTAAAATAGAAAATTTATTTGTTAAATTAGAATTTTATTAGAATGTTAGGGCTTATAGTCCAACAATACAAGATTATGAAAATACCTAAAGGTAAGACTTATGCTCATTGCAGAAAAAATAAATAGCCTCAAAACTTAAATCTAAAATGTCTTAGCACAAGCTAGAAAGCACCTAAGTCTAATGGAAAAATGGGATATAATGGTTTACCTTCATAAGAGAGAATAAACACATCCTGACTCTTTTGGACTTACAACTATCTCGAATGGCCACCAACTAATACCTCATACGCTTTAAAATCTTGTAGGGCAGTCTCATATATATGCAAGATAGCTAGGGTGTTGTTTAATTAGGAAGGAAGCTAGAATCATAAACTCACTTTCTAAAGACTAGATCATGGTTGGTTTGAAGACATGACTTAGACTAATATCAAAATATATAACTTTATAAACCATTTTGACACATTCATTTTGGACCAAGGCTTAGGACAATTATGCCTACATACATGATGAAATTAAGTCATGGGCTAAATCAATTAGAAGAGATATTCTCCATTATAAGAGATTGCCCTCAAAGGTCAAGCATATCCCCTATCATGCAAGAGTGGAGACCCTCCCTATTCAAGAGTGACACAATATGAAATGCATGGTGTGATAATTTACAACATTCAACTAAGAGGTTTCTAAATATTTTGATTATTTTGATTAAGAGCCTAGACTTTAAAATAAAGTTATGAGTTGTATTAAAATTTAGTTATTAATTTTTTACTAATAACAGAAAAATTAATTTTATTCTAAAGAGCCTATCGTGTCTAGGCCATACATCAAATCATCACACTTTAAGAAACCTATGAAAACATGCTATTTTTAATGCACAAACTAAACTTAACAATCAAACATATAAATTTTGTAAAAGAATAAGAGGCTGATATGGCTGGGTACCGCCGTACACCTCAGAAAAGAAAAAAGTTGGGTAGTCGAGCTCTACCCTTATATAACTTGGATTAAAATAAAATATTACAACTAAAATAAGTGCTATGGGGGTCTTCGATCTCTTATTCATCTTTCCTTTCTTTAGATCCCTTTTTCTCTAAGCTTCATAGGGCCTCCTGAGTCTTTACCTTCTAGCCACTACTCATCCTAAACCTCATAATATTAATCCTAATCATATTACAAAAATTAGATATTTATGAAAAATAAAATCTAACTACACCTTCAAATAGATATTAGCTAAATAAACATATAAGACAAGTAATTGTATTTCACATATTTGGACTTAGCACCTTACACTTGGGTAGCCAAGCCCACCTATCCTAATTGAATTATGCTTAGGGACATAAGAAGCACCTTCAGGCAAAAATATTTATATTTACTTATTATTATAGAGACCCCTTTAGCATAATCCCTTGCATAAAATATCATTAGGCTACTGACGACCTAACATCTAGTCTACGCACAAACAATCCTAACATTCGGTTAAAAATATTTCATCATAAATAAAACACAATACCATACACACTAAGACTCTAGAATTGGTGACTTACCATTCTAATATATGTGTGCTAAGATTTAGTGTGGCATGCCTTGACTAAGCTTTAAGAGTGTGATTATCTAAAGTTTAGAATTGTTTAAGTTAAACATTATGGGAGATTTCACTTCAAATCTTGGAATAAATTGATTAATTTTAATTTCATCTCTACAGATTCAGCATTCAGATGTGGCTCATATAACTATGAATTTAAAGATTTGAATACTCAAATCAATATGATATATTGGAGTAATCAATGGGAAAGAAGAATCAATATGATTCTAAAACTCAAAAGATCCAAGCATTTAGATGTGACTTAGACACTTAGAAGTATGATGATATGATGGAATGAAAATTTAGATGCATTTGGCTTGTCCAAGCATTTAAACATATTAAGAGTCAATATGTGGCCTATACTTCTAAAATGGAGATGTCATATTTTGATCATCTAAGCAAATTTGGCTCACTAAGATCGTGAAAATCTTAGACTAATAGATGCAGTCAAACCAACTAACATGCAAAATATGATATAAGATGAACAAATTTAATATGTTTGAATATCCAACATATATGAATATTTAGATAGGGCTTAAGCTTTTAGAATGCAAGCTATATAAAAAATATATTTAAGCATTTATCATATGTTCAAAAACAAATAAAATCTAAATAGAGTTAGTCTATTTAAAATTAGGATATGATATGTACAAGTGGATCTAGTTCAATAATATGCAAAGTTCAAATTTATTTGGCCTACACGAAGCACAAATGAAGTCACTAGAGCAAATTTAGTTTTGTTAAATAAAGTCTATAGAATGCTACGATATGATCTATCCAAACACAAGAAAAACTAAAATAAATAAATATGGTGTATATTGCTATAAATATAAGATACTTATATAGATATAGTTTCTTGAATCTGAATATGAAACATCTAAGCAAATAAATTGCATATGCACCATGCAATGTATTAGCTAATTTAAGTACACTTAGATATTGGAGATATTTGTACAAGTTTGGCCTATCAAAATATGAATGTAAATGTTCAGACAATTGTCTAAACATAGATGTTAAAGTAGATAAGCAAATATAGCTTTTATAAACAAAGGAAAATGCCTAAGTAAATTTAACACACCTAAGCATTAAAGAGATATTAGATCAAATTAGCATATCTAAGGGTGAACTTGAAATATTTAGAGAAATTTTGTTTGACACATATATTAGATATATATGTAAATATGGCAAATATGATCTATGTAGATAAATGGATGCACCTAGATAACAAATGGAAAATTTTGAATAGATTTGGCTTATCCATTTATATGATAAGTGTTAAGAGCCTAAATTAGTTTAGATAACCAAGAGATTATGCATTATGCATGATTGGATTATCTAATAGATATGTTCAAGATGATCATTTGTATAGGTTGGGTAAATTCAAGAATATAAGTTAAAGCTCGATTGATTAGGTTGAACACAACAATGGTACATGCAGGCTTGCTTATCTAACCTAGTATGAACAATAAGCTATATGCAATGGGTTAGACTTGGGTGATATGATGATGTGATTAATATTGATCAAATTTATTGATTACTTGATTGCTTGATGGGTTAACATGCACAGAGAAATTAAAT
Source organism: Cymbidium sinense (assembly GCA_021442155.1). Lineage (NCBI taxonomy): Eukaryota > Viridiplantae > Streptophyta > Magnoliopsida > Asparagales > Orchidaceae > Cymbidium > Cymbidium sinense. The sequence goes on from CM038217.1 coordinate 29,123,710, forward strand.
TGTACAATGTAAGATTTATTTTTTTTATAAATAAAGCATAGCTAAAGAAAAATAATTTAAATGGTATGAATGTGTATGAAATTATACCAAGCTTACTAGCATGATGATATGCATTGTTAATAATGAAAGTCAAAGAATACAATTATTTTGGGTCAAGCAAAGTTAATAAAGCAGTTGACTCAATTTAACTAGAACATTACCAAACTTCTTTTATAGTGTTCTAGTCAATCGAAAACTTTCAAAAAAATTTATATTTTAAATCTAAAATTAATGAAGAGAAGATTTTGTTTATTTATCCATGGTTTGGTAGCTTTTGATATTTTTCATATTTTGATTTATAATTTTCATATGTTGATCTAGTGATTTGTTAAATTAATAAGGTTTGATTATTTAGTAATTTATTAATACTTTAGGCTATATAAAATCATGCAAATTTATAAGTTATATGAATTTCTTAAATTTTATATGCTATTTTAATTTTAATGATTTGAATAACTTCATTTTTATGAAATTAATATTTAGTCATTGGAAAATAACTTTTAAAAGGTTTATTATTTAGAACATTGGTATTTTTTTCATTTTTATATTTAAATGATAAATTCTATAAATTTTATTTATGTAGTTTTTTTATCATTTAAATATATTCAAAAATAATTTAATATTTAAATAATCATCATTATAATACATTACTATGGAGCATATTTTAGTGAACTTGATATACTATACAAATGTTGCAAAATATTTTTCATAATTTTCCAAATTCATTTTATGTTAGATTATTTTAGTTTAGATTTTATTTAAACTAAATTAATTAAGCATTTATTAATAAATGTTTTATATTATTTTTATTTAGAAGAGCATCATTTAAAAAATGTAAACTATTTCATCAAATTTTAATTAGAAATGAAATAACTATGATTTTCTAAATTTTAATTTGCTTAAATTCTTAATTAACTTTATCAAAATCAATATAACTTAATTTATTTTAAACTGATAGTTTAGCTCAATCAAAACTAAAAGCTCTACATCTTTGATCATATGGTGCTATTTTATCATCTACATCCTAATAAGAAATACAAGATGAAGACTTTTTTGGATCCTTGATACCAAAGTCCATCTACATAAACTAAGCCATCCATTGGTGATATCAAATTATCTAACCAAGAAGGTTGTGTTCTAAATTATAAATAAAACAGTTATGCTAAGGTTTACCTTATGTATGTGTGCCTACTAAAAGGATTTAGATCAAGGCTTAATTTGATCAATAAACATGCCTTAAAGTCAAGCAATCCTCTATGAATATTGGATTGGTCTAAGAAAAGCTAGTTCATTATGTCAAAAACACCAATGAACTTCCAAAATAGTTAGTGTTTGAGGAATCTCAAAGGGAATTAAGGTTTGAAAGCACTCAAAGATATTGTGGGGGGTACCTTAGATGTTGAATTCTTTAATTTAAGTTGATAGTAAGGCTTTTTATCTTTAGTTTTAAAGCCAAAATACATCTTAAAGATTAGTCTAATTTCCTAGTAATAATTCAATGATTATACTTTGATTTATGGTTTATGTAAACAATAAGATTGAGTTTGAATATATGTAATTATTATGATTTTTTTCTTACAAGGCATCTTATCTTATATTTTGTTTGATTCCATAAGAAATTTGACTTAGTTAAGTTATTTATTACATTTCTTAAACTGGTCAATAAGAATTATGTCTTACATGGATTTGATTTAAGATTAACCTAAAAGTTGGCTTAATAATAAGTTACGTTGACTTTTGATTAAGCCTAAGGTTTAAGTGGGGTTGAGACTTAATTATTAGATTAACCAAATGTGTTTAGGTCTATATGAATGATCTAAGGTGAATTTAAAAGTGTTGGGCCATAGATTAAGGTTTAGTTTAAATTGGCTAGCTTAACTTCGCTTGGTCTTTAGCCTCATATAAGTTAGGATTAACTCCAGTTTTCTTCAGTGATTATAAAAGATTATTTTGGGTCTAATGAATATGCTAAAATTGGATTATATTGATTAAATTTTGTCAAAGGTTAAGGTAAGGTTGGGTTGTAGCTTGCCTAATGTGCATATCTTATTATGGTTTGACCAAAGTAGGTCATGTTGACTTAGGGTAGCCTTATGTCCTAACATAAGTTTTGACTATGCATTAAGGCTTGTAATGGTCATATGGCTTAATAGGCTAAGATTTATATATAGTCTAAGTCATGTCCATCTTGGACTTAGTCAATGTGGAGTATAAGATGATTTAAGTTGAAGTAGGAATCAATATTTAATATATGTAATATGAAATTGAATCATGGCCAAGGTATTGGTTTAATCAATCTCAATATTATTTGTTGTATTAGGGTTGGCCCAACTATAGATTTTGAATATATGTTTTGTATATTACTTTACTAGAAGATATAATATCTAGATTACATAAGATAGAAAATTATATGATGATTAATTTAATTTCATTTTCACCTAACCAAATAATATATTACCAATAATGTGCACTAGAGAACTTCATGTGGATGAACTGATCATAGTAATTAAATTTGGTCATGGGCATATATATATGACAACAAGAATGAGTTGATCGAACAATTTTAGTGATGATGATAAAGTGCATCAAAAGTGATTTAATAAGTCTATAAAGGTGAAACTAATTAAATAAAATATGCTTGAAGTAATATGTATTATTTACCTATTCATGATATTTTATATATTGATAAAAAAGTGTTAATTATTAAAAATTAAAGCAAGTGCTGATTGAGAACATAGTCACTGAAGGGATCACAAAAACATAAGTTACAATAAAAAAATAAATTATTATAAATGTAAGTAATAAAACATGTGGGAACTATGAGGTAAGCTAACATAAAATCAAACATATGGAAAATTAAAGGCTATCATGAGAAATGAATATCAACTAAAGTTCTATAAGATACTGATCATTCATGGGTGTATATGTGACACCAAGAATGAGTTGACTAAATAATTTTAGTGATGATGATAAAGTGCATCAAGTGAGTTTAATAAACATGTAAAGGTGGAACTAATTAAATAAAATATGCTTGAAGTAAAATGTATGATTTTTCTATTCATGATAATTTTGTATATAAATTGATTAGTGTCAATTAAAAATTAAAGCAAGTGCCAATAGAGAACATAATCACTAAAGGGATCCAAAATATATAAGTTACAAGAAAGAAATAAATGATCATAAGTGCAAGCAATAAAATATATGGGTGAATGCCAAAAGGTCATGCAGGCAACTTTGAAGTAAACTAACATAAAATCAAGCATATCAAAATCAAAGGCTATCTTGAGAAGTGAATATCAACTAAAGTTGGTTAAGATAATGGTCATCTAACATTTAGCATTGTTAATTAATAACTAGGTAGAGAAAGCTTGTGAGACTTGTGGTGTTTTAATTTGGAGTTATAGAGACACCACACAGATCTTAGCGGGTACTTTTTGAAGTGATCAGGTGTGGCATTAAGGTATGATGTACCATCTTGAGAGATTAAAACATTACCCAGTAATGGACCTAATCACCCAATAAGGATTCCTAAGGCAGATGAGTCTACATATATACCAGAAATATTCCTCTACTTTATATAGAGAAGTAAAGCAAGGTTTATTTTATGTTGGGTTCTTTAGGTCTCTATGGAAGCAAGCTTTCATAGTTAATTACATCTCAGAAAATGAGAATTTTTCAAGAATACTCTCGATTAAAGCAGTCAATAAGTATCTCTAAAGATTTCAAAGATAGACTATCAAAGGAGTGGGTATATTTGGAAATCAAATGGGAAGGTTCAATTAAGAAGACTTATTTACCAATTTCAAAAGAGAATGAGTAGGAAGCATTCGCGATACTAGGAAGCCTAGTAAGTGCTTCAATATACCTTATAATGAGGCTTTACATTTTTAAAATAGAAAATTTATTTCTGTTTAACTTAGAATTTTATTAGAATGTTAGGGCTTATAGTCCAACAATACAAGATTATGAAAATGCCTAAAAGGTAAGACTTATGCTCATAGCCTGAAAAAAAAAATAGCCTCAAAACTTAAATCTAAAATGTCTTAGCACAAGCTAGAAGCACAACCTAAGTCTAATCAGAAAAATGGGATATAATGGTTTACCTTCATAAGAGAGAATAGACACATTCTGGCTCTTTTGGACTTACAACTATCTGGAATGGCCACCAACTAATATCTCATATGCTTTAAAATATTGTAGGGCAGTCTCATATATATGCAAGATAGCTAGGGTGTTGTTTAATTAGAAAGGAAGCTAGGATCATAAACTCACTTTATAAAGACTAGATCATGGTTGGTTTGAAGACATGACTTAGACTAATATCAAAATATATAACTTTATAAACCATTTTGACACATTCATTTTGGACGAAGGCTTAGGACAATTATGCCTACATACATGATGAAATTAAGTCATGGGCTAAATCAATTAGAGGAGATATTCTCCACTATAAGAGATCGCCCTCAAAGGTCAAGCATATCCCTTGTCATGCAAGAGTGGAGACCCTCCCTATTCAAGAGTGACACAATATGAAATGCATGGTGTGATAATTTACAACATTCAACTAAGAGGTTTCTAAATCTTTTGATTATTTTGATTAAGAGCCTAGACTTTGAAATAAAGTTATGAGTTGTATTAAAATTTAGTTATTAATTTTTTACTAATAATAGAAAATTTAATTTTATTCTAAAGAGCCTATCGCTCTAGGCCAAACATCAAATCATCACACTTTAAGAAACCTATGAAAACATGCTATTTTTAATGCATAAACAAAACATAACAATCAAACATATGAATTTTGTAAAAGAATAAGAGGCTGATATGGCTGGGTACCACCGTACACCCTAGAAAAGAAATATTTGGACTAAACAAACATATTTGGACTTAGCACCTTACACTTGGGTAGCCAAGCCCACCTATCCTAATTGAATTATGCTTAGGAACATAAGAAGCACCTTCAGGCAAAAATATTTATATTTACTTATTATTACAGAGACCCCTTTAGCATAATCCCTTGCATAAAATATCATTAGGCTACTGACGACCTAACATCTAGTCTACGCACAAACAATCCTAACATCCAGTTAAAAATATTACATCATAAATAAAACACAATACCATAACATACACCGGGCTAGCCTAAGACTAGAATTGGTGACTTAGCATTCTAATGTATGTGTGCTAAGATTTAGTGTGGCATGCCTTGACTAAGCTTTAAGAGTGTGATTATCTAAAGTTTAGAATTGTTTAAGTTAAACATTATGGGAGATTTCACTTCAAATCTTGGAATAAATTGATTAATTTTAATTTACACTTCCTTGCTTCATTTAATATCTACTCAACATCTAATTATTATGAAGAGAAGAAAAGGGGGTTAACTCCCTTCATCCCTACCCAAAGTTATTTTCTAAATAGCGTATTATTATGACTTGGGGTTTCCTTAGTGAACCATTTAAAAACACTTTTTTTTCTTAAACCTAAGTTTGGGTTAGTCTCAAGGACTCTTATTCACTATTATATGAATAACATTCCACTACTTCTTTCCATTATCAATTGCATACACACTTCTTCATTTTTTTTATTCACGATATTTAATTTAATATATATATTTATACATGCAATATATATTTATATTTTTGCACACTTGATGATGATTAATGCATGAATTTGGTAAAAAAAGAAATATTTCATTTAATAATTAAGCATATGTAGGCATGTATTCGAGACTTAAGCAAGTACGTGACATTATTAAATCAGGAAAGTAAGATTATCTAAGACTTCCTTAGGACTATTTAAAGCCTCATATTTTCGGGATGTCCAGACTATATACTTGCTAACTTAAATGCATGTAAACATATACACAAGCATATAAATAAAAATCATGTAAAGGGTATATAAAAATAAATCTTTTATTCATGTAAAGCAAAGTTCTATCTCATATTCTAGCATATGCATACCATGAATGAAATTAAGCGAGTATGTACTGTTGTTAAACCAGGGAAGTGAGATTATCTGAAATCTCATTGGGGCTACTTAAAGCCTCATGTTTTCGAGATGTCCAGGTTATATACTTGCCAACTCAAACATATGTAAACATACACATGAACCATGAAGATAAAATAATCCTTTACTATCTTGAAATTATAACTAAATGTAAACTTTATTAAAAATTTATAACCAACATTAGTTAAAATTTTATATTATTAGCTTACAATTTTAAAAGTAATTTAAAATTTATTAGTGATAATAGCCACACCATATAATATTTATCTAAAACATGCAACTTAAATGCAACCATATTCTTTTGATTTTCTTTTTTTTTTTTTTTTTGAAAAAAAAAATATGAACATGTGAAACAAAATGCATGCACATTTATAATGATTAAAAAGAAGTAATTAAACAATACCACATAACATTCAATTACATTAAGTCTTAAGGACAATCAAGTCAAATAAATATTTCTTAAGACTAGCCAAAGTTCTTATAAAATTTTATTTTTATATTTAATTTGTTAAAACCTAAAGAGGAGATATGATACTTAGTATTTACCCCATCCAATGTTGGTGATTTTGATATATTTAAAAAAAATAATTAAATAAGTTTTATAAATTGATTAGGTTCAAGTCATTAAGCACATCAACTTAATTACCTTTCCTTATTTTTTTTTTTTAATTTAATTAACTATTTGATCACGAGCCTTCAATAATATGCTTTTTGGAAAGCAAAATTTGCAATGCACCTAAAAGAATCAAATGCAATTAGGCTCAGGCTTAAAAGTTAATTAGATTAAAGAAGAAAAGAATCTAAGTTAAGCACTCTTATGATTTTCTCATACTCATAGGTTAATCATAATTTTTTTTAATGACTTTATACTATTAAACACATAAAGAGAAATTAATGGATTATGCTTGAATTATCTGAACCAATCTTTAACTTTGTTTGATTTATATTTTATTATTAATTTTTCTAATTAATCCCTAATGATTACACATGTTAATTAACTCTCTTAAGAAAATATATTTGGAAAATTAATTAAGAAAGTAATCCTAATTACTTCTCCTCACTATTTACACTATTCATAATGATTAATTATCATTAATTATTTAATTATCACTATTTATCAATTTTAATAATTATTTAATTAATCAATGAGAGTAATTAGGTTTGAAATTCTAAATTCTTTAAATTACATTATAAATAATTCCAAGAAAATTATGGGAGGCAGAAGACATCCCATGGAATCATCCCACCAAATTTGGAATTAATTAGCCAAGTAATTTGGCCTTAATTAAGATAATTAGCATAAACTTCAAACCTTAATCAAGCATTATTCACTAGACATAAATTAGATATATTAATTTTTTAAATTCTCCTTTCACTCTCTCTCTCTATCTCTTTACCTTTCCAAATTGGGTTTATTTACATTTTTTTTAATTTTCTATAATTAGTTATGATTTTTTAAAGTTTTGGTAATTTAATTATATTTATAAAGCCTAATTAACCTTTTAAATCATCAATGCCACACATACGTTGACGCTTCAACGCTTTCCATGTGTCACAGTATTGGTTACTTAAATCGTCAAACGTGGCAGCTGACTCAACAGCAACAGCGGTGGATGCGATTTTATCTTGACCATATGATCTTGGATCGGATGGGCAAGATTGATCTTGTGATTTCAAAGGGCTTAAATCAAACTTTCTAATGTGATTAACCATGATCGTTTATTCTAATCATGCAAAACAAGTAGCCGGTGATCTACCTTTCCACGAGTGATGGAAGACAGACACTTCCTGCCTATCGCTGCTCGATCTGAGCTTATTGTAGCTCGTTCGATGGCGAAATCAACTCTAAAATGATCATAGAATGAATCTTGGAAGATCTTATGGTGGAGATTGCATGAAAACACAATTCACTTAAAAAAAGACAAACACATAAGGGTCATAGCTATGGTTGGCGATTTTATCTCGCTGGAGCTATAGACCAGATGTGCCATAGAGGTAGCTTTATCTTGAATAGGTGAAGCCCTATTGAGAATATCACGAGCTGCCTCCCCATCGATCACTCTGTGGACTAGACGTCACCGTAAAGCTTGTTGTAGTTACTCTTGAAATATCTTACGGTGGTCAAATCGCTCGAGATATGATTCCTTTCGGTTCATCGGAATGAGGTGAAGGTGTGGAAAGAGTTAATTTGGGTTTGGTGGAGGTTTAGAAACTTGGACAGATGGAGCTCTCGGGTTCAATCTGGAGTTGGTCTTGCGGTGGAGTGCACAAGGAGCTCAGGAGAAGGTATGAGACTATACAGAATGCTCTATAGAATGTCTATGCTCAATTTGGATCCATGGTGAGAAGTATACTCTCCTCCCCAACTAAACCAAGGGATAGGATTGGTTCAGTCTTTGGCGTTGGGGTAGTGGTGGGAGATGGCAAGGAGGCTGAGAGATAAGGGGTGAGGGAGTGTAGTGGGATTACATGAGGTGTACACTCTCCATTAAGTGGACCAATGGGTTACAATGAGTGAACTCGCCTTCTATTGACCAAAGGTTGAGCCCATCAGCTTTGGGTTAGGTTGGGCTAGTGATCCTCTTGTCCAAGAAGAGCCAAATGTGATTACCATGGGATGAGGGGTGGATAACCCCTCCAAATGGAGATTTTATCTCATTTGGGTGGCTTGGTTCAATGGGTGTGAACCAAACTAGGTTCACCATGAGTTGGCCCCACTCTGGCAGACCCATGATGACCCAAGGATAAGTCATGCATATTTAGTTGGATTTGGCTCAATTTGACCCATATGGGTCAAATGGGTTCAATTAGACTAGATAGACCAATTGACCAAATTGGGTCAAAATGATGATTTTGGTGAGTTCAATTGATCATTTGAATTTGACTCATATGGTTCAATTTAGTCAAAAGGGTCATGTTGACCAATTTGACCAAATTAACCAAATTATTTTGAGCAAGGGTTAGGTATATGTTTAATTGATCATTGGTGATTGAGTGGAATAGTTGATTTGAATTAATTTAGATTGTGGAGTGAATTGGTTCAATTTGATCCTTTAGGTCAAATTGGGCTAAGTGGGCTAATTGGGTTAGGTTAACCAAGTTGAATCCAAATGAAGGTTAGATTATGTTTAATATTAAATTAGTGATTGGTTGGAAGCATGGGTTTTAATCAATTTGGCTTAGGATTTGATTTGGTTCAATTTGATCCTTTAGGCCAAATTGGGTCAACTTGGGTCAAAGAGTCCAATTGGATTGATTAGGTTCAATTGGTTGTAGTCGAGTGTTCAATAATGACTTACAAGCATCAATGATGAGATTTAGTGGCTTAATTTTATCTAATGGGAGTTTAAATGGAGTTTGGTTCAATTGCCCCTCTTATGTTACTTTGGGTTAAGTGAATTGGTCAAGCCATCTTGGACCAATCGGGGTTATGGATGGTTGGGGTGTATTCAATGGTAAATTTGAAGTTGATTGGTGGCTTTGATTGCAATTGATTTGAGCTTAATTAGGTCTTGGCTCATTTGAACCTTTTAGGTCAAATGGGCTAACTTGGGTTGGTCACCTTCTTTTGGTTAATTGGTTTGATTGCAAGTGTTGAAGTGGCTTGAAATGATCTAATGAATAATTGGAGTGATTAAGAAAATCAAATTGGATTTAATTTGCTTGAATGGGTTTGAATTGAGTTATAGGATCGTGGTATAGTTAACTTGGATTAAGGTCCAAGTTAGTTTGGCTTAGAGCTTGGATCAAAAAATTAAATTTAATTAAGATTAATTGAATAGGTTTGAGGTTGGTTTAGCTCCATTTACATGAGCTTAAGTTTGGATAAGTGAATATATATGAGTCTTGGTTTAGGCCATAGGAAAGGCGGAACCTATTTGTCCTAATGTGGACTCTGAGCTTAGGGTTATGCCTCCTAAGTCTCTAAGCTTAAGTTTTAGTGTACCCTTAATCACTAAGGAAACCTAAGTGTCTAGAAGGTTCCTAGATCTAAGATGGGGAGGGTTAATCCTTACTCCAAAATTGAGATCAATAGGGCTGAACCAATTTAAATAAGCTTGGGTGAGTCTAATGTGTAGCATTCAGTCCCAAACACTAAATAATGCTAATTCATTAAAAATAATATTATGCATTTCTAAGTCAAGAACTAAACATGAAGCTACATATTATTAAACATTCATCAACATGAAGCATATAAAATTCAACAAACTTATTTATCATGATGTTAATTTGAATTACAATTCAATTAAAGTTGTGATGGAGTAAACAAAAAATATAAGCATACAAATTTAAAAATAAAGAAAGAGTATGTATTCAACAAAAATAGTCTACCATAAATCAAATATAATTATATAATTATAACATATATCAAGAACCAAGAAAAAAGTAATTTAAAAGTAATGCTAAATGGATTATTTCATATTTTGTCTTCCAAACTGTTCTCTTCAAAAATATACCTACACTCAAAAAATGGTTCTCTAACATTAGTACCATATGAATTTAGTGGTTAAGTGTTGAATAAAACATTGCCTTTTCTAATAAATCTCATAGATTTTATGAATCCACAAATATATGCAACACACTCAAACATATATCAACATTCTATCATGCCTAAAGTAGTGGAAGTATGCATGTTAGGTTTGCAACATTAACATGTAAACATGCATGCATGAAGTAGGTATGCTATATAATGTCCTAGTAGAAACAAAAAGATATATCATTCAATTTAGTTATTAAACTAGCATTTTAAATGTCTAAGAAATTGATATTAACATGTAAAGAATCTTGGTCACATATAGAAGTTTAAGTGGATGCATTAACTAATATATCATTTAAGAAGGTAGCATTATCATATTATAAAAATTTAATGTTATCATGCAAATTATGAATGTAATCTAATTATATAAACATGTGCTTGACATATATAATTAATTAAGTTTTCTCTTAAGTTTTTAATTTTGAATGTAAGCATAGAACTTGATTCTGAGTTAACATTTAATATTATAATGCTAGTTTTAATATCATTTTTTTTATTTTTCAAAACATCACTAATACTTCAAAATCAAGATCTTTTATACTTATACTAAATTTTTCCTTATAAATTTTGAACTCCTTTGCCAATTCAACAAAAAAGATTAAACCACTCACCATTTTGTACAATATTTATCACATTATTGTCATCAAAGAAAATGGAATATTGTAAAGTAAATGAATGTGCTTTTCATTATTATCTTCTTCTTCAAAAACTTAAATAAAAAGGACATAGATGTTTCAATGTTCTCATTCCCCTTCATACTCTTCTCCTTTTTATGTCTTCTAATTCAAATAGAAAAACCATTAACCTTTTAAAATTAGTTGACATTATCTCTTAGGATTAATTTATCATCAATTTTATCACTTATCTTTCTTGTGTCTCTAAATAAGTTGTTAGAGGGCCCATGTTTCCTTATCAATTCTTAAATTTATAGTAATTAAAATGATTTGGTATAAATGCACGATAAAATAATTTAAAGGTCTATCATTTATATGATGCAACTCAAACCATATTAATCCACAAATCAAAATGCTTTATCACATAAATAACATTGATATAAAGAGTGGGAAAGTAATAACCATTCTCTATCAAATGAAATTTTATGAGCTTTCTAAAGATTAAAACATAATTAATTAAATAATGTTATTCTATCTAGAACTTGTCCAAATAATAAATAAAAATTTAGAGTGATACATGGATGTTCCTTTTGGATCTTAAAATAAAAATGAGAGTTTGGATTTCAATACCAACTATAGGGTAATATAAATAATGAAACTATTATCTTAGCTACTACTGAGCTCTGATACTAATTGTATAGTTTAGGAAGACTATGAGGTGGTGAATTGGGCTTATAATGGACATTTTGAATTTTCTAACATAATCCTCTCTGACTAAAAAACACATAATAAATATGTAGAATATAATTAACTAGCTTAAATAATGCATAAGTGCATATATATAAAAGTGTAGGTGATTAGGTATACAGGATAAGTGATGCTAACGCATGAGTGAATAAATTGTATGCAAAATATGGAAGACGTCACTAAACACAGTTACATACTTAAACTTACAATTAAGCGAAACAATATGTATAACCAAGAAAGTGTCCATACACAAAAGTTATGATGTAAAGAGAAGATAAAAGTGTATGCATAATAAGTTTGAGCACAATTGAAATAACTAACTCAACACAAAAGCACATGAGCATGTAAACATCAGACTTTATCATATTTGTACATAAATATATACAAATTAATCACACAACTAAGTAGCATAAAAATGAATCTAGCTGTAGAGAAAGTGTCAAATAAGAGTTTTTTATGTGTTTATTATCAAATTGGCATACATTCATACCTAAGAACACTCTTGCTTAGGATTCCACCAACTCCTTTCATATGAAAGATAAGTTCTCTCCTTAATAGTGAAGTAGCCTATATAGTTAATATGTTCTTTTACAGCCAATAAACACAATTGAAACATTTCTCATATTCAAGCAAGAAATTTTACAATCCTAGTTTTAGAGGATTGAAGCACTCTTGAAGTTTTCCATGATTTTGGTGGTGAACAAAAACTATCACCAATATAGTCTTTACTAAATTGTATGACATACAATCCAAAATAACTTGCAAACTATTTAGGATGTTAAGAAACAAAGATCGCCAAAATAATACTTCAATAACTTGGTTTAGAATGAACACTTTAATTCTTTTTCTTAATTTTTCACTCAAATTAATATAACTTTAGAATGAACTTTACAGATAACAGGGTTGTGGTAGAATATATAATATAATGACAAGTCTTAGTTTCTTGTGATTATATTGATATGTATAGAAAATAGTATGGAGAGCTTATGGACATTAAATTTTTTTTTGGAAGTTAGGATTTAGATGGTGGCAAGAGCTATGCTCGGTGAAAGATTTTGTTTGCATAATTTATAAGGAGGAAAGCTAGGGCTTAGCCATGGTTTGGTGTAGAGAAAGATTTGGTCAATCACTCTTAATGAGAATTAAGGTTTAGAATGAAGTATGTTGAAGTTCATGTCATGGGTATTATCAAAGGGATGAATTAGGGATTGTGTAGTGTTCAAACCTAAGATATGGTACTTTTAGGGCTTGAGAAAAAGGATTAGATGATAACATAAAGACAAATTTAAATATAGTTTTCACCTAAAACAAAGCTAAGCTTATTTCATGTATATATATATATATATTCGCAATAATTAGTTATGATGAAATTTTATAACAACCTCGATCAAATTCTTCACATGAAGATCTAGTAAATGAAGTACTACTCAAGAAAAATTTTCCATTATCAAGAAAGAAATGCTTTGGATCTGAAATACATAAGTAAATTTCAAGAAAATTTACTCATTAGAAAATCTCTTAGGTAAAGATTATGGCTCTATTTAATCTATTATTCAATAAGATACAACAAAAAGGTTCGCCTATAAGCAAATATTTGCTGGTTGATAAGCAACTATCCATATTTGAATTTTTTTTATTTTAATATATTCTTGCCTTTATTAATTCTTTATCTTAGATTTTTTACTTGAGAATTGTCACTGTACAAAGGATGATTGGATTACCATTAAAAGTAAGGGTTAGAGGGCAGCAACCCAAGGTAGCCCTCAAATACACAGAGGAAATTCCTCTAATAATGAATAACTTGCAACTACTCACCTTCTCTTTTTGGTGGGACTAACTCCTCGGATCGATTTTGAATCCTCTCCATATAAAATAAAGTAAAACCCGTCGTGTGGGTGATGAATGTGGCTTGGGATTAGTCAACATCCCCACACACAAAATGGGTGGGGTGTTGGGTGGATACCCATTCCCAAAAAAAAGAATAACTTGCAACTAATTTTTTTTCATTCAAATAATTGTCAAATTATTAAAAAAAAAGCTCCTGAATTAACAATGAAAGAAATCATTCTTTTCATCCAACTTATTATATTGAGTTATACATAAAGTATTATTGAAATATATTACAAAGATTTTGAATCAAATTATTCATGTACACTTTAAAAGAAATATATATATAATTTTAATATATTATTATTTCTAATATAATATAGTCCAGATCTATTATTATTTATCATTTAATAAATATATTTTAATTGCATGTGCATTAAATAAATAAATTAAAAAAATCAATAAGAGCTTGATAAAATATAAAATTAAGTGGTATTATAATATTATGATATTATAAAAACTTATTTTCCTTTATTTCCTTATTTCCAACAAAAAATTAAATTATTATTAGTGGACAAATAGGTTTATATTATTCTTTCTTATTGATAATATTTATAAGAGGATTGTGTTAGTAGATCAATTACTTGAACTAAAATTATTAAAAAAAAAGAAAATATTTTATAGTTCATTAAGTTATTTGTGTTAGAAGATGAAGACTAAAGAAGCTGAAACTTTTATTATTGTTTTGCTGCTCCATAGTATTTATGGAAGACTTTGTTGCAGATTCAATTAGAAATGTGTTAGAAAAACAACATAACAAAAAGGGACATCCACAGAAAATATAATTAGAAAATTTATTTACATATCATACAATTTTTATGTATTTATATATCTAATACTTAAAATTAAATATTTATATTATAAAAAATTTAGATGTTATATATGTAAATATTAAAATTTAAGTATTAGATATATAAATATATAAGAATTAGTGATATATAAATCCTTCTAAATATTTTGGGTGTAAAAATTGTAAAATTTAAAATTTAGATGCTGAATATGAAAATTATATAGTTTTGCTTGGGGATTTACATACATACCACTCAATTCTTATTACTTTACATATTTCACACCTAAAATTAGTTATTTATATATATAAATCTTTCAAATACATCAAATCTACCACCCTACTTGTCATTATCATTAGAAGAAAATTTTAAAATAAGTATAATTTAAAACATAATTAGTAATTTAAGTATCTTAAAAATAAAATTTAAATATATAGGTATAATTGCCGTTTATCGGTGACTTCTTAAGTCGTGGATTAAAGGACGACACTATTTTATTGTTTTAAATTATATTATATCTAAGTTGCATAAAGTTATGTAAAGTCATTAATTTAGGACTCTTATGTAAGTGGCAAATAAGTCATCCGTTAAACGGACGACTATACATATATTTAAATTTTATTTTTAAGATACTTAATTTTTAGGATCCTTAAATTACTAATTTTATTTTATTACTTAAATCATACTTATTTTAAAAATTTCTTGTTATCATTGTATGCTTTACATGCTGCCGTCATAAGCTCCATGTGTAACTCAGTTTTAGGAGAACGGGCAGCTACATTCCCGCGTGAAATCTGCATCTCTTTCCTTGGCTTGCAACCCGCACGAGAAATAACCTAAAGAAGCTGAAACTAGTTCTGCTCGTAATTGCACAGGTAAGTGAAGTGTTGCAAGCAATTGAGCTTTTTAAACTGCTAAATGCATATTATTAGCTGCTGAAGCATATTGTCTCACCTCATAATCGCCGAGGTATACGAACCCTCTTTACGTTTCATGCTAGTAGATGCTTCGAACACTTCTTGATTCAACATTACGGTTAGTGTGTGCTATTTTTTTATTTTATCTAAGCCTTCTTTAGGAAAGTCCCGAGCGGTAGGGTAGGAACCTTCATAGAAAGTTAGGTATTTTCTTGCATCTTAGAAGCATTTAATTTCTTGGAACTTTACAGATAACAGTTTTTTTTTTCTAAGCTAATTTCTTTTTAAAAGTTGAAAGGTTTTTTGATCTTATTTTGTTTCGATTGAAAAAAGTTATCCTGAAACTATACATCAATTTGTCTTTTTTTTTTTTTAAAAAAGTGAAGATTAGTTAAAATTTTATGTTATTAGTTGACGAGCTTATTCAAATATTTAATGTTCATTTCAAGCTTCTTTCTTCATTACTTTTATAAGCTTTGTTCAATCCATTTGGAATTGAGGGCATGTTGGATACAAAGATTTGACTTTTATTAACAATCAAACTTAATGGTTGTTCGAGTAAATTTACTAATATAGATTGAATTAAAAAAGGGGAAGGGGGAATGCAAAAGACTATAAAGCTAGATAAATATGTGCTTAATTATTATTTATTAGTAGCAAAGATTGAAGAGATTTTTCGTTGGCTTAGAGGATATGATTCTGAAATTTACTATCATGTTTATGCCACATCTCTGAAGGAATTAAAGCTTATCTAAAATGATAATGCGAGCATTTTGCAATTATGTAGTCAAAGTGGCTTAAGTTATCATAACAAAGATGTTTCAAATTATAATTGTGTGCCAGAGATCAGAATCTTGTCACATGGTGCAAAACATGTGATGCAACTACAAAACAAAGAAGGTTTGGATTGTAGTCACTTACAATTTGAACATTCAAGCTCTAATTGTGTTAATCAATTTTCTGATGTACTTGCTCTATATATTGAAGGTGATGCAGTGCAAAAATGGTGAGACGAAGAGGAGTTGCACGAAGACAAAGAGCTATAGTAAATACCAATTTTCACTATAAAACTAAAATGAGATTACAATACCCCTTCTCTAACATATCCTGTCAATTTATAAACTCTAGCGACAAAATGACCCCAGTAAAACAAACCTAATTAATGTACTTAAGAGTTACTTAAGTATATTAATAAAACTATAATAATAAATGTAAACTATAATAAAGTCACATCAAATCCTTACGCTTCAAAGAACTCACTCGAGTTCTAAATCATCTCGTAACATTTGCTTGTTTTTTCAGAATAAGTGTCGCCACCACATAACTGTTGAAACCATGAGGATCAATGGTCTTTGAAAATGATCAATAACAATATCTAAAAAACACGAGGGAAATTCTTGATAAAATCTTGTGTGATATAATCCAAGCAAACTGGTCCTCAAATTACTTGAAGGATATGAGAATAATCCGGAAAAGGGAATAACAAATTCAACATGATTGGCCTTCAGCTATGAAGACTATATCTCAGTAGATTCATATACATATGCATCACCAACAGTTAACTCAGATTTATAGATATTCAGGGACACGTGATTATTATTATGCTGGAAATCAAATTGTTGAGATGTAGAAATAATGAAATCTTGTTCATCCTCAATTAAAGCTCAACTGATACCTTCATTCCACTGAGAGAGTTAACAACACCTCTTCTTGAAGTACTGCTTCTTGATGAATATGATTCTCTACCTTTGTAGTTTGTACATGCAAGGATATATCACCGGAGAGGACTGTAGGAGAATATTCAGCTGTTCCATGGCTTATGGGAGACCCAAATGGTGATTGATTATCAATTCGTGGATCTTCTGCATCTTTCTCCACAAGCATGGCTTCAACAAAAAAATTCGAGATGGCTAATTGGGATAAATAATTATTTTTTCAACTTTAAATTCATCAAGTTTCAGTGAGTCATTGGCAATACTTTCTAAACCAACATAAGAATTCTCTGCTACTAGTTTATCAGCAACCATCTCAGACAATGTAGGCTCTGCTAATTCTCCAGTGTGTTCTTGTTTCGAAATGGAATCAAGTTCTTTAAGAAAGCATGCTGTTGACCTACACATATGGTGCATAAGCTAAATTAAGCACAAAGTTTAAAACCAACAACCTACAAAGCCAATGTAGCATAGGTTGGGTTTAAAATGCCTTAATTGCAAGACGAATAGATCAAAATTAGATGATTTAAAAATTTGATTTCATGAGTGCATTTAAAATGCTAAGATTAATCAAATAGAATTTATTAAACCAATTAATAATTATAAAATGATCAATGTCAATTTTTAATGAAATTAGACATATATCGATGTCGAGGCCTCGACAACGTCCAAATGACCTCCGTTCATGAAATTGACAGTGTCGTTGTCGCGAAACGTCAAAATCTATCAAACGACACCTTCCGCGATCAATTCAGAAAAGTCTACGCCAACGTCGAGTGATTCGAATGCGACGTCGCGCAATTTAAACCCAATTTCATCTACCATCGTTGACATGGTCCAAATGACCTCCGATTGGAGGTCATTTGGTATCAAAATAGTTGCCCACCCTTTCTCATTGGCTGCCATTTGGGAAGCCAATTAGGGCATTCGGCTAGCCCTAATACCCAAAACGAGAGTATCGACCCTATTCACATGTGATCCCCTTTCTCTCGTCCAGAGCTCCCTCCCTCTCTCGTTCTCATTTCATTCGTGCGAATTGAATGAAAACTCCTGTCGCATCCGTCCCGATCGGCATAGGAAATTCAGAACTGAAGTCCTCCCTTCGGCCGAACTGTCCCTCTCTCATTCCCTCTTCAGCCATGCGTCCCTCTCGAGCTTGAGCTTCGGCTAGCCAAGCAACCCTAGTTGGTTGGAATTCCTCCTCCTCCTTCCTCTCTTGCAATTGGAATCTCCAGGTCATTTCCTTTCAACCCTAAGCCCTTTATTGTCAATTTACTCTTGTTTGGTTGGAATGAAATGGGTTTAGCAAGTGTTTCTTTCATGAATCTACATACACTTGGGTTACTTTCTTGTGCAAATGAGAAAAAGAGGGATTATGGAGTTCCTCAAGTAAATGGGTTTTATCCATTGCTTTAACATCAAATATTTGCATAGATTTACTCATTGCATATGGATATTTCTATCTTTATGGGTGAAATAATTTTGCGAGTTCATTTCTTTACTTGTTTGAAGTGAGATTAGAAATATGAAAATTGGGTTTGAGATGATGTATGTCTCAAACCCAAAGTTACATGTGAACTTCCTTCTTTTTCATGTTTCAGATTTTCTATGGATGAAATGATACTTGCTAAGCCTCTCTTACATGTTTAGAATGAGTTTAGAAATGTGAAAATGGGGTTAGAGATGATGTATGGCTCAAACCCTAAGTTACATGTGAACTTCCTTCTCTTTCATGTTTCAGATTTTCTATGGATGAAATGATACTTGCTAAGCCTCTCTTACATGTTTAAAATGAGTTTTAAAATGTGAAAATGTGGTTAAAGATGATGTATGGCTCAAACCCTAAGTTACATGTGAATTTCTTTCTCCTTTCATACTTCAAGTTTTTCATTTGGATAATATAATTTGATGAATACCCTTCTCTACATGCTCTAAATGAGATAAAAAATGTGAATGTGGAGGTTTGAGATGATGTATAGCTCAAACTTCAAATTACATGCAAGTATTCTTTTATTTTATGCATTGATTTTCTCTTGGGTGGAATTAATGAGATGAATTCTTCCTCTTACATGCTATATGGTTGGATTGGTGCTGGAAATGTGGGAAAATAGAGTACTTCATGACTTGGATTTTGCTTTATCTTCAAATACTCATCCATGTCATGCTATTTGACTTCTATTTGGCTTACAAAGTAAAATCAGAAGGGGAAATCAGTGGGTTTGCTTATATCTTGCCATTACTTAACAAGATTTGATTTGATTCCTATGTAAGCCTAGTAATTAGGTATTCTTCTTGCTAAATCTGAAATCCTCTCTCTCATTTTGGCATGCATCATATCAAGTTTAATATGTTTGCCCAATCTATGCATCTAAGCCTTCCATTAACTACCATGCAAAAAAAAAGGATTAAGGCTTTGAAATTCTTTATGTTTGAATATGAATGTCTTTGTTGTTTTACATGGTACAAGTTGAATTCTACACATGTCTTTTATGTCACATAAATCTCTCCTTTCCTTATGGCAAGTGAAGTAGTGAAGCTCTAATCTCTTAAGAGGGCTGTATTTTAATATGGGGCACTAATTAATGTTCTAATTAGTTAATCCTTGCCCACACTATTTGATCATTATGGGGTCAAGATAATCCAACTTTTGGTTTACATCAATCTAGAGTTTCTTTTCTATTGCTCTCAGTATGATACATGTTTGGATTAATCAAGCCATCTTTGAGAGTCTTCTTTAATCCTTGACATAAAAGATTTTTTTGGAATCTCCCTTTCAAATATCATGTGACTGCCCTATTAAAGAAAGGAAAATAAAGAGAATGAATTGAATTTCAGCTTTATTCATGTCCTCTTTATCATGCTTCCTACTAAAGCAATAAACTTTTAAATAAAATTGGAAAAATGAAGCTTTTTTCACATAC
The DNA here is from genome assembly GCA_021442155.1 of Cymbidium sinense. Taxonomy (NCBI): domain Eukaryota; kingdom Viridiplantae; phylum Streptophyta; class Magnoliopsida; order Asparagales; family Orchidaceae; genus Cymbidium; species Cymbidium sinense. The sequence continues at coordinate 29,143,875 of CM038217.1, forward strand.
AACTCAAAGTAGTTTCTCTTTGAACATATGAATGACATGGTATGCTTGCTAAATTGTTATGAGGAGAATCTTTTGAGTAAGTTGTTGTTGATATGTTTATCTCCTATGTAAGATTGAAATAATGTGGAATGCATATGAAGTTGTTTTAGTCAAATTTTCTTCCATATATGCATGCCATACCTTGAGTTGCTCTTTCATAAAAATATCTAGATTAAAGGGGCAATGTTATACATGAAGATGTTTTAAATCCTTATACATATTCATTCATTACATATTTTCCCTTTGGATTGCTAAGCAAAAAAGAATGAAATACTTAAAAATTATTGCTTACATAAGCCCCCATTTCTTTATCTTTACCTCTTTCTAACATTTGGCAATCTACTATCATGCAAATAGTAATCTACCTAAATCTGAAAATTTCAGATTTATGATATTAAGCTTAGGGAGAAGTTGATCTTGTATCGCTTTGTCTCTTTTTATTGCTTGGTTAATCATTATTATAAAAGAAATTGTTTACTTGAACTAAAATTTCAGATTTCTCCAAGTCCTTGCTATCCATAATATTGGGCTTAACATCTCATTCATGTATGCTATTTACAAGTGTTGAATTTTGCCTCTTATTTGAATTCCTATTGTTATGAAAACTCTCTTTTAATCAAATCTGAAATTTCAGAATCCTTTTTGACATGAAACCTTATAACAAAAAGAGAAAAGGAAATAGGTAAGAATACATGAAGTTTAAATCTTGTTCCTTTTTGAAATAAAAGGAAAGCTAATGAATTTGTATTTGCATGGGGGTTGTCCTAACCATGACCTTGCTTCCTTCTATTATTTAGTTAAATGAAAAGTTTCAGATTTGATTATATTTTCATTAGATAAGTATGATTTCAATTTTACCTTTTGTACATTGAATCATATTCAATTATCATGTTGAGACAAAGAGAATGCTAGGTATGCATCTGTTTGTTTAACTTTACTCTTACTCTCCTCACTAATTTCCATCAAATATTAAGTTCCTCTCTATGTTGGCTTAGATTTAGAGAGACATTTATGGCCATGTAGCCATCTTCTTGCTCCATATGGTATGATTTTGAGATGTCATTCTAATTTCTATGTATCAAGTTGAATGTTTCTCATTGCAAATGATGAATGAAAGCTACATGAAGATTGAAAATCCCTCTTTTAATTAAAATACATGTCTATGTTTTGACATTTAATTGTTATCTCACTTGTTGAATTTAAGAGAAACACTTCACTTGACATGTTGAAGAGGAAAATCATATCTATTACATTCACGTGCAATTATAAGCTAATGTAGCTTATTATTTTGGTGTTTCAAATGTAATGCTTAATTGAAATGATGAATATCATATGTCATGCACATGTACATGTATATGCAAATGCAAGCTTGTAAATATATTTTATAATATAATTACCATTCACATTGTTCCAATGCGGCAGAGAAAATTGTTATATAAGTACTTGCTCATGTTGTTCTAATATGGCAAGAAAATTTGCTTGTGATAAATACCCGTTCATATTGTTCTAATGAGGTGGGGAAATTTGTGATATAAGTACTTGCTCACATTGTTCCAATGTGGCAAGGAAACATGCTTTACGATAAGTACCCGTTCACATAGTTCCAATACGACGGAGAAACTTGTGATATAAGTACTTGTATGCATTATTCTAATTCTACAAGGAAATGCTATATTATGCAAACTCATGCACGCCTTTCTTGGTGTGGTGGAAAAATAAAATTTTTTGGTTATGATGTCTTACGACGCCTATCATGCATGCCTTTCTTGGCGTGATGGGAAGGTCTGGTCTCCCAAAATAGCCCCCTGCAGGGGGATGACGTTGGGAGGTTGCTGAAATTTTTGGTAAAGAAATCATGCAAAAAAAATATATTTTAAAATCAACATGATTTAGGCCAAGTATTTGAATTCTAACCATCATGATTCTGAAATGCCTAGCAATTTCTTGTAATGGAAAATTTGAAATATCTTATGATTAGTAATTTGGGTTAAATCTTATTTAATTTGTTGCTATTAAATTCTTTCACGCCTTTAATTAGATGCCTAAATGGATTAAATGTTGCAAGATTTAAACTTGTCAATTGCTATTTTACCTAATTAAATCTTGCCTAAATATTGTTATCTTTGTAAAATTGAATGAAAAGAGCAAATATATAAGGTTTAACATTGATCTAAAGCCCTCATTTCTATGTGAATCCCTTGTTTTTTACTTTGTGGTTGGCTTTCACCTTCCATGTGACTAAGTTTTCATAATATCTTCATTTGAATGTTGAAATGGGAAGAAACCCAAGCTTATTGAATAATGAACTTACAAATATAAGCTTCATTATATTCTTAGATTTGAAGTGATCATATTGTTGCTTAAGTGAGTTAAATATTGCAAGGTTTAGATTGGCTATTTATTGTCTCGCTCAATTAAATATTGCTTAAACTCTATTATCATTGTGAAATTGAATAAAAAAAAATAGCAAATATATGAGTTTGGCATTGATTTAAATCCCTCATTCCATGGTATAAATTCCCTCATTTTGTTATGTGGCTTGAGTAAGCTAATCATTATTACAACTTATTGATGAGTTATTATCTCATTATGAAATTGATTCAAAATGGAGAATGGAATTTCAATATGTTGTTTAAGTTTCAAAGCTTCATTGTGATTCATGAAATTCAATTCAGTTTAAACCATTAAATTCCCCTTTGGTTAATCGAGCTAAAACAAGAATGAAAGAAAGGCATTGTTAAAGATGCATGTCTATATAAAAGAGAGATTTCTATGTTTGCTGTCCATGAACAATTGAAGGATGAAATTTAACAGGTTATGTTATTTTATGCCTTTTTCTTATTCTTAAATTATGAAAGTATGTTGTGATAATGAAATTCTAGTTTCATTAGCTTAAGCGTTGTCATCTTTGAAAACTCAATTTGACCATTGATATGTGATGCTTGTTTCTTTCTCTTGATTTGGGGAAGAATGAAAAGCGAGAAGTGTTCATCTATAGGCTTATTTAATCCTATCTTGATGTTTGGCTTGAAATAAAAAAATTAAAATTTAACTTAGAACATCAAATTAAACATGACTTACGGGCTGATGTGATATGATTTAAAATCAATTCCAATTGTTGGCGAGCTCATTTAGAAGTTGGTGAGCTCTTTAGAAGTTTAGACTTGCAATGCTTCTTATGAGAAAGATGTGAAGGAAATGAGAGAGTAAATTTTCATGAGGGAAGAATGCTCTCCTATTTATAATAAAGTTTAGCTTAATCCTATGCCCTCTTCCTAGGAGAAATATCATCTAAACCCTTTTGCATAAAGCCAAAAATGTTTAAATCATAGAAGACAAAAATGAGTAAATGAGATTTGTATTATTCCATTAATTCCTATGATTTTTTGCATGATATTAAGGAAGAGAGAATTACTCCTCTCTCTTTCTTTTCATGATATCATGCCATGCAATATATATATGAAAAATCAATAATTCTCTTTAATTTCTTTTGTCATTTCCTTTTTAAATTACTCATGAAATGGGTATGAATTTAAGGAGAAAAAAAAGCAAAATAAAATATAAAGAGGAGAAGTTCTCTTTCCTTCCTGGGATTATGTCATATAAAAAAAGGGGAAAGTAATAAATGAAAAGAAGAATAGGAGAGGAAAAGAGAAGGAAATGGGGAGAGGGAGAAAATTCATTAAAATGTGGATTTATTTCTTTCTTTTTCACAACTAACCCATAAATGGGCAATAAATAAAAAATGGAGGAGAAGAAGAAAAGCATTCCCCCTCTTTATGAATTGCCATGATAAAAAAAAAGAGAGGGAGAAATGTCATGACAAATGAAATAATAAAATAAAATAAAATAATATTAAAAAATGGATAATAATGTTATGATCTCTTTCTTTCATGCTTGGCCCATCTTGAATTCCTTAAGTGGGCTTATAAAAAATAGTTAGCCCACTTGCAATTATTAAACTCTCTTTTCTCTTAAATCTAAGATGCCCATTGGGCCCAAGTCCATAAATGGGTTCATAAAGGCCCATGTCTATAAAAGGGCTCATAAAGGCCCAAGTTTCTATGTGGGTAAAAAAGAGAGAAACCATGAAATCTCTAAATTTATAATTTTCTTTTAAATTTAAAAGCTCATTGGGCTCAAGTCTATAAATGGATTTGTATAGAGAGAATACTCATATCATGAAGCCTTTAAGCTCATAATTTTCTCTTATTTTAATGGAGCCATTAGGCCCAAATCTATAAATGGGCTTATATAAAAAAGAGATTTGAATTGATTAGCTCTCATGTGTATGTTATAACATCTCATCGCTCTCTTAAATTTGACATGTGATATGAGCAATGAAAAAATTAAACATTTGATTTCATATGTGAGTATTTGAATGAAGCAAGTTTACATATGTCTCATGACATAGTATTCTATCATGTAGATTTATACTTGATTTATGACCTCCCTTTAAATCTTTATTGAAAATTTCATAAGATAAACACTACACTTGATACTTAGCAAGTGTTGAAAAAGATTCACTGTATGTCTTGTAAAGATATATATAATTGATTTATGACAAACTTAGAAAGGTTTAAACTTCATTCAGAATAGATCTAAGCTTGATTTGCAAACAAATATTTTGTATCCTCTAATACAGATACATGTTTGATAAGTTAGAACAGATGCTCTCTTAGTTTGTAATAAGTATTTGAGAATGTTAAACTCACATTTTACAAGAGATCTTCACTTGATTTATAACAAATGTTCAAATGAGTCAAAACTCTCATATTTTACAAGAACATATCTTCACTTGATTTATAGAAAGTGTTCAAATGAGTCAAAACTCTCATGTTTTACAAGAACAAATCTTCACTTGATTTATATAAAGTGTTCAAATAAGTCAAAACTCTCATGTTTTACAAGTATAGGTTTTCACTTGATTTATAACAAGTATCTAAATGAGTTACAATTCTCATATTTTACAAGATAGATCTATACTTGATTTATGATTTTTAAGTATGAAAACCTACACATGCAATATGACATATATGTCATATCAAACATAACTGTTTCAACTTTGACATTTTAATATCCATACATCATTTTTTTTATAAAAAAAAAAAAGATACTTGTATGCATGTTGAAGTGTTCACTAAGTCAAACACTAAAAAAAATATGCAAGCCATGTGCAAATTGAAAGAAGAGATACCTATATCCTGGTTGGGTCTTAGGATTGGCTCCAGGTTAATAAAATCTAAAAATCCAATTATAATATTATAAGAGTTTCAATTTGATAAAATTTGAGAAGCTAATTCTGTCATATAAATACAAAGATAAATTTATTGACATAACTTCTCAAGTTCAAGCTCCCAAGAGGAGAAGTCCCAAACTGATCCTCTATGCTCAAGCTATAGTTGACAAAGTTTGAAGGACTATATATCTGGAAGTAATGAATTTAGACCTGATTCTCTACAAGAAAAAAAGGCAAAGTTGACAATGTCTGTTAATCTACAACAACCATATGATAAATAAAGGGCTGTCATTATTAAGGTTTAAATGACAATCTAAATCAATTATAAAAATAATCAAATATTTAGATAAAAATATAAATTAGATGAAAATAATTATTTAAATTTAAAGTTAAAATACATCCACCCCTCCGCAACTGTTTGTCGAGGGTCACAAATTAGGAAGACTTTTGCTCACAAAGAGCCAATGTCAAATCAAATATATAGCTATTTTCACACTCAAATAATCTTAAGTCGATAAGAACATAGTCCGTGTCCTCTGTTCATAAGGTTTTACCTAAAATGGCACAACATAATAGCAGTTACGACCAGAGTCCTATGACCGGGTGGTTTGCCCTAAAATGACACCACTAAATCACGGTCATGGCAGCAACCCTTATGTTCCTCAACGACTTTGCTATTTGAGCTATGAATTATATAATATATTAGGTTGGAAAAAAGCCCTTTGTTATCTAAGGTTGATTTATATTTATCCCTTTAGATAAACTCTACCCTAGGTCTACAAAGACACTTTAGATGACGTAACTCATGGTTGCTGATAAGAATCCTTCAGTTAGGTTAGGTCGGCTACCTCGTCTGACTAAGTGGATCAAAGACGGTGATAGCTTGGGATGATGGAACCATGAGATCTTGATCGGACACATCATCATTCTCTTGAAAAAAATTCTTTAAATTAAAATAATAAATCTTATAATTTTTAGACTCGCTCATTTGCTATTATTCGTTGTTGATTCATCGATCAAATTTTAATCAAAGTGCTCTCTCAGTATTGGGATGGGTAATTAACTACAAATGCTTGTGCCTATAGGAAACATGGAACAAGATTTAAAGTCCTCACAAAATGAGGGTGAAATCTTTGGGTAGTGTCTTAATGTTGACCTCACTTTTGGATAGTGAGTTCTCAACTTCCTCATCATAGAGCAAGGACTCTTATAGACACTAAGAGTTCCTTAGTCTTAAGACTCTTCTAGTGATTAGGTAAACATTTAAGCTAAGCCTAGAGACTTAGAAGGGTTAGAGAGACTTGCCTTAGGGATATGTGATGCTTTAGAAACTTAGGAAGACTTGCTTACCCTATACCCTGAACCCAATTCACACTTTCCTTCTGAGACCAAACCTCAAATTCATATCAAATTGAAACCAAATTTTCAAGACTCATAATAAATCTCATGATCAAATTCAAACTCAAGATTTCTCCATAAAACCTCATAATTAAATTCAAAGCCCTTTCTAAGCCCTTTGATTTCATCATATGGACTTAGCCTTAACCAAATTCAAATCAATCCAAATTCAATTAATTTTCTCAAATATCAATGCACTCTCTTAAATCAAATCAAATCTAATTCCAAACATAGATATCAATGATTGAAACCCAAAATCAATCCCAAGTCCAAATTCCTTCTTAAGCCTTATGACCCACTCTCATAAGCTTGATCAAATCTTAACCTAAATTATCCCAAACTTGATTGATTTATTTATAAATCAATTCTTCATTCATTTATATTCACAAATATAAATGAAATTCATACCCAAATGACCAAAACCAAATCAATCCAAACTAAATTCCCTCTTAAGCCTTACGAGCCTATCTCCATAAGCTTAATCAAATCTCATACAAATCTACCCAAAATCAATTGATTTTTGTATAAATCAATTATTCCTTTATTTATATTCACAAATATAAATGAAATTCACCCTTGAATGACCAAAAATAAGTAAAACTAAATCAATTCCCTACTTAAGCCCTTTTGACCTATCTCCATGAGCTTAGTCAAATTTTCTTCCAAATCACTCCAAACTCAAGTAATTTTTCTATGGATTTTTTATATCTTCATTTATATTCTCAAATATAAATAAAATATAAATTCAAATAGCCAAAATTAAATTCAAAATTAAACCAAAACCTAATTTAAGCTTTTTTTATCCAATTTCTTGGACTTGGCTAAATCCTATCCAAATCAAGCCAAAATCAATGTATTTTATCTTGAATTAATCATCCTTCAATCATTTTCCAAATATAAACATAAACTTCAATTACCAAACTAAACTAAAGTCTATCCAAGTCAAGTCCAAGTTAGCTTTTTTGACTTGAAAATTTCAAATGAGCCAAAATACATTAGACTCCAAATTGATTGTAGTTGGATTTATATTTCAATCTTAGGCTCATATATGAGTTCAACTAAACTTGAATCAAGCCAAAACTAAACCAATTGACCCATTTAAGTCCACTTCACCCAAATTGACTTAAAGAACCCTTATGAACCAAGTTATAATCCAACCCAAATGGGATTGAACCAAGCTTATCCAAATCTCATATCATGATCAACAATCATCCTAGGGTGATCAACTACTTTGATTTGGGTCAAACAAGTCAACTTGATCCTTTGACTAAGTCAACCTTTAGCCCAAATAAAACCTAAATTAGCCAAAACCCACCATACGTCAAATTAATTGAAACCATTGATCCAAACTAATTTATAATCAATATTTAAATATGACCAAATCCACAATTGAGAAAAACCAACTCTAATTGGTCATTTGACCTAAGTTGACCCAAATTGGCCTAAAAAGCCAAAATGAGTCAAATCATGATTTATCCCAAATTGATTACAACCAAGGGCTCAAGTTCAATCCAAATCAATTATTAAACTTGACCAAAGCCATAATCAAGCTTAATTTGACCAATTGGTCAACTTGACCTAATATAGCCCAAATTGACATAAAAGGTCAAATTAGCCAAAAATCTAAATTAAACTCAAATCAAATCAAATCAAAGCTTACAATCATTTTTAATTAATCAATGGAACATGAATCAACACTTAACCCAACCCAAATTGATCAAATTGGTCAACTTAGCCCATTTGACCTATATGAATCCAAGTGTACCAAAATCAAACCTAAGCCAAATTGATTGAAACCACTTGAAATAAAATTCTTCAAATTATCATTTGAACCTAAACTAAGCCTTGGTTTGACCCAATTTGACCCATTGGTCAACCCAACCCAACATGAACCATTTGACCAAATGAAGCCAAAGCATAAAACCAACCCGTAGGACCTTGGTGGCTGACCAAACCTGACCCAAATTGTCCCTAGGTTAGCCCAAAATCATCCTAAAAAGCAAAGTGGCCACCATCTAAGGGGATTAGCCATTGGACAAACCTATTCACATAGGATTCTTCCCCATTATGCATAGTCCACTCTCCCATCACTTGGGTAGCCATCCAATTGCTAAATGAAGCATGCCTAGCTTTCCTAGCCCACTCTAAGCACATTAGGATCAGTCATGGACCAAAGGGAGCCCAATCTCTTTCTTCACTCCAAACCAAGCACCCTATGGACAAATAAAATAAGATCTTCCCCATATCAGACATTGAGCCACCTCTCATGCCTTCCCCCACTCCTGGCGAGCCACGTGGACCAAATGGAGGCAAGTCTGGCGGTCTGACAGTGGCTGGCCAGCAAGAAAATGAGATTGAATCCCATCCATCCACCTCAGCAGTTGAGGGGATATACCCCCTCAATTCAAACGATAATTAATGCATTCATTTTCATTTGAGCCCTAGAGACTAAAACAAAAATCCTCAGCCATTTTCTAAAGCTCCCAAACTCTCCCATTTTCTCCCTTCTTGATTTTACATCAAACCAAAATAGGGGAGGCCTCCCTTGATTCAAACTTATCCACCACTCAACTAAACTTCAATCAAACTTGCACACTATGGTGTTTATTTTTGAGTTTTGGTGCTTTGTGAATATATGTGAGGGGACACCATGCAGATCTAAATGTACTCATTAGGGTGATCGTGTATGACATTAAGGAATAATACATTATCTCGAGGGATAGAAGTCACTACCATATAATGGACCTAATTACCTAATAAAGACTCCTAAGGTGTGATGGGTCTTCGACTATACTAGATATTTTTTTCCTACTTTACATGATAAGGTAAAGCAGGGTTTATTTAAGACGAGTTCGTTAAGTTCTCTATGGAGGCAATCCTCCATAGTTAATTAAACCTTAAGAAAAATGAATCCCTTAAGAATACTCTCGATTATAGTTGGCGATTGTTGTCTCTAAAGAATTCAAAGATATGACTATCAAAGGATTAGTTGTATTTTTGAAAATCAAGTGGGAGAGATCAAAACGGAAGAATTCTTATTGAAACCAAGGGAGATGAGTAGGGAGTGCTCATGATATTAGGAAGACTAGTGAGCATTCCAATCTATCATATGTTTTGGCTTTATATATTTGAATATGAAGAGATTTATTTATTTAAGTGAAATTTTTATTAGAAATCTAGGACTTATAATTCCACAATACAAGATTGTGGAAATCTAGGAGGTGAGGATTTATTCTTGTAGCCCGAGAAAATAGCAACCTAAATCTAGGGAGCTTTGGCAAACCAAAACACCCTAAATCTAAAAAAAGTGGGTATATGGTTTATCTCCATAGAGAGTAAATCACCACCTGGGCTTATTACCACACAGTGGCGGCTAACTCCGCCTACACTTTAAATCCATGTAGTCAAGTCTTATGCTTTGCAAGATGGTTAAGTTGTTATTTATTTAGAAGAGAAACTAAGTCCTTAAACTCACTCTCTAAGAGACTAGATCATGAAGGGCATGAATAATGACTTAACTCTAATGCAAATTTTGCCAAGTTTTATTTAATTTTTGGACTTTTTATTTTGACACAAGCTATAAGATTTTGTATGCCTAAATGCATGAGAAATTGATTATGGGCTAAATTAGAAGAGAAAGAGGTATTTTTTCATCAAAGGCTCTTAAAGGTTAAGACTTTATTCTCTATCATAGATGGAAGCCCTCTCTTAGCAAGAGTGGAAGAATATGACAAGCATGATATTATACATTAAATCATCCAACTAAGTGGTTGCTAAATATTTTATTATTTTGATTTAATTCATAGGCTTTTATGTGAGGTTATGAATTATTTTAAAATTTTAGTTATGAGTTGTTAATGGATAGAAAATTTATTTTTATCCTAAGAGCCTAATCATATTCAGGCCACAATAATTGCCAATCATAAAGAAACTATAAAAAGACATGTTATTTCTAACGCACAAGCTAAAAAATATCAAACAATTTTATAAAGCTATTGTAAAAGAATAAAAGGTCGATGTGGTCGGGTACCGCCGTACAAGTAGAAAGAAATGTGGGTAGCCGAGGTCTACCCTTATACATCTTGGTATAATGAAAGAATAATTACAATTATGAAATGATAAGTGTTATGGGGGTCTTCATTCTTCATTCTCTATTCATCACTTTTCATCTTTCATTCCTTCATTTTTGATTTGCTCCATTTCTTTCTCTCTTTTGGCTTGATTGGGATGTAGCTTGCTCCAAAGGCATCACATGATATATAAGACTTGGTCTCATAACCAATGTTCATCCTTAATCCCCATAACACTTATCCTAATCCTAATGTAAAATTACATTGAAAGGAAGGAAAGTAAATCTAGCTACACCTGCAAAATAAATGTTAGCTAAACATACCATACAACCCAAGAGGTTATAGAAATAATTTGAACTTAACACCTCATACATGGGTAACCAAGTCCACCTATCCTAACTTGGGCTATGCTTAGGGGCTAAGCAACCTGCACATCCAAAAACATTTATTTTTTTATTACATCGGCCCCTTTAAGAACAACCCTTGCATGAAACATGATTGGGCTAATATCGACCTAACATTCGGCTACGCACATACACCCTATCATATTGTCTAAAATAATACATCATAAAATTAAACATTCATCAAACCATGCACCACCCTAACATAAAGCTAGAAATGGTGACTTAGCCTAATGTGCTTGTGTTAGAGCTTGTGTGGTATATCCTAACTTGGTTTTAGAGTTATGACTTGCGAAGTGTAAGATGTTTAATTTATAAAGGGTTGATTTCTCTTTAAGTGGTTTAGTTGATTTGGGAATTTTTACTTGGTGTTTTCTTTTGTTTCATGTAACCTACACTTAGCAACTAAGTATTATAAAGAGAAGAAAGAGAGAGAATCTCTCTTTTATCCCTACCTTAAGTCATTTTAAGGTAAGTTAATTAATGAATTACCTTTAGTGAATAGTTATTATGTGTTTTAATTAACCCTAAGTTTAGATTCATTCTAAATAATCCTATTCAATAAGAAATACATCTTAGGATTAATTAGGATGGATTACTATCACATAACACATACTTATTTATTTTCTTTCCATCATATATATCATGCATATGAATAACCCTGAGCATACCTATACATAGCACACTTTGATGATGAATGCAAAAAGTATATTTTGAATTTAAATGTTTCATTTGTTGATTGAATTATGAATGCATGTCTTTGTTATGTAGAAAAGAGGGATTTTTCATCCATTAGCTAAATACATTCACATGTATAAAAGTTATAAGTAGTATTTTCGTAGGGTATAAGACCTACTTAGGGCTACTTAAAGCCACATAGCCCCGGGTTGTCCAGACTAATATACCACTTTTCTTAGATGCACATAAATGTATGAATAACTATAAGGATAGGAAAATCCATGCAAAAGTTATGTTTTATTTACTTGATTTTTGATTATCATTCATTGGCCACATCATACATGCATATGTATAAGAGTTTTAAGTGAGTACGATACCATTATTTTCTACACCACAAGATCTACTTAGAGCTACTTAAAGCCTCTCAGCCCTAGGATGTCCAGACTAATATATCACTTTTCTCAAATACATATGAATATACAAAAAGAACCAAATGGATAGAGAATCATGCAAGAAATTATGTTTGATTTGGTTGTATGATTTACATGTGTAATATAAAATCCTTTCTAAGTCTTAACATGGAGATGTATAGGAATAGATTTAGGCAAGTGTTGTGTTCTTTTGAAATGAGCTATACACTTGCAAATCCTATGCGAATCCATGTTAAGGTAGGGAAAAAGAACTTCATAATACATATCTTATACTATCATCACATGCAAGCTTATAAATATTTGTAAGTAGTGTCACTTCATTTATAATAATTGATTTATAGGTTTTAAAAATAGTTTTTGGTTTAATAGAAATAATAGCCACTCATATTTTAATTTTAGCCAACACATGTAATTTGACATAAAAATATTTTATTTATTTAATTTTCAAAAGAAATGAATGCATAATTTCATATGACAAACAATATTTAATATGATTGGAAAGAAATAAAAGAATGTAAACACATAATTTCATTCATCCCTAATTAATTCCTAAAGACAATCATATTAAATAAGGTTATTTAAAATGAACCAAAATTCTTTAAAGATATTTTAATCTTTGAATTTGATTTGACTTAAGAAATATGAGAGAGGTTTGCTAATCCTAACCCATTTTTTAATGTGTGAATTTGTTTGTTTAATGATGAATATTTAAGTTGATTTTATGTTTTGATTAGGTTAAGGTATGAATTAAATAAATTAATTATCCCATACCTACATCACCTTAAGTTAATTAACTAATTAATAATAAGCCAATATGATATGTGACCACATGAAAAGTAAATTTGCAATGCTCCTAAGAAATGAAAGGGACCTAATGCAATTGGCTTACGATTAATAGTTAATTAAGCTTAAGGGATCTCACATAATTATTTTTAAGATTTTCTCACACATGTGAGCCAACCATAATTTCATTATCTCTCACCTTGGGTCATTGAACACCCAAGGAACTACCTAAGATCAATTAAAGGTTGCTTAGGTGTGGATGAATTGATTTTTTTTTAATTTTAATTCTATTAAGCTTTTAATGAATTGACTAAACATTTTGGTTATGTGTTAATTTGAATGATGAAATTGACTTAGGGGAAAGGATCAAGGGCAAGGCCTCAATCTTAATCCCTAAATCATTTAAACATTGAATTATATTTTAATTTTCTTATTTTTAAGATTAATCACTTAATTAATTAATTAATTTGATTTTTAAAGATAAAGAATATTTAGGAAATGAATTAAGAAAAGTATCCCCAATCACATCCCTAAGTGATCTTACTGTTCAACATAAATAATTATGTTTAAAAGATTAATCAAGTTACTGTTTATTTTTTAATTATGATTAATTGGATTAAGAGAGTGATTAGTGCTTACTCAACTGATTTTCCTAATTAAGCAATCAATAAAATCCCAAAAATAGGGGAGGCAGAGGTCATCCCCTTAAACATCCACAGAAAATTTGAGATTAATTGAGTGCTTAATTAAGGTGTAATTAAGCTAATTATATTTTTGATAAAACTTTAAAATTACTATTCAAAATCAATTAACTATAATTTTTCTAGATTCTCCTCTAAAATATCTTTAAAATGAGTCTAAGTTTGTATTTTTTATGTTTTTCTATAATTAATTATGATTTTAGAAAGTTTCAGGGTTAAAAATTGTGTTAATTAAGCTAATTAAGCCCTTAATCCTGTTGGGCCACATGGCAGCTGACACAGCGCACTTTCCACGTGGCGCGCTTTCCATGTGGTGTGATAGGATTGGCTATTTAAGTAGTAACATCCATGCACTAACTCAGTGATGGCGGACACACTTTCTCGTGGGCCATCCGAGATGGGATGACCACGATTTAATCCATGGGCTATGGGAGAAATCAAAGGATCTACCACATGATTTAATCATAACCACCCATTCTGATTATGCGGAATGGACGACGTATGATCTATCCCATTCGCGAGGGGCGAAAGACAAGCACCGTCCGTCTTTCCCTGTTTGATCCGAGCTCACTCGAGCTCAGATTGGGATCAAATGGATCCTACACCATCTAAAGAAGCATGCAATCACATCCAATGGTTGAAATTCCTTGACATGGGGATTTCTTCACAAAAGACCAATACATAGAGGCCTAAAGCTACGGTTTTGAGAAATTGCCTCACTAAAGCCAAGACTGGTGGTCGAGATCAATGGAGGTAGCTTCGTCTAGTAAAGATGAAGCCCTGTTGAAGAAGTTCGAGCTCAATTTGGCCTAGGGTGCTCGGTCGACAAATCCATGAACACACACCCCTCAGCTTCGATCGAACTCCAATCTGTTGCTTTGGAAGGCTTGGAAATGGTTTAGTTAGCTTCGATTGAGTATGAGGATGGTGTGGGTGTAGGGAATTGGGATTTGATTTAGTAGGGAGGGTGCTTGAGGGAAGGGTGTCCTATTTGGTTTGTGCACGAGAGTGGTAATGGCTGATAGAGGAGATCTTAGGGATCCTTAGAATCACTCTGAGGGAGTTCAAAATGAACTTGGGGACTCAGAGAATGCGATTAGTGTTGTTATACTTGAAGAGTATATCCAATTAAGCAGTGGATGGATGGATCAATTCATAAATCCCATCGATTGCCGGGCCATCGAGATGTCACCGCTCGCATGGCTTGCCTGGATTGGTCGAAGCAGTGAAAAGGAGCTCCAAGGGAAGATATGGAGTGCTGGGCTGGGATTGCTCTTTCTTGTGTCCATGGGTTCGGCCATGGATGAAAGGGAAGGAGCATGGATCCTTTGGTCCATGGCAAAGGCTAAGGGGGTTTAGAGTGGGCTAGGAAGCTCTTGGAATGCTTCATTTGGCATCTTGATGGCTGTTATGGAGATAATAAAGTGGACTTTGCCACTTATGGTAAGGATCCAATGCAAATGGCTTTACACATTGGTCAATCCACTTTGGCTTGGTTTCAAATGGGTTTAGGTAGATTTGAGGGTGCTTTGGGGCTGATGTGGATTGGGCTTGATCAGCTAAAGGGGTTCCATAGGGTGGCTTGAAGTGGTTTAGCTTAATTTGGGCAAAAGGGTTCAATTAGGTTCACATTGGGTTGGGTTGACCAATTGGCCAAATTGGGTCAAACCAAGGCTTGAGTTAAGTCTAAATCATGATTTGGAATGTTTTGGTGTGACTAATTTAATATGGTTTGACTTATATTTGGTTTTGACTCATTTTGCTTTAAATGGGTCAAGTTGACCAATTTGACCCAATTGACCAAATTGGGTTGGGTTAGGTGTTGAGTTAAGTTCAATTGGTCATATGAAGAGGATTGATAGTTTTGGTTTGGTTTAATTTGAGTATAATTTGGGTTTGGGATAATTTTACCCTTTAGGTCAATTTGGACTAGGTTGGGTCAATTTGGGTTCAATTATGGCTTTGGTCAAGTTCAATAAGTGATTTGGAATGAACTTGAGCCATTGGTTGCAATCAATTTGGATTAAATTATGATTTGACTCATTTTGACTTTTTAGGCCAATTTAGATCAACTTAGGTCAAATGGCCAATTTGGTTTGGTTTGTCTCAAGTGAGAGTTTGGTCAAGTTCAAACATTAATTATGAGTGGGTTTGAATTAATGGTTTCAATCAATTTGGCATATGATGGATTTTGACTAGTTTGGGTTTCATTTGGGCTAGATGTTGACTTGGTCAAAGGCTAAGTTTGACTTAATTTGACCCAATTCAAGGTGGTTGGTCACTCTATGATGATTGTTGATCGTGATTTGAGGTTTAGATAGCTTAGTTCAATCCAATTTGGGTTGGATAAGACCTTGGCTCAAAAGGGTCTCTTAGGCCATTTTGGGTTGGGTGAGCCTAAATGGGTCAATTGGCTTGATCATGGCTTGATTCAAGTTTGGTTGAACCCACATACGAGTTTAGGGTTGAAATATAAATCCAATTGCAATTAGTTTGGGGCCAAATGAGTTTTGGTTCATATGAAAATTTCAAGTCATAAGGGTTAATTTGGGCTTGATTTGGGTTGACTTGGTTTTGGTTTGATAATGGTGGTTTATGTTTATATTTAGATCTATGATTGAAGGAATGATTGACTCATGAAGAAATCCATGAGTTTTGAGTTGATTTGGGTTTCATTTAGCCAAGTTAAAAAATTTGGCTAAAAGGGCTAAAATTGGATATTCAATTTGATTTGAGTTTGGTTTTGGTCATTTGAATTTATATTTCATTTATATTTGTGAATATAAATGAAGATATAAATGGGTCATGGGAAAATCACTTGAGTTTGGAGTGATTTGGAAGCAAATGTGATTATGCTTAGGGATGTAAGTTAAAAGAGCTAATTTGGGTTTTGATTTGGTTTGATTTTTTTTTGGTCATTGGAGGGTGGGTTTCATTTATATTTATGAGTATAAATGAAGGAATGATTGATTTATAAGGAAATCAACTAAGTTTGAGTCGATTTGAAGGAGTTTTGGCTAAGCACGTGAAGGTGGTTCATTTAGCTTAGGAAGAGATTTTTGGAATTTGGAGTTAATCATGGGTTTTAATCATTTGGAATTTGGAATTGATTTATGATTTGGAATTTGATTTGAGATTGATTTGATAATTGAAAATCAATTGAGTTGGGGTTGATTTGGATTTGGTTAAGGCTAAGTCCGTAGATAAAATCAAAGCCTAGGAAGGGATTTGAGTTTGAATTTGGTGATGGATTTCAATCATTGGATAGTTGGATTTGATTTTCAATTTGAATTTAAAGTTGAGGTTTGGTTTGAAAGAAGGATGCAAGGATTGGATTTGGGCTATAGGGTAGGCAAGCCTTCTTAAATCCCTAAGGCACAACCTATTCCTATGGCTAACTCTTCTAAGTCTCTAGGGTTAGGTTAAGTGTTCACCTAATTACTAGAAGTGTCTGAAGACTAAGGAACTCTTAGTATCTATAAGAGTTCTAAACCTATGATAAGAAAGTTGAGAGCTCACTCCAAAAGTGAGGTCAACAAAGAGCACCCAATAGGTGTGGTGTGATTGACAAGGCACACCGCATGTATTGGTGTTGACCGAGATGATCAACAACAAGGATCAAAACACTATAAATGATCTACTAAAAACTTGAGTGTAGAAGTTATCATGATCTTAGTACAATGCAACTCGACTCATGCCAAAGGCATAAGGTAGGAAGAAGGGATCCACTAAGGGATCAAACATGTGAACCTTCCACTAGGGAAGCAGGTTCAAGTTATCCACTAGGGATAAGAGGTTTGGATTTGGATGCAAGGTATGATTTGGGTAGAGTATCTGCTGGGCATTAGAATGTATAACCCTCTAGGGAGAGATGCATGAACCTTCCACTAGGGAAGCAGGTTCAGGTTATCCACTAGGGATAAGAAGGTTTGAATTTCTTTTAAGGGTGCACTAGTTGGGGAATGCAAGTTGAATTGGATTTGATTGATGTCTCACTGGGGAGAAATTGATTGATTGTTTGTTTAAGTTTTTGATTTTAAGATGAATCCCACCAGTTTGCATTGGATCACACTGAAAAGGGGCTATGTCGGCCTTAGCCTATCTCAGATTTACCAATCTAAAGGGGTAGTCTGCTAGCCATATAGTAGAATTAACCAAACTAAGGGGTTGCCCTATGGTGTATAATGGCTATGCTAGGGAGAAAGCATAGCAGGTTTATATCTCCAAAGGTGAAGCAGTTTTATATCTCCAAAAGCAAGGAACAATTGCTGGGGTGATCTGTTGGATGCAACAAATTGGACCCAACGTAGGGCGACTAGTGAATGAATGCCTCTAGGGGACTTATATAAACTCAAAAGTAATTTCATATGATTGAATTGCATTTGTTTTAGTTTTAATTATTTTGATTTGATGGATTATCAGTTTACGATGGATCCACTAAGAAGGGGCTAATATTAACTAGACTATCTTAGATTTACAAATCCAAAGGGATAGTCTACCGGCCGTAAGGTAGAACTAACCAACCAAAGGGGTGCCTTTCGATTTGTAATGGTCTAATTAGGAAGAAAGCATGGGGACTCACATCTTCCTAAACAAGGGACCATTGGGGTGATCGATCGATTGCACAATAAATCGACTCGACTTAAGGCTGCCTGTTAGTTTGCAATGGTTGTGCTGGAAAGAATGCATAATAGACTTATATCTTTCAAAGCAAGGATGATCGTCAGGGTAACTCATTGGTGGCACAACAAGTTGAACCCGACCTAAGGGCGACTACTAAGAGAGTGCAAACCTAGAGATTTATCTTAACCCAAAGTAGTCAGGCGATTCCTATAAGAACTTTTTCTGACACTGCCCTAAAGATAGGATGCCTCCTTGGGAAAGGGACCGCTGGGGGCTTGAATTCCTAATCCACAAGTGAAGATATATTTTATTTGTTTGTTTTATGTTTGCGTGGACCTTGTTGGTTTACATAGGACCACATTGAGAAGGAGCTTATATCAGCCTAGCCATATTTCTATTGGGTCAAGGAGAATCATGGTGAACAAATTCTCCAACCACAGGGGTGGCTACTAGGAAAGGGGGACTGTCCAATCCAAGAGTAACCTAGGTAGTGTCTAAATAGGGTCATTAAGCATGTGATCTAAATAGAGTGCCCGTAGGGCAGGTGCCGCTGGGGGCGTTATCCAAAACTGTAAAAGAAAGCATGTAGGTATTCGGTGGCCAACTTAAGGAGAAAGCGCGGGGACTCACATGCTAAGAGTGGTGTATCCACCGGATGGATCACTGTTAGCATGATAACCAACCTAAGGTGCCCATTAGTTTGTGACAGTCAATCTAGAAAGAAGATGTATAGACTTACATCTCTCCAAAGTGGAACTCGGAGAGATAGTCTTGCGATAGGCTATGACTTGGGCGACTACTAAGCAAGGTGTTCTGTGTAAGGACTAAATATAAGCTTGAAGTAGTCAAGAGGAAAGGAGCCTCTAGGGGACTTATCCTAAGCCTCAAATATACTTGACCTAGTTAGTGCATGATGGCTAGTTCAAGAAGAAAGCATGTAGGCTTACATCCTCTTGAATGAAGTCAACATGGGGGTAGCTTACTAATGCGCAATAAGACCTATCAAACTAACGAGACGCTCATTAGTTTATAGTGGTCAAGTTAGGAAGAAAGCGTGAAGACTCATACCCTAGACAAATGATCACTGGGGTGACATACTAGAGAGGTAGTATATCAGCTTAACCTAGAGCAGCTAATGAGTGAGTGCCACAGGGGGCCTGCTCCCACATCAAATAGCTCGAGACGAAAGATATGTGTTTGTTTGTTGTTGACCTCATTTTTAAAATGAGCTCTCAACCCCTCATCTTAGACATAGGACTTCTCTTAGACTCTAAGAGTTTCTTAGTCTTAAGACATATCTAGTGATTAGGTGAACACTCAACCTAACCCTAAAAGACTTAGAAGAGTTAGCCATAGGAATAGGTCATGCCTTAGGGGTGTTAGGAAAATTGCCTACCATTCAAGTCAAACTCCAAATCAATCTTAATTGATTTTCTCCAAATCCAAATGAACTCCACATGATCAAAATCCATGATTGAAATCTATGATTGAAACCCATGATCAAAATCCATGAAAATTTCTAATTCCAAATTTTGCTTAAGTCTTTAATCTTCTCTTAAAAACTTAGCCAAAACTATGATCAAAACCATGTCAAATCTTTGAGGATTTCTCATAATTCATTTATATTCTCATTTATAAATGAAATATAAATTCAAATCAATCAAACTAAACTCAAAATTACAAATCAATTCATGAAATTTTCCAAAGTCCTTTAATTTTCCATTAAAGGACTTTTCCAAAACCTTAATCAAACTAATTCAAACTCATGGGATTTTCTCATATATATATATATATATATATATATATGAAATATAAATATAAATCAATTAAATCAAACCTTCAAATTAAATTCCCAATCATGAAATTTCCTAAGTCCCTTAATTTTACATTAATGGACTTAACCAAAATCTTGATCAAACCATTTCAAACTCATAGAATTTTCTCATAACTCATTTATATTCTCATATATATTCACATATATAAATAAAATATAAATATAAATTAATCAAACTAAATTCAAAAATTCAAAGTCCTTTAAATCCTTCTTAATGGACTTAGCCTAAGTCATGATCAAATCACCCCAAATCATTGAAATTTTCTCATGATCAATTTATATTCTCATTTATACTCACATATATAAATGAAATATAAATTCAAACAATCAAAACCTAATCCAAAAATCAAACTCAAATCCACTCAAAATCCAATCTAAGCCTTTCAAGTAAAAATCTTGAACTTAGCCAAATCAATTTCAAATCAAGCTAAACTCTTGATTTTCTCTCATAATTCAATCAACCCTACAATCATGAGTCCAAATATAAACCCAAATTTCAATCACTCAATCAAAATCTAAGTCCAAAATCAAACCCTAAATCCTTTCATGTTCACCCTTTGAATATGAAATTGTCAAATGAATCAAAACCCATTTGACTTCAAACCACTTGTAAATGGATTTATATTTCAATCATAAGTCCATATACAAGATTCAACTCAAATCAAGCTTTGACCAAGCCATTTGACCCACTTAGGCTCAAACACAAATGACCTAAAGTATCCTTATGAGCCAAATTCTAATCCTAATCAAATTAGATTGAACTAAAACTCTATGCCTCTCATCATGATCAACAATCATTATGAGAATGATCAATCAATCAAATTGAGTCAAATCAAGTCAAACCTAAGAGTTGACCAAGTCAACACTTAGCTCAAAATAAAACCTAATATAGCAAAAATCCACCATAGGCAAAATTGATTGAAACCTTTGATCTAAGTTCATTCATGACCTATGTTTGAACTTGACCAAGCCAACATTTGAGCCAAACCTAGCCCAATTGGCTACTTGACCCAAGTTGACCCAACTTGACCTAAAGGGTCAAAATGTGTCAAAACATGATCTAAGCTAAATTGATTGAAACCAATGAGTCAAATTCATTCCAAATTACTCCTGGAACTTGAACAAAGCCTTAATTGACCAACTAGACCTAACCTAACCCAATTGACCTTAGACCTAACATGACCTAAAGGGGTCATGTTGAGCCAAATTTGAACTTAACCAAAATTGATTGGAAACAAAGATTCCAATCTACTCCATATGACTAACCTAACCTAAACCTACCCTTGACCTACCTCAAATAGGTCAAATGGGTCAAATAGGTCAACTTGACCCATTTGACCTAAGTGAAGTCATATGAGCCAAATTCAAAACCATACCAAATTGAACTAAACCAAAGCCACCAAAACATTTCAAAATATCATATGAACTTGACCCAACCCTTGGTTTGACCTAATTTGACCAATTGGTCAACTTGACCCAAGTTGACCCATTTTGACCTAAATGGGTCAACATGAGCCAAACCTATCAAATGAATTCTAAATCTCATGAAACTTGGCCAAACCTAGTTTCTCCACATACCCAACATATCCAAATTGAAAAATTAGCAAAATGACCATCCTACCCCTAGGCCATAGAACAAATTTTGGCTTAATCCATGGGTAATTTGGTCATACCATGCTCATATCTGTTTGAGGTTTTCCTAAAAGCTTAAGGGGACCTAATGAAGAGTGGTGCACCCAACCCGATGGGTTTGTGTCTGCCCAATTGGCCCCAAGACCAAACCCGATCCCATGGGTCAAAATGGCAAATTCAAAATCCATCTCCCACTCAAATTCAAGCACATGGGAGGTTGTAATTCCACTCAAGGCCTCAAACTGACCATGTGAACACATCTAACTAATTAAACAACCCTCCCATTATTATCAATTGGATCAAAATGACACATAGGCTTGCGGTCTTCCATCCTTCAAAGGGGAGATATACTCCCCCTAATCAAATTCAAAATCATGATTCCTCATTTCGATTACACTTAGGAAAGTTAGAGAAGCAAATCCTCTCCCCAAGCTTCTTAGAATGAAATTAAAGTTCATCTTCTCAATTTTGAATAGTGTGAAAATAAGGGAGCTCAATCCAATCTTTAACTTCCTCCACACTAAAACCACCTCAATTCCTCCTACACACTTCTTCTAAGGACCAATCCGAGCTCACCCAAGCTTCCATTGGAGTTCCCATAGCAAGGAGAGTAATTGGATCAAAAGTAAGGATCTTAAGTGGTGTTGGTCCATAGAGTAAGCCACTTAATCCCAAGGTCTAGGAATTTCAACAGGGCTTTGTCTCCACTAGACGAAGCTACCTCATCGATCTTGAGCGTCGGTGATCACCTCCGATGAGGTATGAAATTTTCTGACCACCTAGCATAGGTGGTGTTGGTCCTTTGTGAAAGAAATTGTCAATTCATGCAAATCTCACCGTTGGATGTGCCGCTTATGTGCTTTAGATGGCGTGGGTTAAGTTTGGTTTGAATCCGAGGTCAATCGAGCTTGGATCTTCCCCTAGATCATGGATGACCTCTATTGATCAAGGGGAAGGACTTGGAGATCTAAGCCATCCATCCGCTCATTTTGGATGGACGACCAAGATAATTCCCACATTTAGAATTTGATATATTCTTTTTAAAACTGTGGGGAGATCTCTGGCTATCCGATCTTTGATCGAATGAAAGAGATCAAAGTGCATCCACCATCATGCGCCTTTTTGATGTGACATTTAAGTGATGAGTTCACAATGTGATTATGTAAGTGTTGGCGCATGCAGCGCCATGAGTAGGAGGATTAGTTAGGGATTTAATTAAATGCTAATTAATCTAGGGATCTTCTAAAATTCATATCTCCTTTAATAAAACTTAGAAAAATATGAAATAAAATCCTATGGAAAGATAATTCAACTTAAAATATTTTAAAATTAATTTCAATAGGTTTTGAATTATGTTTTTATCTAGTTTTGGGTTTTATTAGAAACTTCATTTTGCTAATTGCTTTTTAATTAAGTCTCTGATTAATCTCAAACTTCTTGAGTATATTTTAGGGATGACTTCTACCTCCCTAATTTTCTTGGGATTTATTAAATGCCTAATTAGGAGAATTGCATATGGGTTTCCTAATTACTCCCTTAACTTAATTAAGAATAATTAAGGTGTGATTAGTGGTTTTAACCCATGGTTAGGGTTGATTAAGGTCAGATTTAGTAAGTAGGAGGTTTATGGAATAATTTTGGGACATTTCCCCTAAGCTATTCCCTAAACCCCCTTTTTCTTTCCTTAATCTTCTCTTAATTAAGGGTTAATTCATTAATTATCCCCTTAATTAATTTTTAAAAATTCTAAAACTTCGAACTTAATTAATCTGAGTAGATTCTTAGGTGTTTAATAGCCTAAGTTCAATTAAGGAAATCAAAACCCAATTCATGGGTATGAAAGGGTGTTTTGGAATTACTTAAGCTAAACCCCTTAGCTTAATTAACCTTTAATCATGAGCCAAATTTTATTAGGCCTTTTTCTTATTAGCTGCATTATAAATTTAAATTCCTTGTGAGTTTTTATGTCATCTCATTGGCTCATAATTATTTGTTTAATTATTCTAAGGTGGTGTGGGTAAGGGTTAATTAAGATACTTAATTCATAGCTTAACCTAATTAATACATAAAAATGGATCTAATCATCTAAAAATTAAACAAAAATATCAAACACATGTGGGAATGGGTTAGGAACAACAAACCCAACTCACCTTTTCAAAATTAATTCAACTTGATACTAAACAAAAATACATTGAATACACTTTGATTTACTTTAAACTTTCTTATTCTCTAAGAATGTCTTTAGGATTTAAGTAAGGTGAATTTGTTTACATGCTTTCATTACTTTTAGTCTTTTCCAACATGTTAAATTTGTATGTCATGTATTTTTATGCATTCATACTTTTCAAATTCAAGTTTTAAAAAATGAAATTGTTTACTTTATGTCAAATTTGCATGTGTTGGCTAATGTAGAAATATGAGTGGCTATTATCACTACTAAATTCAAATTATTTTCAAAACATATAAATCAAGTATCAAATTTGAAAATATGCTACTTATATTTTAATTATAAGCTTGCATGTGAAGAATATATGGATGTGCTTAGCATAAGTTTCCTTTCTCTCTTATGTTGGTATAGTTTTGAATAGGAATTTGGTGAGATATATGGTTCATTTGAAAAGGACCTAGCACTCACCTAATTCCATATCCTATTCATTCCTATGCTTTCACCTAAGAAGGGTTATCTTTATTTGCATACATAAATTGCATAAATAAAATGAATCATTAATACAACTTTTACATTCTTCTTTTCCATTTTATTTCTTTTATACATATATTTGTATTTAAGAAAGTGGTATAATAGTCGGGACAACCCGACATTGAGGCTTTAAGTAGCCCCCAAGTAGGTCTTGTACCTTACCTCTGGTTAACAATGGCGTTGTACTCACTTATGCCTTTCTTACTTTCATGTGTGTATGTAAAAATTTGGATAAAGAAACTCTTTTCTACTTAAAGAGAATCATGCATCTCAATCTTCTAAATTTCTTTAAATGGATTACTTAGCATGCCTCATAAAGTATGTTAAATATTCTCATTTGTATGTATATGTATGCTTAGGGTTCATCAATATGCATGTTATATATGTTGGGAAAGAAATAAAGTAATGTGTGTTATGTCAATTTTGATTCATTTTTATTTAATCTTTAAATGCCTTTCTTTTTGAATAGGTTTGTTTAGAGTTCTTCTAAATTTAGGATTAATTAAAAGATTTAATTAAAACATTCACTAAACAAAAATAAAATGTGAATCTACTTTAGAAATTACTTAGTTTAGGGAAGGAAAGAAAAGTTCTCTTCTCTTTCTCTCTCTTCATAACTTAGTAATTAATTGTAGGATTCATTTTAACTTAATCAAAACATGAAATAAAATTAACCCAAAATAATTAAACAACTTAAATGAAACCTTCCTCTAAGTTGAGCATGTTTTCACACTTAGAAAATTTGAACCTAAAGCCATAGCTACACATACCACACAAATCTTCAAACCACACACATTAGCCTAAGTCACCACTTCTAATTTTAGGTTAGGTCGGTGCATGGTTTGATATTTTATTTTATTTTGTGATATATGTTTTAGACTGGATGTTAGGGTGTAGGTTCGTAGAATGAAGGGTAGGACGCTCTTAGTCTTGCTATTCTTTTGTGCAGGGGATCATGCTTAAGGGGCGCTATCATAAATAAAAATATAAATGCTTTTACTTACATGCTTTATACTCCTAAGCATAATCTAATAGGCCAAGTGGACTTAGTCATCTATGTGTGGGGTGATAAGTCCAATATACTTACTTGGGATTTGTGTGGTTTGTTTTAGCTAACCTTTATTTTGCAGATTTTAGTTAGATTTCCACTTTTTCTTTTCACGTAACTTTGTGAAATTAATATTTTATAATGATTGTTAGGAGATTAGGATGAGCATTGGTCATAAGATCCTATCTTATGCACTATGTGAAGCAGCATCTACCTCAAAATCCAAGAAGGAACCGAAAAAAGAAGAAAAGAAGAAGAAGAAAGAAGAAAGAAGAAAGAAGAAAGAAGAAAGAAGAAATTTGAAGACCCCATATGAATTCCTTGATTAATTATAATTTAATTCATTTGTAATGGGTTGTATAAGGGTAGAGTTTTAATTTGATATTTTGAGTTTGTCAGTGGTGCCCACCAGGCTTTTATTCTTTATGATTAGTTTTATAAATTGATTGATGATTTGTTTAGCTTGTGCATTAAGTGACATGAATTTCCTAGTTTCTTCCTTATTTTATGTATGGCCTGGATGTAGATTAGGCTCTTTAGGGAAAAGCAAATCTTTTACCCAACTTAACAACTCAAAATAAAAATTAAACTCATAACCTCTAAAGCTTAGGTTTAAAATCAAGATAAAAGAATTAGCAACCCCTTAGCTGGATGAGCATTCTTTTGTAATATCATGCACAAATGCATCTTATTTCACTGTTGATTGGGGGGATTTCACTTTTTCCAAAGAAACTTGGCTTGACCTTTAAGAGCCACGATGGAAACTCAACTCCTCCCTTCTCACTGATTTTGGCCAATAACTTTATTTCTCATGCATTAAACATATGAATCCTATTATCCTTAGTCAAAATAATTGTCCAAAAATGAAAATAAAATGAAATTTGAATTGCATTAAATTTAGGTCATTTGAAGCATGTACCCACATGATCTAGTCTCTTTAAGAGTAACTTTAAGGACTTAGTCTCTTTCTAAATAAATAATAGCCTAGCTATCTTACATAAGCATAATGACTTGCCTACATGTATTTATCATAGGAGGAGTTAGTTGGGTGCCACCCTAAGGTTGTAAGTCAAGCTATCGGGTGGTTTGTCTCTCTTGTGGAGGCAAACCAATCACATTTTCCTTAGATTTAGGTTGTGCTTTCGGCTCTTGCCAAAGCTCCCTAGATTTAGATCAGAGATTGCTTCTCCCTTTTGTGGGCCATAAGCATAAATCCTCACCTCTTAGATATTTCCTTAATCTTATGCTAAGGAATCATAAGTCCTAAATTTCTATTGAAAAGTTCAACTCAAACAAACTAAATCAATTTCAAAAATGTAAAGCCTAACTATAGGATAGTTTGAGATACTCGCAAGGTTTCTTAGCATCATGGGCATCTCCTACTTATCTTTATTTTGGCTTCGATAATAACTCCCTCTCTTTGATCAATCTCATTTGATCTTTCAAAAAAATGAACCAATCGATTGATAGTCCCTTTCCTATTAAAATCTTTGAAGATAATGATCATTTACCTTAATCGAGTTTTCTAAGGAATCCCATTCCTTAGGATGTAACTATGGGGCTTGCTATAGGAACTTAACGAAGTTGATTTAAAATAAATCCTACTTTACTTTTTCATGTAAGGTAGGGGAAGAATCTCTGGTACATATGCAGACATATCATCCTTAGAAGTCCTTATTGAGGTGATTAAGTCCATTGAAGGGTAGTTACTTCTGTCTTTCGAGATAGTACACTATTTCTTGATGATGTACTCGATCACCTGAATAAGTACATCTGTGGATCTATGTGGTATCCTAAAAAGATAAATTTCTATAGTCTCGTCTTTCTCTTCTCCCCACAGATTTGAAAGGCGACTCCCTATAGAAATTTTTCTCCACATTTGTGATGTGAAAAAAAGAATATGTTGCTGCTTGGGTTCTCTTACACCTATCCTAAGCACGTAGGAATGTGACTCTACTAAGAAAGGATGCCGCTTGGGTTCTATTACACCTAACTTGGTTATGCTTATTAGAAATAGGATGCCTCTTGGGTTCTCTATCTAATTGATTGAATGTTGTTTGTGTTTGTGTTATGGAGGGATAGGATCGGGGTTCTCTTACACTAAAATATGGTGGCAATTTGCAAGAAAAAGATGTTTCTAACACATAAGAGATGGAATTTGATATGAAAAGAATTTTATTGATGATTATTTTCAAACAAGATTTATAGATAATATTTCTTTAGGTAGAGCCCATTGATTGGAAGCATAGGGCGCTATCCCTTATAATTGATAAGTTGATAAGATCTTTCTTGGTAGGTCTTCTCTATGAAAAAAGGGCCTTCCCAAGTGGGTTCAAACTTGCTTCCCATCTTTCAACAAGCAATTGTCTTAGAACTAAATAAGCTCTACTTGAAAAGCTCTAGGATAAACCAACTTGTTGTGAGCTTGAATCATTTTGGCTTTGTACAACTTCGAGGTTCGGCATGCCACGAGGTGTCTCTCCTCCAAACCTTGATCTCTTCTACTAAGCATTTTGATATAGTAATCTTGCTACCCATCCTTAGTGATGGGTGTTGGACTCTAATGGTAGAATGACTTGACCCATATACTAAGAAAATGGTATTGAGTTGGAGTTCATGTGTGGTGTAGGCCCACAAGGCTTCAACCAAGCCTCATCTTGTCCTTGTTGTCGTCAAGTATCTTCTTCAATATTTGGATGAGAGTTTTATTGAATGCTTCTGCTAGACTATTTTCCCTTGGGTAGTAAATGGTGAAATATCTTTAATCTAAGATGTATCTCTGGGCAAAGCTATTGATTTTGGTGCTCTTGAATGCAATTCCATTATCAGATATAATTCATCGAGGCACCTCGAACCTATATATGATATAATTTTGAAACTAGAGCACATCTTTGTTTGTGATCTCTAAGTGATTGCCTCACCCACTTGGAAAAGTAGTCATGGCGGTAGAATGGTGAGAAGGAGGATGGATAACCCACTATGTCGTGCAACACTCAAATGGCCATGAGGTTAATGTAAGATGTAGAATGTTGGGTGGTTGATGCAGGACTACACTGTGCAATTGACATTGGTGGCATCTCCTAGCTACATCTATGCAGTCTGTAATCATCATGGGCCAGTAGTATCATAGTCTTTTGATCTTGGCTTTCATCTTGGACGGGCCGAGCTTAAAACACGAATGTACCTCGATCACAATATTATAGGCTTCATGTTTGGCTAAACAACATAACCACATATGATCAAAAGACCTCGATATAAGGTGCCATCCACGAGATCATAGGAGAGAGCTCTATGTTTCACTTGATGGGCTAATGACTTCTCTTGATGTAGTTTTTCTGTGTTTAGGTAATCCATAAATGGTTGCCTCCAATCTGACTCATCATCCTCTTTAAAAATGGCAACCTCCCCTTCAAGAGAGAGTGTCTCGACGAGTTCAACATCAATAAGAATAAGACTTGTCTATTTTGAACCCTTATTGAAACGGACTCATCTTCTGGGCATGCCAACTCCTTGGCGAGCTTGGCCAATGCATCTGCTATAGCATTATCTCCTCGAGGAATCTTGTAGATAGTGACCTCTAGGATTTGAGCCAACAACTCCATGGTTTATTTATGGTAATGATGGAGTTTAGGCTTTGGAACTTTGTATGACCCATCAATTTAGTTGATAATGGGCTGAGAATCCTCGAAGATGTTGATGCTCTAGATGCATAATGTAATGACTAACTCCATATTGATAATTAGAGCCTCATATTCAGCTTCATTGTTGGTGCATGGATTGGATAGATGATATGAGAATCTCATCACATCATGTCCCAGAGTTAGGAGGATTATTCTTACCCTTGCCTTCCTTGGAAGAGTAGATCGTGGTCCTTTTCCTTTTTGAGAGGAAGCGCACCATCAAAATACATCTTAATGATGAATGCTAGTGTCCCCTAAGTTCATGATTTGTTCATCATGGAGGTCATCACTAAGCGAGAATCAACAAGAAGTGGGTGTGCTGCTAAGAAATTTGCTAGTGCTTGTCCTTTCACAACATGGAGGGGTACGAATGTGATGTCAAACTATGATAAAATCATGGACCATCATGCCAACTATACAGATAATGTTGGCCGTGTCATGAGATATTGCAGTGGATTGATTATAGAGATCAGATTCACCTTATGAGAAAGCATGTAATGTCATAGCTTTTGGGATGGAAAGATTAAAGCCAGACAATGCTTCTCAATAGGTGGGTAGTTTGTCTCAGCAGGAATTAGATGATGATTAAGGTAGTATAGAGCATTTTCTTTCCCTTCGTCATTGGTTTGAGGTAACAAAGTGCCAAGGGAGTCATCTAAGGTAGTGACATAGTGGATCAATTGCTTGCCCGGGATAGGGGTTGCTAGAACTGACGGCATCATCAGGTAGTTCTTAATGTTTTTAAAGGCATGCTGACACTTATCATCCCACTTAAACTTGACATCCTTTTTGACAAGTGCTAAGAATGGCTAGCATCTTCCTGAGAAGTTGGATATGAAGCGTCTTAATTACACCAACCACCATTGGAATGATATGAGTTGAGTTAGACTTTTAGGGGTGGCATTTCTGAAATAGCCTTGATCTTCTTTAGGTCGATCTCTATTCCCTAGTGTCGGACAACAAACCCAAAGAATTTCCCAGAAATTACTCTGAATACACACTTCAGGGGATTCATTTTGAGGTTAAATTGTCTTAACCATTTGAAAACTACTCTCAAGTCAAAGAGGTGGTCTTCCTTTTCTTTACTTTTGACTACTAGATCATCAACATAGCATTCAACTTGATGATGAATGAGTTCATTGAAGATTTGAGTCATGGCCCAATGGTATGTAGCACCGAAAATTTTAAGGCCGAAAGACATGACCTTATAATAATAGATTCTGATCGGGGTTTAAAAATTGGTGTTTCTTTCATCCTCAGGGTCCATCTTGATTTGGTTGTAGCCAGATGACCCTTCCATAAAGGAGAATACTGCATGAGATGAGGCAATATCCACCATCAATTCAGTATAGGAAGTGAAAATTCATCTTTAGGATATGCCTTGTTTAGATCCTTAAAATCGACACATATGAGAATTTGGCCATTCTTTTTCTTAACTGGAATGACACTGGCTAACCATGTGAGATATTTTTCTTCCCTGATAAAGACAGCATCGATCAATTTCTTGATTTTAGAAATGACATTGTTCATTCAATGTCTAATGCATCGTCAGAGCTTGCATGATAGGGTTAGAATTATGTTCTGCTAGTTTATTACTTCCTACGTTAAGAGATAAACTGGCATTTCTTCATAACTCATGAGCCTTAAACTTAGCTAATAGCCTAACTAACTCATTAGTTTTTTCTTCATTTAATAAGGAACTGATGTATGTCGGGCTTGGATCTTCTTTTGTCCCAAGTTGATTTCTTTGAGTTCGTCAATGGTTGATTTGATTTCTTCTTCAAACTCTAGTGGTGCATCTTTGACTTTAGGCTTATTTGGGTCATCTGAAGTTTCTAAACATGCCTCATCATAAGAGTTAGCATGATTTGAGAAGAACCGATCAGACCCCAAATGAGTGGTGATGACTAGGCAATGCTTATCATCGTCATTTGGACCTTGTCTGAATCTAGTCGATCTTGATTGAGAAGTCTACGGTTCTCATAATTTTTCAAAGTAGTTTGACTTGTGTTTAGACCAAGTATATGGGATTAATCCCTTCTTTGCTAAGTTAATAACACAAGGTGAATACCAATCAAAAGGTAGTTGTATTAAATCTTTATATGAATCATCCTCAAGTTCTACATGAACTTCTTGACTTGAGGATGATGCTACCAACAAAACCTCTTATCGACATCTGATGACTTGGGGGCTCCTTAACTACCAAACCTTCAACTTTTTGAGAAGAAAGTGAGGTTAGAGCTAAAGTTCCCAATTATTGCCTGACTATTCTACATAATGATGATTTGGATACATTCATGCTTTGCTTGGAGGCACGTCTTCTTCTTGTCGGCTCGAATCACCTCCAAAGGACCGCTAAGAGGTTGGTTGGTGTGCTAATCACATGAGACTCATCCTCACCGGACTCTAAGTCTATGTGGATGCAGGGGTACTCTTTTGAGGCTGGAACATAGCTCCGGTTGGCCACCAGAGAGGTCTTCACCTCTAGGCCTCACATTTGACTCTTCCTCTACCTGGTGGAGGTCGAGTCATCCTACCCATGTGTTTATATGGAGGACCAAACTGTGGGTGGAATCTAACATCTGGCTCTACCTCTTCTTCGGTGTCTGATTCTCACTCACTTGTGCTTTCTTTTTTCTTTTGATTTTAAACTTTCACCAAGTTCACGAGAATAGACTTTTTTGATTTGGAGGAGGATAGTAGGCTACATCTTCATAAATCTCAACCTCTCTTACTAAGAATTGCTTCAAGTTTTCTTTGACATAATACTCGATTCTACCTCATCTAAATTTGATGCATTGATGCAAGGATGGAACATGTTGTTTCATGTATCCGGGGCCTAGAGAAAGGAAAGATGAGATCAATTATGTAGAACTTGGTCTTCTAGTCATTTATCTCTAGTGGTAACACTATGGAGCTAAAGCTCTCACCTTCATTGAATCCTCTCAACATCATCGATCTCCTCGAGTTGGAGATGTAGATCCTCAAGTAGGCAAGAATTTTTAGACTCATAATGTTCACTGATGCACCTTGATCAAATAACACCCTAGTGAGTTTGAATACGCATATCCCGATGTAGAGGGGATGGTTGTGCTCCTTGTCCCAAGAAGATGTCTTCATCGGTGAATGTAACTCCACAGGCTTCTCTTGAAACATGCCTCCTCTCAACAAGGTCACTGAGCTAAGCATATTTCTGGATCAAGATGGGCTTTGATCAATGACTCCCTCATCTCTTTGGATAAGACACGGGCATCATATATGTTTAGTTTAGCTGACAAGTTTCTTAGGTGAGCGAGGACATTGTAGTCACTCTGGGTTGATCCTCCACAAGCATATCCATAGGTGGAGCATCCTGTGGAGGGGCTTCTTGACTACTAGAATCAATGACTTGTTTACCCTTATCCTGAGGTGCTACCCTAGGAGGTATAACTTTTCCACTATGAAGGTTGACTTGAGTGACTTCATGAGATGGTCTAGTGGAAAGTTCTACACTCATCGTTCACCTAGCCTTCTCCTATAGGATCATCAGAGTCAGATGACTTTAAATCAATCTCAATGGGTGAAGCCGAGTGATTTAGAAATGGGTAATCCATTTCATAATTAGAAAGGAGTGGACAAAAATTATTATAATTATTAGTATATGGAGAGCTTTCTATCGAATGAAATCATCAAGATCATCAAAAGTAGAGAGAATGTAAGTGGAATCAGTCTTCTTCATTGATTTCTTAGATGAAGTACAAAGTAGAAATCAAGTAAAGGAGTGAGGGATTTGGCACCTCGTGATACATGATAGTCAAGGAAGCGTGGCAACAAATGGAAGGAGTCTTTGGACTCGGGTGGTTATGCTATCTCGGGCAAGTGGAAGCTATCACTACTGCTACAGGGCTTCTACCTCCCTCAAGTTGTCTTTAGCAACTTGCAAATCTTCCTTAGAGTTGGAGGTTTAAGCTGCTTCAATCACCTACAAGGGTAACTTTCTGATCTTAGAAATATTTTCTTGGAGGTTTGGGATAGGGAGATATCCCAACCTTCCTCTATCTTAAGAAGATCACGTGTATCCCCATGGATTACCCTAACAAAACTAGATGGTTGTTCTAATAGGTATTCCGTAGTGATGACAATGGCACCCGACTTGTAGCTATGCTCAAGCCAATTTAAAGGTAAAGCACTCTTCCAAGACATGTCCTAGCATGCGGTAGGGGAAAAGTTTTGGATCATGAATCTTACCCACATCCTCCTGCCTCCTAGGCTCTAGTAACTGAAAATCAGGCTTCTTTAAGAAGTTTATAAAGATCTTCCTGACTACGTCCCTGTTGAATGAATAAGGTTTATTCAATTTGTCGATAAAAGTAGGTAAGTGATAGTTACCGAGTGGTGGATAAGAATACTGCATGCTATGGATGGGATACCGAGTGCGGTAGAGGCCACTATAGCAACTAAGGTGGATGATATGATATGAGGTGATGGCAAAGGAGGTAGAGAGGTCAAGCTCGAGGTCCGTCTAACCAACCGGGTGGCTACTTCCCTTATCAACTATGTGGCCCTGGTTTTTTTTTTAAATGCCTTCCGCGGTCTGGACTTGGCTAACTCATCTTGGAAAGGAAATTATTTGGTTTCTCCTTGTAGACTAGCCACCTTGTTGATTAATTTCTCAAATGTCTTAATGGAGAACCCTTTAAGCATGAAGGCGATCGAGCCATGAATATTCTTGAGTAGAATTTCAATGGTTGTACTTCACCTTTTATGTTTAAATTGCACCATCTAAGAATGTAATCAATAAGTGACTCAATGGGGTGTTGTTGAGCTACAACGGAATAGCCCATAGTTACCCTTTACTGAGCTCCAGCAAATCTCTTAGTAAAGAGATACTCCAACTTAGCAAATGTCTTCACTGAACCATTAGGTAGTTCAACGTACCAATCAAATGCGATGCCTGCTACTAATGAAAAGGTGAAATAAGAGTGTATCGCTGCCACTGACATTGTAACATCTGGCTTTGAAATGTGTTATGTGTTGTCGGGGGTTCTCACTGCCATCAAAAATTTTGAAGGATGGAGGTACAAAGCCCTTAGGGTATTAGACACCATTAAATTCCTTTGGGTAGGGTCTACCCTTTGGAACAGATGAGCCACCTCAGACTTATGCTAACACATCCTTCACCTATTGCTCCACCATGTGTTTGATGTCTTTTTCATGCATGGAGGTGCTATCCACCACCTTCCTATGCAAGCTACCATCTCCCTCTGTAGGAATGCATCTAGGATGATTTAAAGTGCATACCAACTCTGCTCTATTGGCCACTATGGGAGAAGGCTCAAACTGAGCCAATTCGCACATCACGCCATTAACTCTTTAATCTTCTTCCCCATTTGATCAATATGATCTTCCCTCTGTCTAGTAGAGGAGGTGCTTAGTTGAATGGTCGACATCATTCTCTTCAACTATAATACCTTCCTAACTGTGTTGATCTCTCTGAAGGGACCCCCTAGTATCGACCATGTGAACTTTGGTCGAATCCTCAAGGAGATCATCCTCATCTAGATCAAAGAACCTTTCTTTCCTCACAATCTGATCGGTCACTCCCTAGAAGCTCCCTCTTCTAGGCAAAGTACTATGTTAAAATCTCATCTAAGAAATGATCTAACTATCCGGTATAAATATGCACTAGTAGAGGGGTTGTGCTCACTGATAAAGATGTACCTAACACTACCTATCACTGAGTGCCAGCCCGGGAGGGTCATGACTGTTGAAAGAAATATGCTCTTTACTACTTAGGGGTAGAGTAGTGTCCCTAGTGAGATCCACTACCATGGGGACTGCATAGCTCTTCCCTCCACAGCCTATGCCACTCTGATGGTGGTGGTGGTGGTGGTGGTGAGACTACGACGATGCAGGGTCACCACTCCTTCTTCAGCAAGAGTGAAGTAGGAGGTCGAGTAGGTGAAATCATCCTCACCTCAGTCAGTGGAGTAGATGAAGTGGGATCCTTTGGCCGAAGCCAGATCACCAAGGGGGCTTTCTTCTCCCAGGATACTATCTTCTATGCCTTTGTAGGCACGGCGGATGGTGGGACCTGAACTGATGATGGTGAGCGAGGAGTGGCTTGGTGTGGTGGAGACAACACCGGCTCTACCCTCGCCGGGGCTTTCCTTATGACTGGTGGTACCTATTAGCACTATGTTATCAATCTTATCGGTGTTGGTGGCCCGATGACTAGGGAAATCAACTAGAGTGGAGGCCGTCGACTGCCTCGCAAACCTCCATCGCTCTGCTCCCTGACTAAGCTGTTACTCAGGCCTTTGATGCTGTTGACATCTTTTTTAGAATGAGCTCTCAACCCCTCCATCTTAGACATAGAACTCCTCTTAGACTTTAAGAGTCCTTTAGTCTTAAGACACATCTAGTGATTAGGTGGACATCCAACCTAGCCCTAGAGACTTAGAAGGGTTAGCCATAGGAATAGGTCATGCCTTAGAGGAGTTAGGAAAATTTTCCTACCCTTACCTTAAACCATTCCTCACTTTCTTTCCTTCCAGTCAAACTTCAAATCAATCTTATTTGATTTTCTCCAAACTGAAATCAACTCTATGTGATTGAAATCCATGATTGAAATCCATAATTGAAATCGATGATTGGAACCCATGAATGAAATTCCTAAGTCCAAATCATGCTTAAGTCCTTAATCTTCTCTTAAGGACTTAGCCTAAATCATGATCTAAACCAATTCAAATCTTTGAGATTTTCTCATAATTCATTTATATTCTCATTTATATTCACATATATAAATGAATTATAAATTTAAACCAATCAAACTAAGCTCAAAATTTAAAATCATTCATAAATTTCTCCTAAGTCCTTTAAATTCCTTTTAATGGACTTAGCCAAAATCAAATCTAAATCAATTCAAACTCATGGGATTTTCTCATAACTCATTTATATTCACATATATAAATGAAATATAAATATAAATCAAT
This sequence comes from Cymbidium sinense, assembly GCA_021442155.1. NCBI lineage: Eukaryota > Viridiplantae > Streptophyta > Magnoliopsida > Asparagales > Orchidaceae > Cymbidium > Cymbidium sinense. The sequence continues at coordinate 29,180,104 of CM038217.1, forward strand.
CAAATAAAATTCAAAAATTAAATTCCAAATTTAAAGTCCTTCTTAAGTCCTTTAAGTGTTCCTTCATGGAATTAACGAAAATCATGATCAAACCAAATCAAACTCATGAGATTTTCTAATTCATTTTTTATTCTCATTTACATTCACATATATAAATGAAATATAAATATAAATCAATCAAACCAAATTTAAAAATTCAAGCTTCAAACTCCAAAATTTTCCTAAGTTCTTTAAATCCCTTTTAATGGACTTAGCCTAAATCATAATCAAATCACTTCAAATCCTTCAAATCTTCTCATGATACATTTATATTCTCATCTATATTCATATATATAAATTAAATATAAATTCAAACAATCAAAACCAATTCCAAAAATCAAACTCAAATCTACTCAAAATCCAACATAAGCTTTCAAGTAAAATTGAACTTGTAATCAACTTCAAATCAAGCCAAACTCTTGATTTTCCTTCATGATTCAATCAATCCTATAATCATGAGTCCATATATAAATACAAACTTCAATCACCATATCAAAAATCAATTTAAAAATCAAACCCCAAATCCTTTCATATTCTTCTTTTGAATATGAAATTGTCAAATGAACCAAAACTCATTTGACTTCAAACTACTTATAAATGGATTTATATTTCAATCATAAGTCCATATACAAGTTCAATCAAACTCAAATCAAGCTTTGACCAATCCATTAGACCCACTTAGGATCACTTGACCCAAAGTGACCTAAAGTATCCTTATGAGCCAAATTTTAATCCTAGCCAAATTGGATTGAATGAAACTCACCTATGCCTCTCATCATGATCAACAATCATCATGGGATGATCAATCAACTAAATTGGGTCAAACCAAGTCAAACCAAAAGGCTGACCAAGTCAACACTTAGCCTAAAATGAAACCTAAACTAGCCAAAATTCACCATAGATCAAATTGATTGAAACCATTGATCTTTGTTTATTCATGAACTATGTTTGAACTTGACCAAGCCAACATTTGAGCCTAACCTAGCCCAATTGGTCACTTGACCCAAGTTGACCCGACTTGACCTAAAAGTCAAAATGTGTCAAAACTTGATCTAAGCCAAATTGATTCAAACTAATGGGTCAAGTTCATTCAAAATCACTTGTTGACCTTGACCAAAGAATCAATTAGAATTAACCTAGATTTGACTTGAACCCAACTTGACTAAAGCTCATGTTGAGCCAAATTCAAACTTAACCAAAATTGATTAATAAAGATATTCATTTATCACTAACCTAACCTAAAATTGACCTAGCTCAAATAGGTTAAATGGGTCAAATAGTCAACTTATCTAGTTGATCTAAATGAAGTCAATGAGCCAAATTCAAAACTAATCAAATTGAATCAAACCAAAGCTAAAATATTTTAAATGGTCATAGGAAATGACCCTTGGTTGACCCAATTTGACCAATTGGTCAACTTGGAATGACATTTGACCTAAATGGGTCAACATGAGCCAAACCATATGAACTTCAAAATCTCATGAAACTTGGCAAACCATTTTTCTCCACATACCCATATCCAAATTGAAAATTATCAAATGATATTTTATTTAGGATATAACAAATTATGGACTAATCCATGGGAATTTGGATGTCTTCATATCAACTTGATACCTTCTAATAGCTTAAGTAGATTATGGAGGTGGTGCACCCAATTATGGTTTGGGTCAACAAATGGACCCAAGGACTACCCCGAATTTGGCCTCGGGGTGATAAGTCTAATATACATGCTTAGAATTTGTGTGGCTTGTTTTAGCTAATCTCTATTTTCGTGTTAGTTAGATTTCCATTCTTTTTCTTTTCATGTAAATTTGTGCATTTAGGATTTTAGAATGATTGTTATGGGGATTATGATGAACATTGGTCATAAGATCCTATCTTATGCACCATGTGTGAAGCATCCACCTTCTAACCATCAAAAGAAGGAACCAAAAGGAAAGAAGAAAAGAAGAAGAAAAGAAGAATGAAGAAATGAAGCTTGAAGACCCCCATAATAATGAATTCCTTGCTTAATTGTAATTTAATTCATTTATAATCCAGGTTGTATAAGGGTAGAGCTTGGCTACCCAATTCATTTTTCGGGTTTGTGCGGTGGTGCTCAACCATAACGACCTTTTATTCTTTTTTTGATTAGCTTTATAAATTGATTGATGATTTGATTAGCTTTTATGTTAAGTGGCATATTTTCGTAACTTCTTCCTTGCTTTATGTATGGCTTAGATGTGGATTAAGCTCTTTAGGAAAAAGTAAATCTTTTACCAAACGTAATAACTCAAAACTGAAAATAAAGAACTCATAATCTCACCTAAAGCTTAGGTTTAAAATCAAGATAAAAGAATTAACAACCCCTTAGCTGGATGAGTATTTCTTTTACAATATCATGCACAAGAGTATCTTATTTCACTCTTGATTAGAGGGCTTCCACCTTTGCCGGAGAAACTTGGCTTGACCTTTGAGCCATGGTGGAAACACACCTCCTCCCTTCTCACTGATTTTGGCCAATAACTTTATTTCTCATGCATTAGGCATATGAATCCTATTAGCCTGAGTCAAAATAATTATCTAAAAAAAAATAAAATAAAATTTGAATTGCATTAGATTTAGGTCATTTGAAGCATGCCCTTACATGATCTAGTCTCTTTAGGGAGTGAGTTTAAGGACTTAGTCTCTTTCTAAATAAATAACAACCTAGCTATCTTGCATAAAGCATAAAGACTTGCCTACATGTATTTAAAATCATAGGAGGAGTTAGTTGGCGGCCACCCCCAGGCAGTTGTAAGTCCAAATAGTTGGGTGGTTTATCCTCTCTTGTGGAGGCAAACCAAATCCCCTTTTTTTTTGCCTTAGATTTAAGTTGTGCTTTTGGCCCTCACCAAAGCTCCCTAGATTTAAGTTTTAAGATTGCTTCTCTCCTTTGTTGGCACTAAACTTAATTCCTCACTTCTTAGGCATTTTCTTAATCTTGTGTTAAGGAATCCTAAGTCCTAAATTTCTAATGAAAAATTCAACTCAAACAAATTAAATCAATTTCAAAAATGTAAAGCCCAATTATAGGATAGTTTGAGATTGCTCGCTAGGTTTCCTAGCATTGTGAGCATCTCATACTTATATTTCTTTTGGCTTCGATAATAACTCCCCCTCTTTTGATCAATCCCATTTGATCTTCAAAAATGAACCAATCGATTGATAGTCCTTTCTTGTTGAAATCTTTGATGACAATGATCATTTACCTTAATTGAGAGTATTCCTAAGGGATCCCATCATTTAGAATGTAATTAACTATGGGGGCTTGCCCTTGTAGGGAACTTAATGAACTCGATTTAAAATAAACCCTACTTTGCTTTTTCATGTAAAGTAGGGAAGAATCTCGGTACATCTAGTCGTCTTAGTCCTTATTGAGGTGATTAGGTCCATTAAAGGGTAGTGACTTCTATCTCTCGAGATAGTACACTATTCTTTGATGATGTACCTGATCACTTGAATAAGCACATCTGCGGATATGCGTAACATCCTAAAAAGAGAAATTTTTATATTCTTGCCTTTTTCTCTCCACTGATTTGAAGGCGACTCTAAAGAAATTTATCTCCACAGATTTTTCTAGCGACACCGCTAGGGATGGTTCCTCTCTCCATCTTTGGTAAATGATTATTGTCTTTGAGTATCGACAGTGAGTTTGTACTTTGGTATGAATCCGAGACTATCTTTCTTTTCTTTGGCACTGAACTTATTTCATTCTTAAGTTGAGTTAGCCAACATCTTTAGGTTTTAGGACCTCACTTGTTGGTCTTAAAACCCCATTTGTTCTCCAATGGGTAAAATAAAAGATCTAAATAAAAGAAAGCATTTAAAGACCTCCTTATCATTTTATGATGAGGAAAGGTTCATTCTAAAATAATAAAGAAAAATAAATTTTTCATAAGAACTTTGCTTTTCAAAAGCACCTTTTCAAAATGCACTTAATAAAATATTTTCACAAAATTTTATCACCTTCATTTAACAATTCCCATAATTGTACATGTAGGAATTTTCAAAAATAAAACTAATAAAATTTTTCAAAAGCATAAATGAACATCTTCTTTCAATTTACTTTGATGAAGATTTCATTTTTCAAAATAAAGTGAACAATCATCTTTCCAAAATCAAAATCAAAAATAAAGTTTTCAAAAAGCATACATGAATCTTTCCATTCAATATATTCACACCTATTGAATGGAAGTTTCATTTTCAAATAAATATAAATTTTCTAAAAGCACAAATGAACATCTTCTTTACATTCACTTTGATGAAGATTTCATTTTTCAAAATAAAATAAACAATCATTTTTCCAAAAGTCAAAATCAAAATCCAAAATGAAGTTGTCAAAAGCACACATGAATCTTTCCATTCAATACACTCTTACCTATTGAATGAAAGTTTCATTTTCAAATAAAATTAAAATTTTGAAAAGCACATATGAACATCTTCATTTAATATACTCAAATTTATTGAATGAAGATTTCATTCAAAATAAAAAATAACATCATTTGAAATCCCATACATATCTCATATGATTAAGTTGGAATTCCCTCTTTCAAAAAACGTTATAATCATACACAAAATAAAATTTTACGTTTCAAAAATAAAAATTGATTTCCATTCATACATACCTAAATTTGTTGAATGAAAGTCTCCTCTTCAAAAATCAAAACTTAACAATCATATTTTCAAAATTCAAAACACATTTGGAACTTTATTTAGCATACTCAAATTTGTTAAATGAAGTCTCCAAATCCAAAATCAAAATTTTCAAACACATTTGGAACTTCATTTAGCATACTCAAATTTGCTAAGTGAAGTCTCCAAATCTAAAATCAAAAATTTTCAAACACATTTGGAACTTCATTTAGCATACTCAAATTTGCTAAGTGAAGTCTCCAAATCCAAAATAAAAACACATTTGGAACTTCATTTAGCATACTCAAATTTGCTAAGTGAAGTCTCCAAACCAAAAATTTAAAAATTTCAAAACATCATTTTGAACTTCATTTAGCTTACTCAAATTTGCTAAGTGTAGTCTCCAAACCCAAAATTAAAAATTTTCAAATGCATTTGGAACTTCATTTAGCATACTCAAATTTGCTAAGTGAAGTCCAAATCCAAAATAAAAAATGTCCAAACACATTTAGAACTTCATTTAGCATACTGAAATTTGCTAAGTGAAGTCTCCAAAATAAAAATAAAAATTTTCAAATACATTTTGGAACTTTATTTAGCACACTCAAATTTGCTAAGTGAAATCTCCAAATCAAAATCAAAAAAAAATTTCAAACATATTTGGAACTTCATTTAGCATACCCAAATTTGCTAAGTGAAGTCTCCAAATCTAAAATCAAAATTTTTTTTCAAACATATTTGGAACTCCATTTAGCATACTCAAATTTGCTAAGTGAAGTTTCCAAATCTAAAATCCAAAAATTCAAAACATATTTGGAAGTTCATTTAGCATACTCAAATTTGCTAAGTAAAGTCTCCAAATTCAAAAACAAAAATTTTCACAAACACCCTTTGAACTTCTTTCTTAGCATACCAAATTTTCTACGGAGAAGTTTCCATTTTCAAAACCAAAATACAAATAAAATTTTGAACACATCATTTGGAATTTCATTTAGCATACTCAAATTTGCTAAGTGAATTTTCCATTTCACAAAACTAAGTGGGACTTCATCTTTAGCATACCATATTTGCTAAAGTAAGGTCTCCACTTTCAAACAATTCCAAAAACAAATGAAACACTTAAGATTTTCTTAGCATACTTAAATTTGCTAAGAATCCTATTTTCAAAAATCAAACAAAACACACTTGGGTTCTTCGCTTAGCATACCTAAACTTGCTAAGTGGGAATTCCAATTTCCAAAATCAAAACAACACTTCACAAAAAGAAACAATCATTTTTAAACACTTTACTTCGCATACCCAAAATTGCTAAGTAAGTGAAATTCTAAAATCACCAAACAAAAATAAAACCAATTTGACCCTTATTTTAACATACCTAAATTTGTTAAAGGAAATGGTCTCAAATCAAAAGAAAATCTAAATTCAAAAACATGAACCTATGGAAGCATACTTTTTAAAATATTTGAATCCATATTTCAACATACCCAAATTTGTTGAAGTTGGATTCATATTCAAATTCCTCTTTCAATCAAATCATCTCAAATCTATTTGAAACCCACTTAACACTTCCAAGTTGTTGGATGTGGGTTCAAAATTTCAATTCAAAATTCAAAAAAATCTATAAAGATAGAAATCAATAAACTCATTTCATTGTAGATTCTTATAGTCTTGATTATAGTGATTCGGTTTTAGTCTTTTACATTATTGAGATGGCGGTTCATAGAAGTTCATTTTCACTTTCCCCATGGTATGGATTTGGCTTTGGAAAACTTCTTCTTGGACCATACACATCATCCACTTTGGTAGGATTTGAGGAGCGGGATTACATGTGAGACACTCCCTCACCACTAGTCGTGAGGTGGCCGGCGGTCATCCGGTTGGTTTACCCTCGACTTTGACATCTCCTCAAAGAGTGGCGGTGGCATAACTTTAGTTGTGATTGCAATAGTAGCGATTAGGTTGATTCACCCAGTTTCTCATGTTTGCCCAGTGAGGGCTAGCACCCTCTCATATGTACCCTTTAAGGGTAAGGCTCCCCTTGGTCTCAAGGCTTGCCTCCCCTACTTTTGAGTATGGGTCTAGCTCTCACTCCTCCCATCCTACCAGGACATAGTGTAGGAATAAGAACTACATGATCAAGCAGTACCACACCAGGATCACTAGGGAGATAGAGACAACAACCTATTTAGCTGTTGAGGAGTTTCCCGTTATTACTTCACCACTGGTTACAGCAAACCAATTTCATCCTCTCTTTGGGTTAGATAGAGAGGATGTTAAGAGGATTCACTCATCACCTCCTCTAGTGGTGTAGCATCATAGTTAGAGTAGAGGTCATGCATTAGATCTATCTTACCAAGTAGTTTAGGATGACAGTCCGGCTTCGGTTTGATCTCATCATTATCCCCAGTGTGAGCATATCTATCGAGGGAGGAGAGGCCCATATACTCATATCACTGGTAGGAGACAGGTTGGTCATGTTGGCCTTACTTGTGATTTTCCGGCTGGGCTTCTGCATATCGACAACATCCTTCTTGGGACTAGTCATCATAGGAGGACAACTCCATGCATGAGAGATTGGTGGTGTCTCCACCCCACCCACTCTAGTCATCATCACTAGTCAGTTACGGTATCTCATTCCAACAAAGGCCATGAAGGCCATCGGAGAAGCACGTTGGTGATCCTACGAGGGATCCTACCCCTTCTACACCACCCATTGTAGTGAGGCTAAGCTCTTCTACTCAACCTTTTACCTAGTGGTGGTGCGAAAGGAGTGGAGACCCCAAAGCATCATGGTCATCCCTTCACCCAGTACAGTAGGATGAGGAGATGGTGATAGTCATTTCAGGGATTACAGATGATAGTTTAGCTACACCAGTGATAGTGGAACATCCTATGATTGTTACCCCTATCATAGACAGTGGTAGTCAGGAGTATCATTCATCTAGCGAGTATAGTCCACATAGGATTGACTCTCCAATGATAGGCGAGGTCCTGCCTCTGATGCTATAGTGATCACACCATTGACGATTATTTGTACTGCCGGATGGATCATTCTTTAGATGAGATAATGCACATTATTTCATGGAGAAGAAGGAGATCTTGGGGTACATGGTTGATGAAGAGAAGTGCTGATCCAACAAAGATGACTTGTTGGGAGACTCAGAGTCATGGTTGACACTACAGGATCTCTTCTTAGGAACAAGCCATGGAAGGTGATGATTGGTTGATCGAAGACACCATGACATCACCTGACCTAATCGGTGAAGATGAAGCAAATAGATGGCACGATAGTTAAGGACTTTAGTAGTTTGCTTCAAAATAAGCCCCTTAGTTCATCCCTACTGATCGGGTCGGCTTGAGTTGTCTTGGACCCATAGACTCTACCTCTCGTTGAGCAAGGTAGCACTAGCATGTATAGGAAGGTAGGATTCCATATAAGAAAAGAAATAAAATCCATGGTTGAGTAGCAAGTGAAGGAATCTTTGGCTCAAGCAGGATCATCGGTTCAAAGGGTAGACCAGGAGGAATTTGTTATCCAATATCCCAAGTTTTCTCCTTCCTTCAAAAGCTTTGATGATAGTAAAAACAAACATATAGCACATTTAGCGTTGTTTACGCATAGTGGCGGCTTTACTTTTGCCTCTTTGGTAGCGGGTATTACTTTCCATTGGTATTGTTCATAAAGACATTTGAGTTAGATCAACTCTTCATCAAGAGGTTTGTTGGAGCTCGAAAGGGTTCGTAGGTGATCTCGTTGTAGCACATACACACCTGAGTCACTTATTGATTATATTCTCGATGGCATAACGAGTATGAAGTGTGAAGCTGTGCGAACATGCCATTGAGATTCTCTTGAAGAATATCCATGGCCCTTCCTTCATGCTTAAGGGCTTCACTATCAAGACATTTGAGAAGCTAATCAACAAGGTTAGTCTACAAGGAGGCCAAATAGTTTTTTTCAAGATGAGTTGCCTAGCGAAGCCACAAGGTCTATGAGAGAAGAAACCGGTGGCGGTTGATTTGATAAGGGGAAGCAACCCAGAGATCAGTCGAGGACCAACCTCGGCCTCCTTGTCACTGACTGGCATGCATACTGCCAGTAGCTATGGTCCACCCACTCTCTTTTAGATAAGTTAAACAAACCTTATTCTTTTAAGAGGGATCAGAAGATCTTTAAGAATCTCTTAAAGCTTGATTTTAGTACAGACCTAAGGCAAAGTCATGATCCAAACTTTTTACCATATGCTAGGCCACATTTTGAAGGATTGCTTCACATTGATTGGCTTGAACATTTCAAGATGTTGTAGTTATCCCAAAGGAATACCTTATGGAACAACCTTCCAGTTCCATTAGGGTAATCCTTGGGGATACATGTGATCCTAAAATTAAGAAGGTTGGGATATTTCTTATCCAAAACCTCTAAGATCATCCAAAGATCAAGAAGCTTTCCTTAGGTGCAATTGCTCAAACCTCAACACCAAGGAAGGTTTGCAAGTTGCTAGTGCCAACTCTAGAAGAAAGCGGAGCAATATAGCGACATGTGTTGGCACGGGATAGCCCATACCCTGTCGTGTCCACCTTGACCATTGCCTTCCACACTGGTGACTTCTTCCACTTTAGCTATCTCTTCTATTTTTTTCTACTAGTAGAACTCTTGTATCAGTGGATAAGGGCATCAAATCCCTTACCCCACTCACTTTACTTGATTTCTACTTTGTACCTCCAAACAATTCCAAGAAATTGAAGAATAAAGCTAGTTTGAATTACATCATGTCTTCATGGGTTGTCTTCTTCTATTCCTAATGATAACTTTTCAAGTCAAAATAACTATAACAATTCTAATCTTCCTCTTTTTATTTTAGAGTTGGACTTTCCTACTCTGAATACTTTGAGTTCACCTCTTGAGATAGACTTGGAATCATCTGATTCTGAGGGTCCCATAGGAGAAGTAGGTGAGGATAATGCTTGGTAGAACCTTCCATTACCCTGCCATAAGAGATCAAGGTTATACCTCCTAGGGTAGCACCTCAAGATAGAGGAAATAAGTCATTGGTGCGAAGATCAGAAGCCCTTCAGGATGCTCCACCCTTGGATATGCTTGTGGAGGAGGTCAAGGTGGACTACAATGTCCTTTCTCATCTAAGAAAGTTGTCCATCTAAGCTAAGCATATATATGCCCTTATCTTATCCAAAGAGATGAGGGAATCACTAATCAAGGCTCTCATCATGAAATATGCTTAGCTCGGTGGCATATAGGTGAGGCACATTATGCAAAGAAGCTCAAGGGATCACCTTCATAGATGAAGACCTTCTTTTGGGGGACTTGGAGCACAATCGTCCCCTATACATCATAGTTGACATGGGCAGTTAGACTCAGAGTTCTCATGGATTAGGTGCATCGGTGACATTAATCTAAGACCCTTACATTTGAGATCAACATCTCCACTCAGGAGATAGGATGATGTTGAGAGGATTCAATGAACAAGGTGGCAGTTTAGGTTCTATAGTGTTACCTTTGGAGATAGGTGGAATTGAAGCCAAGTTTTACATCATTGATTTGAATACTTCATTCATTGCTTTGCTTGGTAGGCCTTGGATACATCAAAATAAGATCATTCCATCCTCCCTTCATCAGTGCATCAAGTTCATAAAAGATGGAATTGAATACCATGTCAATGGAGATGAAAAACCATTTTTAATTAGAGAGGTTGAGATTTATGAGGATGTGACCTACTATCTTCCTCAAAACACCCTTTCTCGTGAACTTGGACAAAATTCAAATGCAAAAGTAAAAGAGAAAGAAAAAAGAAAAGAAAAGATAAAAAAATGAAAATAAAATAAAAGTCCAAGTGAGCGAAAGGGAAATGAAGAAGAAATAGATCCATATCACATTCCACCCATAGTTCATTCCATCATATGGACATGTGGGGGATGGCTCAACCTCCACCGGGTAGGCGAGGAAGCAGGTAGTTCAGGGGAGACCCTAGTTCCATCCACAGAGGTCTTATTCAGTTCATAGGAGTACCCTACTATTCACATAGACTTGGAATCCGGCTGAGGATGAGTCTAATGTGATTAGTATATGACCCCTCTCCGGGTTCCATTGAGGTGACTTTTGATCAGATGAGACCGGGCCTCCAAGCAAAGTATTCAAATAGTTTATGTGAAACTATTAGGTAGCGTTGAGAACCTCTAACCTCACTTACATCTGAGAAAGTTGAAGGTTTAGTAGTTAAGGAAGTCCTAAGTCTTAGTGACATGAAGCGAAGTTTTTTTGGGATCATCATCCTCAAGTCCACAGTTGATGTAGAACTTGAGGAGGATACTTTTAAAGAATTAATGGAATTACCATTTGACTTTTACTCTCCTTGTGTTCAAAATCTTATATAGAAAGGTTTAGTTCCTCATATATGGTCCAAGCACAGTTAGAGTACTTGAAAAGCTATGGAATACATAGGGAAGCACAATCAAGAGCGGGACTAGGATTGATATGGGTTGATGATGATGATGATTGTTGCAATCATTTTGGATAGGTTCTTCTCACATCCCCAACTCTTATGAGAATGTGTGTTTAGAAACTCAGATGATCTCCAAGTCAAAGAGCCGAATTTGAAGAGGAGATTCATTCAATAATAAGCTTAAAGAAATCAACCTGGGACGAAATGACATACATCGTTCATTCTTGAATGAAGAAGAAACCAATGACTTAGTTAGGCTATTGAGTTTAAAGACTGCATGGAGTTATGAAGAGAATGATTATCTCTACATAGCGACCACAAGCTAGCAATAGATCTAATATTACCCTATTAAGCAAGCTCCTAGGCATGCAATTAGAAATTGAACAACATGTCATTTTAAAGTCAAGAAAGCGTCGATGTTGGTTTCATCGGGAAGAAAAATATCCTACGGTTAGCTAGTGTCATCTAGTTAAGAAGAATGGCCAAATTCACATATGCATCAATTTTAGGGACTTAATAAGGCATGTCTAAGGATGAGTTTCCTCTTCCTATACGAAATTAATGGTGGACATTGCTCATCTCATGCATTTCTCTTTCATGGATGGGTCATATGCTATAAAATCAAGATGTCTCACGAAGATGAAAACACTACTTTTCAAACCCCGAATCTTCATTATAGGGTCATGCCTTTTCGGCCTTAAAATGTTGGTGCTACATACAGCCATGACTCAGTCTTCAATGAACTCATCCATCATCGGGTTGAGTGCTATGTTGATGATCTAGTAGTCAAGCAGAGAAAAGGAAGACCACCTCTTTGACTTAGAGTAGTTTTGAATGGTTAAGATAATATAACCTCAAAATGAATCCCAAGTGTGCATTGAGTAGCTTGAGGAAATTCCTTGGGTTTATTGTTTGACACCAGAGAATAGAAATAGATCATGAAAAGGTTAAAGATATTTTAAAAATGCAACCTCCTAAGAGTTTAACTCAACTCAGATCCTTTCAAGGATGGATGGCGTATCTAAGAAGCTTTATCTCTAACCTATCAGGGAGATGCAAGCCATTTTCAGCACTTATCAAAAGGATGCCAAGTTCAAGTGGGATGATAAGTGCGCATGCTTGAAGACATCAAGAGTATTTGGTGAAGTAGGTTCTAGCCCTATCGGGGCCATCATCCTCTGCTTGCATTGGATGACTCTCTTCTCTTGGCCCCAATGATGAAGGGAAGGAAGGAGCTCTCTACTACCTCACCATCATCGATTCTGAGCAAACTATCCACCTATTGAGAAACATTGCCTAGATCTTTTGCTTCCAAAATGACATTATATGCTCATAAGGTGAACTTGATCTCAGAACAAATCCTGTAGTATCTCATGACACGCAATCTTTCGGATGTTTGGCTTGGTCCATGATTATCTCTTTGATATCACATTGTACCCCTCGTTAAAGGATAGGTACTAGATTTCTTAGCGGCACACCCACTTCTGATTCCACTTAGTGATGATCTCCCGATGAACATGAACTTAGGGAGGCTGATGGGAGATGTATTTTGATGGTGCTGCTTCTTTTCTTAAAGGTGAAGCACCATGATCTATTCTCCCAGGAAAGGCAGGGGTAGGAATAGTTCTTCTAACTCCAAATGAATCATACTATCTTTCCACTGCACCAACAAATGAGTATGAGGCTTTGATTGCCGATCTGAGTTAGCCATCACTATTAATGTTAAGCATCAACATCTTTGGGGATTCTCGGTTGGTCATCAACAGATTGTTGTCTACTAAGTCCTCAAACCCAAGCTTCATCATTACTACGAGTATACCATGAAGATTGGGATTCCAAAGTCACCATCTACAAGGTTCCGAGCAAGATAGATGCTTTGGCCAAACTTGCCAAAGATATGTCAGAAGATGAGTCCATTTCAATAAGGGTCCAAAATAGACAAGTCTATCCCTTATTGATGTTGAACTCATCGAGAGACTTTCTCTTGAAGGGGAGGTTGTCATTGCCAAAATGGACAAGGAGCTGGATTGGAGGCAACCATTCATAGATTACTTGAACACTGATAAACTACCTCAAGAAAAGTCACAAGCCCATCAGGTGAAACAGAGAGCTCTCTCATATGCTCTTATTGATGGCACCACTGTGATCCTTTGACCAAATGTGGTTACATATTTAGAAAAACACAAATCCCAAGCATTGGCGAGGTACACTGTCTATGTAGCACATCAATCGGTCGAAGATGAAGATGAAGATCAAGAGACTAGGATACTACTTGGCCTTGATGATTATAGAGCATGGATGTAGGAGATGCCATCAGTGTCAGGTGCATAGTGTGGTCCTCCACCAACCACCCAACATTCTACACCCTACATTGGCTTCATGGCCATTTGAGTGTTGGGGTGACATTAGGTCGTCGATCCTCCTTCTTCCAAGGGCATCGATTCATCTTAGGCCACCTTTTCCAAGTGGGGAAGCCATCCCACTTAGAGGTCATGACTCACATGTGCTTCAGTTTTTAGAACCATATATATATATGGTTGGGGTGCCTCGATGAATTATATCGATAATGCATTCAAAAGCATGAAGATCAACATCTTCGAAGACGTATAGATTGGAGATACTCCACCATCAACTACCCCAGAGTAAATGGCTTAGAAGCATTCAACAAAAAATCTCATCCAGATATTGAAGAAGACTCTTGATGACAAAGCGATTAAGCAGTTGGTTGAAGCTTTTGGGCCTACCGCACACATCTAACTCAACTCTACCCCATTTTTTCTTTGGTGTATGGGTCTAAGCCATTCTTCCTTTAGAAGTTCAACTCCCATCACTAAGGATAGCATTGGGTAACAAGATCACTTCTGAGGAATGCAAAGTTGGTTAGAAGAGCTCAAGGTTTGGAGGAGAGTCACTTGGGCTGCAGAACCTCGAGTTGTCAAGCCTAAATGATTCAAGCTCACAATAAGCTGGTTAGCCCTAGGTCTTTTTGAGTAGGAGAACTTGTGTTAGTCCTAAGGATACTAATTGTTGCCCGTTGAAAGATGGGAGGCAAGTTTGAACCCACTTGGGAAGGCCCCTATGTCATAGAGAAGGCCTACCAGGAGGATCTTATCACTTATTGATTGTAAAGGGGAACACGATGCTTCCAATTAATGGGCTCTATCTAAAGAAATATTACCCATGAAATAAATCATGTTTGAAAATAATCATTAATAAAAGAACAAAATCGATTCCATTCATCAAATCTTCTCTTCTCGAAGCATTATTTGCTTATCTTGTGAATCCAGTGTGTTAGGGTAGGTGTAAGAGTCCCCGGTGGCATCTTATCCCTCTTTCACAACACAAACATAATCTCGATGCTATTAGAATAGGTGTAAGAGGAGAGAGGCATCTATTTGATTAGCATAACTAAGTTAGGTGTGTGAGAACCAAGCGACATCCTTTCTTAGTGGGAACCCTTTTTGCTATCCGTGGCACCACTTCATCAAACCCTCAGTGTGTTTAAGGTAGGTGTAAAAATCCCCCAAAGGAATTCTATTCCTTTTAACACATGCATAAAATAAACATAAATCTTTATCTCAGCTATTTATTTGATGTGGGAGCAAGCCCTGTGGCACTCACTCATTCATTTGCTCTAGGTCGGGTCTACATGCTACCTAGTATGTCACCCAGCGTCATTGTTGGAGGATGTGAGTCCCAGCTTTCTTCTAACTTGATCATTACAAACGAGTGCCTTGTTAGTATGGTAGTCTTCATTGCCTAGTACCTCATGTTGACTTTTATTTAAGAAGAGTGAGTCCCATGCTTTCTTCTTGAACTAGCCATCATGCTCTAATATTTGAGGTTTAGGATAAGTCCCAGGCTCCTTTCCTCTTGACTACTTTGAGTAATATAAGTCCCCGCATTCACTTTCGGTAGTCACAGGTGGATAACTTTGTCGAGAAGAGACTATCCCAATTAGTTCTTATAGGAGGATGTGAGTCCCGAGCTTTCTTCTAGGCGATTGTTGCAAAGCTGGCACCTTAGGTTGGTTGATGTTTATCTTATGTGACTCACCCTATGAGTACACCACTCTTGTAGATATGAGTTCCCACACTTTCTCCTTGAGTTGGACACCAATACCTATTGGACATATGACTAACCATGTCATCTTCTCCAGGGTGTTGGATTAAGCCCTTAGCGGCCCCATCCCTTGCGGGCACTCTATTTGGATCATGTCCTTTGTGACCCCATTTAGACACTACCCGGGTTACTTTTGGATTGGACATTCCCCTTTTCTAGTAGCCACCCACTGTTGGAGAATTTGTTGAGTGGATGCGATTCTCCTTGGTTGATAAATTTGAGATAGTCTAGGTTGATATAAGCTCCTTCTCGGTTTGATCCCTTAAACTAAAGGGTCCATGATAAAAAAACTAAAACAAACAAAATAAATAAACAAAATTAATTGCTTGTGGATTAGGAATTCAAGCCCCAAAGGGCCCTTCTCCCAAGCGACATCCTATCTTTAGTGTCGTGACTCCATAGGAATTGCGACTACAGTTGAGATAAATCCTCGGGTCAGTACTCACTCCGTAGTCTCCCTTAGGTCAGGTTCAATCTATTTTTCCATAAGCCGGTTACCCCGATAGTCATTTCGCTTTGAAAGATGTAAGACTATGATGCATTCTTTCATGATTGTGCAAATGATGGGCGACCAGGTTGGGTTTGATTTGTTGCCCAAAAAGCAGATCATGGTCTTTTCTAGTGGAAGATGTGAGTCCCGAGCTTTCTTCCCTTCAATTGATCATTACCTGAAAGGCACTCCTTTGGTTGGATAGTTCTCCCATCGGTGAAGCTACTCCCTTTGGTTGAATCTAGATAGGTCTAGGCTTCTATAAGCTCCTCCTCAATTTGATCCATCGTAAACCAACGGAATCCAAAATGAACAAATTTAAAAAAAAAAATGAAATTAATCTTTGACTATCCTTGAGCTGATTTAAGTCCCCCAATAGTGTTCACTCAATAGTCAGCCCTAGGTTGGGTTCGATTTGTTGCCCAAAGCAATCAATCACCCTAGTGGTTCCTTGTTTCTAGAAGATGTGAGTCCCCACTTTCTTCTTAAGACTTGACCATTGCATACCAAAATTCACCCCTTTGGTTGGATAGTCTTACCTCGTGGTTGGTAGACTGTTCCCTTTGGTGATATGTTAGTCGGTCTTGCTTCCATAAGATGCGGTTCATTCATTAATGAAATCCATCATGATCAAAACAAAAAAACAAATCTAAAAATAAAATTAATCTTGACTATCTTTGAGTGATCTAAGTCCCCGACATTCACTCAATAGACCTAGGTTGGGTTCAATGTTGCCACAGATTACCAACAACCTACTTTGGAGGATGTAAGTCTACTACGCTTTCTTCCTAGTACTTTGCTACATGCAGAAGGCATCCCTTTGGTTGGTTAGTCCTACTATGTGTTTTTGTAGACTACCCCTTTGGATTGATAAATCTAAGTTGGTCTTCCTCCATGGCTACTAGAATCCATCGCAAACCAAGGTTCATCTCAAAATTCAAACCTAACAAAATTGAAACAAATTCAACCCTCTTCCCAGTGCAAATCACTTTGAGATTCAAATCAAATCAAACCTCTCATCCTTGGATGACTTGAACTACTTCTAGTGGAAGGTTCACACTCTATCCCTTAGTGGATTTTTCCTTCTCTCTCTTATATCTTAGACATAAGTAGAGCCACATTGCACTAAGCTTTGGATTCTTTCTACACCTTTGGTTAGGGATAGATTGTTTTTATTAGTGATTGTGATCTTTCGATGTTGTTGATCATTTTGGCCATATTTCCTTGTCACCACACCACACCTATTGTTTTGTTGACCTCATTTTTTAGAATGAGCTCAACTCCTCCATCTTAGACATGGACTCCTCTTAGACTTTAAGAGTCTTAGTCTTAAGACACATCTAGTGATTAGGTGGACACTCAACCTAGCCCCAGAGACTGGGTTAGCCATAGAATAGGTCATGCCTTGGGGTGTTAGGAAAATTTTCCTACCCTTAGCTTGAATCATTCCTCACTTTCTTTCCTTCAAGTCAAACTTCAAATCAATCTTATTTGATTTTCTCCAAACTCAAATCAACTCCATGTGATTGAAATCCATGATTGATATCCATGATTGAAATCCATGAAATCATGAAAACCCATGAAAAATTCTTAAGTCTCATGCTTAAGTCCTTAATCTTCTTAAGGACTTAGCCAAATCATGATCTAAACCAATTCAAATCTATAATTTTCATAATTCATTTATATTCTCATTTATATTCCATATATATGAAATATAAATTCAAACCAATCAAACTCTCAAAATTGAAAACTTCAAATAAATTCAAACCAATCAAATGCTCAAAATTGAAAACAATTTTTCTCTTCTAAGTCCTTAAATTCCTTAATGGACTTAGCCAAAAATCAAATCAAATCAATTCAAACTCATGGGATTTTCTCAACTCATTTATATTCTCATTTATATTCACATATATAAATGAAATATAAATATAAATCAATCAAATCAAATCCAAAAATTAAATTCCAAATTTAAAATCCTTCTTAAGTCCTTTAAGTGTTCCTTTATGGACTTAACCAAAATCATGATCAAACCAATTCAAACTCATGAGATTAACTCATAATTCATTTATATTCTCATTTATATTCACATATGTGAATGAAATATAAATTTAAATCAATAAAAAAAATTCAAAAATTCAAGCTTCAAACTCCAAAATTTTCTTAAGTCCTTTAAATCTCTTTTAATGGACTTAGCCTAAATCATGATCAAATCAATTCAAATTCTTGAAATATTCTCATGATCCATTTATATTCTCATTTATTCACATATAAAAATGAAATATAAATTCAAACAATCAAAACCAATTCCAAAAATCAAACTCAAATCCACTCAAAATCCAACCTAAGCCTTTCAAGTCAAAATCTTGAACTTAGCCAAATCAACTTCAAATCAAGCCAAACTCTTGATTTTATCTCATGATTCAATCAACCCTACAATCATGAATTCATATAAATACAAACTTCAATCACCAAATCAAAATCAATTCAAAATCAAACCAAATCCTTTCATATTCTTCCTTTGAATATGAAATTGTCAAATGAATCAAAAACCCATTTGACTTCAAACCACTTGCAAATGGATTTATATTTCAATCATAAGTCCATATACAAGTTCAATCAAACTCAAATCAAGGTTTGACCAAGCCATTTGACCCACTTAGCTCACTTGACCCAAAGTGACCTAAAGTACCCTTATGAGCCAAATTCTAATCCCAACTAAATTGGATTGAACCAAACTCACTATGCCTCTCATCATGATCAACAATCATCATGGGATCAATCAATCAAATTGGGTCAAATCAAGTCAAACCTAAGGGTTGACCAAGTCAACACTTAGCCCAAAATGAAACCTAACATAGCCAAAATCCACCATAGGCCAAATTGATTGAAACCATTGATCTAAGTTCATTCATGAACTATGTTTGAACTTGACCAAGCCAACATTTGAGCCTAACCTAGCCCAATTGGCCACTTGACCCAAGTTGACCCAACTTGACCTAAAAAGTCAAAATGTGTCAAAACTTGATCTAAGCCAAATTGATTAAAACCAATGGGTCAAGTTCATTCCAAATCACTTGTTGAACTTGACCAAAGCCTCAATTGGCCAACTAGACCCAACCTAGCCCAATTGACCTTAGACCCAACTTGACCTAAAGGGGTCATGTTGAGCCAAATTCAAACTTAACCAAAATTGATTGGAAACAAAGATACCAATCCACCTCATATGACTAACCAAACCTAAACCTATTGACCTAGCTAAATAGGTCAAATGGGTCAAATAGGTCAACTTGACCCATTTGACCTAAATGAAGTCATATGAGCCAAATTCAAAACTAATCCAAATTGAATCAAACCAAAGCCACCAAAACATTTCAAATGGTCATATGAACTTGACCCAACCTTGGTTTGACCCAATTTGACCAATTGGTCAACTTGACCCAAGTTGACCCATTTTGACCTAAATGGGTCAACATGAGCCAAACCTTATCAAATGAATTCCAAATCTCATGAAACTTGGCCAAACCTAGTTTCTCCACATACCCAACATATCCAAATAAAATTAGCAAATGACCATTCTACCCTAGGCCATAGAACAAATTTTGGCTAATCCATGGTAATTTGGTCATGCCCTCTTCATATCAACTTGATACTTTCCTAATAGCTCAAGTGGACCTAATGAGAGTGGTGCACCCAACCCAATGGGTTTGGGTCACCCAAATGGACCCAAGGCCCGACCCCTCACTCAACCAAAATCCTCCCACCCAATTTGAAGCACATGGGAGGTTAGCAATCCACTCAAGACCTCAAACCCACCATGTGAAAAGATCTAAAGATAAACAACCTCCATATGGTCAATTGGATCAAAATGGAAAGCATATGCCCTGATTTAAGGGAGATATACTCCCCTAATTCAATTTCAATTCATCATTCCTCATTCATCAAGCTAGTGAAGTAGGAAACATAAAAAAGAGCCATCCTAAGCTTTCTAAGAGGATTTGAATCTTATTTTCTCTTTTCTTCAAGAAAAATAGGGAGCTCACTCAATTCCCAACTTCTATACTCAAATACTCCTTCCTCTGCACACTCCCTGGGATGTGCACCCAAGCTCTCATTTGAGTTCCCAAAGAAAGGAGAGGTGAATTGGATCAAAGCCGCAAGAAGGTGAAGTGGTGTTGGTCCATAGAGATCCACTCAACCCAAGGCTTGAAACTTTCAAGGGCTTCCACTGACTCTACCTCATCAAGCTAGAGCATCGTGATCCCTCCATGAGGTATGGAATTTTCCACCACTAGCTTAGGAGGTGTTGGTCTTGTGAAAGAAATTTTCGTCATGAGAAATCCACGTTGGATGTTCTCATTAGCTTTAGATGGTGTGGGTACAATTTTTCAACTGAAGCTCAATCGAGCTGATCTTCCAAGATCATGGACGATCTATCGGGAAGAACTGGTGATTATCCTCCATCCATGCATTTTGGATGGACGAGATTATTCCATTTTAGAATTAATTTATCCCTTTAAATCGTGAGATCCTGCCATTCAATCCTTGATCGAATGGATCAAAGCATCCGCCACCACACACCACCATGCAATATTTAAGTAATTAGCTCCCGAAGCATGTAAAGCGTCTAACCGCCACCATCGCCGTGAGCTGAGATTAGTTAGGATTTAATTAAATTTAATTAATCTTCTAACCTTCAAAAATTCATATCTCCCTCAATAAAATTCAAAAAAATATAAGGTAAAATTTTGTGGAAAGATAATTCAACCTAGAATATTATAAAAAGATTTCAATGGATTTTAAAGTATACTTTTCTCTGATTTTGGATTTTATTGGAAATATCATTTTGCTAATTACTTCTTAATTAATCCTCTGATTAATCCCAAACTTCTTGGGTATGTTTAAGGGGATGACCTCTGCCTCCCCTAATTTTCTTGATTTATTGGCTTAATTGAATTGCATATGTTTCTAATTACCCTCCTTATGTAATTAAGGATAATTAAGGTTTGATTAGTGTTTTACCATTATTAGGTTGATTAATGTTAGATCTAGTGATAGAGGTTTAGGAATAATTTTCATATTTCCCAAGCTATTCCCTAAACCCCTTTTCTTTCCTTAATCTCTTAATGGGTTAATTCATTAATTATCCCCTTAATTAATTTCTAAAAATTCTAAAACCTGCGAGAATTTAATTAATCTACTTTGGGTAGATGCTTAGGTGTTTAAGAGCCTAAGTTCAATTAAAGAAATCAAAACCCAATTCATATGTGAAGGGGTGTTTTGAAATTACTTAAGTTAAACCCTTAGCTTAATTAACCATTAATCATGAGCATTAGGCCCTTTTCTTCTAGGTGCATTTAAATTCCTTGTTTTTTTATGTCATCTCATTGGCTCATAATTACTTGGTTAACTATGCTAAGGTGGTGTAAGGGTTAATTAACTTGCTTAATTCATACCTTAACCTAATTAACATATAAAAATGAATCTAATCATCTAAAAATTAAACAAAAATATCAAACACATGAGGGAATGGGTTTGGAATAGCAAACTCAATTCACATTTTCAAAACTAAATCGAACTTAAGATCAAACAAAAATCACATTGAATTAACTTTGATTTATTTTAAGCCTTTTTATTTCATAAGAATGTCTTTAGGAAATGAATGTGTTTACATTCTTTCATTGCTTTGATTCTTTCCCCAACATGTTAAATTTGTATGTCATGTGGTTTCATGCATTCATATTTTTCAAATTCAAATTTTAAAAATGAGATTGTTTACTTTATGTCAAATTTGTATGTGTTGGCTAAAGTAGAAATATGAGTGGCTATTATCACTACTAAATTCAAATTATTTTCAAAATATATGAATCAAGTATCAAAACTAAAAGTGTGCTACTTATATTTTAATTATAAGCTTGCATATAAAAGATGTGCTTATATAGGTTTTCCTTCTTTCTTTAGTATATAGTTTTGAATAGAATTTAGTAAGATGTGTGGTTCATTTGAAAAGAACCTAACACTTACCTAATTCAATATCCTATTCATTCCTATGCTATCACTTAAGAAGGGTTACCTATGCACATACATAATTGCATAAATAAAATGAATCAACTAATACAACTTTTGCATTCTTTCTTTTCAATTTATTTCTTTTGTACACATGTTTGTATTTAAGGAAAGTGGTATATTAGTCTGGACAACCCCAAGGTTATGAGGCTTTAAGTAGCCCTAAGTAGGTCTTGTACCTTACACCTCCGGTTAACAATGGTGTTGTACTCACTTATGCCTTTCTTACTTTCATGTGTGCATGTGAAAATTGGATAAAGAAACCCTTTTTTACTTAAGAAAAATCATGCATATTAAACTTCCAAATTTCTTTAAATGGATTATTTAGCATGCATCATAAAGTGTGTTAAATATTCTTATTTATATTTATAGATATGCTTAGGACTCATTTATATGCATGTTATACATGTTGGGAAAGAAATGAAGTAATGTGTGTTATGTAAATTTGATTCATTTTATTTAATCTTAAAATTCCTTTTTTTTTGAATAGGTTTGTTTAGAGTTCATCTAAACTTAGGATTAATTAAAAGACTTAATCAAAACATTCACTAAAAAAACTAAAATGTGAATCTATTTTAGAAATTAATTAGGTTAGGGAAGGAAAGAGAAGTTCTCTCTTTCCCTCTCTTCATAACTTAGTAATTAATTGTAGATTCACTTGAACCAAATCAAAACATGAAATAAAATCAACCCAAAATAATTAAACAACTTAAATGAAACGCTCCTCTAAGTTTAACATGCTTCACACTTTTTGTTTTATTTTGTGTTATATGTTTTAGATTGAATGTTAGGATGTATGCTCATAGAATGAGTGGTAGGGCGATCTTAGTCTAACCACTATTTTCTGCAAGGGATTGTGCTTAAGGGGCACTATTAAGCATAATCCAATAGGCCAGGTGGACTTAGTCACCCATGTGTGGGGTGATAAGTCCAATATACATGTTTAGGATTTCTGTGACTTGTTTTAGCTAATCTCTATTTTGCAGGTCTTAGTTAGATTTCTATTCTTTTCTTTTTCATGTAAATTTGTACAATTAGGATTTTGGAATGATTGTTATGGGGATTAGGATGATCATTGGTCATAAGATCCTATCTTATGCACCATGTGAAGCCTTGAGCATCCACCTTCCAACCATCCAAAAGAAGGAACCAAAGAAGAAAGAAGAAAAGAAGAAGAAAGAAGAAAAGAAGAATGAAGAAATGAAGCTTGAAGACCCCCATAACAATGAATTCCTTACTTAATTGTAATTTAATTCATTTGTAATCTAGATTGTATAAGGGTAGAGCTACACACATTTTGGGTTTGGTTACCATAACGACCTTTATTCTTTTTGATTAGCTTTATAAATTGATTGATGATTTGTTTAGCTTTTGCATTAAGTGGCATATTTCTAGTTTCTTCCTTGCTTTATATGGCCCGATGTGGATTAGGCTCTTAGAAAAATAAATCTTTTACCAAACTTAATAACTCAAACTAAAATAAAGAACTCATAACCTCACCTAAAGCTTAGTTTAAAATCAAGATAAAAGAATTAGCAACCCTTAGATGAGTATTTCTTTATAATATCATGCACAACAACATCTTATTTCACTCTTGATTGAGGGCTTCCACCTTGCCGAGAAACTTGGCTTGACCTTTGAGAGCCATGGTGGAAACACACCTCCTTCACGATTTTGGCCAATAACTTATTTATCTTCCATTAGCATATGAATCCTATTAATTCAAAATAATTGTCCAAAAAATAAAAATAAAATGAAATTTGAATTGCATTAGATTTAGGTCAAACAATGCCCTTACATGATCTAGTTTCTTTAGGAGTGAGTTTAAGGACTTAGCCTCTTTCTAAATAAATAATATTATCTTGCATAAGCAAAGACTTGCCTACATGTATTTAAATCATAGGAGGAGTAAGTTGCCAACCCTGTGTGGTTTGTCCTCTTGGGAGGCAAACCAAATTGCTTAGATTTAGGCTTTGCCCTCGCCAAAGCTCCTAGATTTAGTTTTGAGGTTTGTTCTCCACTTTAGGGCCCCAAGCTTAATTCCCCACTTTAGCAATACGTAATCTTGTGTTAAGGAATCATAAGTCTAAATTTCTAATAAAATTGCAACTCAAATAAATTAAATCAATTTCAAAATATAAAATCAACTATAGGATAGTTTGAGATGCTAGGTTTCCTAATGTGGGCATCTCCTTGTTATCTTTCTTCTGGCTTCAATAATAACTCTCCCTCTTTTGATCAATCCCATTTGATCTTCACAAATGAACCAATTGATTGATACTCCTTTTTTATTAAAATCTTTAAAGATAATGATCATTTACCTTAATCAAGAGTTTTCTAGGATCCATTCCTTAGGATGTAATTAACTATGGGGTTTGCCCTAGAACTTAATGAAATTTAAAATAAACTTTACTTTTCATGTAAAGTAGGGAAATCTAGTACATATGAGATAATCATCCTTAGGAGTCCTTATTGGTGATTAGGTCCATTAAAGGTAGTGACTTCTATCTTTAGATAGTACACTATTCCTTGATGGCCTCGATCACCTTGATAAGCACATCCGCGGATCTGCGTGGCATCCTAAAAAGATGAATTTTTATATTCTTGCCTTTCTCTCTTCATAGATTTGAAGGCAACTCTATAGAAAATTTTCTATGATGCTCCTTTGAATATAGTAACACTCTTAAGGATGTGACCTCACTCAAATAATGTGAGGACTGATTCTTACTAATATCCATAGACTTGAGGATTCACTCTAAAATCATGGTAGGAGGTAAATCTATCTCATAGTCCTTCTTCACTGCTTGAGATAAGGCATTCTTAGTCAACATTGTCTCATGAGAAAGCCACAATAATGATCGACATCCATTTTACATTTTGGTGGTTGATTTTTGCTCTTATGTTTGTGTCATTATTATGTAGAAAATGAAATAGATCCTATTGAAGGTAACATCTCAAGCTATATCATTTAAAGATGAATTTCTTATTTCATAGTATCAAGCATATGAGCTACGATTGTGAACTATGTCTTCCTCTTGAAGGATACTGATGTCAAAAGGTAGGTCATGATAGAAAATCATGACTAATAGTGGTGAGGTCATACAAGTGATCAATCCCTCAAATCCATGGAAAAGAAAAATAAATGGTTTGAGAGGCAATGATAAGGTAAATCCATCAAGCGATGTGAAAATAAACTTTTGAGAAGGCCATGTGTGAAAATTACAAAAGGAGATTGATAGTTGATGATTTTGAAATAAACTTGTATCATATTTTTTTCTTAATATTTATTCCATGAAGTAATGCTGGATTTTTGAAACATCAACAATTCAAATGTGTGATGGGGTTCATTGGAGATTTGGATGTTTTAAGAGTATTTTATCATTTGATTTTGATTTTAGAATATACTCAACCAATTTAGGTAAATGGGTGGGGTTCAAAATTGAAGAATTTCTTTCTTTTGGAGATTATTTGCATTTATGTTTTTTGTTTGAAAATATGGATAGTTTGAAAGAACGACTTAGCATTTGGGTATACTAAGAAGACTTTGATTGTGTGTTTGAGATATTTTGCTTATGAAGATTTGATTTGTGATATTTAATTTGAAAAATGGTCTTCTTAACAAATTTGGTATGTTGTAAAGGAAATTTTGATTTGTCTTGAAGATGAGACTTTCATCATTTGGTATGTTAAGTGAAAGTCAAATATTAAGTGAATATATTTATCTTTGAAGATGAGTTCCAAATAAATTTGGTAAGAGAAACCCCAGGTGTGAATATGTTTATTTTATTTCAAAATGAGACTCTCATAACAAATTTGGTATATTAAGTGAAAGCTCAAGTGTTTGATGAAATTTGGATCCTTATTTAACAAATTTGGTATGTTAAAATAAGGATCAAATGTGTGTTTAAAAGAGACCCTCACTTAACAAATTTGGTATGTTAAGTGAAAACTAAATTGTTTGATATATATTTTTTAAAAAATGGGATTCCCACAACAATTTGGTGTGTTAGCGGAATCAAGTATGATATGACTTGAGAATGGGATTCTCACTTAACAAATTTGGTATGTTATGAATCCAATATTTTATGTTATGTGGTTCTTACTTTAACAAATTTGATGTATTAAATTGAACCATATGCTTTGAAAATGAGACTTTTACTTAGCTATATTGGATATGCTAAGTGAAGGCCTAAATGTATGTTATTTTTTGTTTTTTTATTTTTTTTGAAAATGAGACGCTCATTTAAAAAATTGAAATTGTTAAGTGATGTCAAATTTTATGTTTTTTTTGAAAATGAATTAACAAATTGAATTTGTTAAGTGAAGATAAATGAATAATGGGTCCCCAACAATTGAAATTGTTAATGAAAGTCAAAATTTTTGATTCAAATAGAACCTCACTTAAAAATTTGAATATGTTAAGTGGGAATATATCATGATTTATGGATTTTAATTTTATGATGTGTGTTTCTTGAAATACTTTGGAAAGTGACATTTTTGTGAAAGAATTATTTTCTTTAAATTTTATGATGAACTTGCCTCCCAAGCTAGTGGTGAGGAGATTCTAAAGAGTATCTTTTAGTGATAAATTATATTTTCTATTCATTCAAGATTTACAGTAAGGATGATAAAACACAGGTTGTTGCTAACTTTGCAAGATATGATATTGAGAAGGAGATAGTCTCAAACTCATATGAAATACAAGTCCACTATTGATGCTTGAATTATTGTCTACTGAGATGGAGAGAGGAACCATCCAAGGGTCAAGAAATATTTTTTATTTTTTGGGTTTTGGTGCAGAATATTTGAGGACACCAATAAATTGGAGATGTACTCATTGGGATCATGACTTGATAGTGTACTATCTCAAGGGATAGTTACATCTATGGACAATTCTAATAAGGACTCAAGGCATGAGTCTTCATTATAGAGATTTTTTGCCTACTTTACATGGAAAGGTCAAGCAGGGTTTATTTAAACTAGGTTCATTAAGTTCTCTATGGAGGCAATCCTTCATAGTTAATTATATGTTAAGGAAAATAAATCCCTTGATTTCATTAAAGTAGCTTTGTCTCAAGAATTCAAAAGATAGGTATCAAAGGATTGTTGTATTTTTTGAAAATCAAGTGGGAAAGATCAAGGATTCTTATGCAAGAGATGGTAGAGAGTACTCATGATACTAGAGGCATGACATTCCAATCTATCACATGGTTAGGCTTGAAATATTTTAATTTGAAGAATTTATTTGTTTAAGTGGAATTTTTATTAGAAATATAGGACTTGTAATTTCACAATACAAGATTGTAAAAATTTGTAAGAGATGTGGATTTATGCTTGTAGCCCACAAAGGAAAACAACGACCTAAGATCCTAAATCTAGGGAGCTTTGGCAAGACAAAATATGACTAAATTGAAAGTGGGCATGGTTTACTCCACAGAGTAAACCACCCATTTGAGCTTATTATGAGAGTGCAGACTAACTTTGGTTTAAATCCATAGATAAGTTTTGCTTTGCAAGATGGTTAGACTACTATTTATTTAGAGAAACTAAGTTCTTGATCACTCAGAGACTAGATCATGAAGGGCATGAATAATGACAACTCAATGCAAATTTTCAGTTTTATTTGATTTTTTGGACTTTTTATTTTGACCACATGTTAGGTTTTTGTTGTGCCTAAATTTATGAGCTAAATCAAGAATGTTTTTCATCAAAATTATGTGTTAAGCCTTTATTCTTTTACAGATGGAAACCCTCTTGGTAAAATGGAAGAATATGACATGCATAATATTATCATTCAATCATCCTAAGGGGTTGAAATATTTTATTATCTTGATTTAATTCTTGACTTATGTGAGGTTATGAATTCAAAATTTTAGTTATGAGTTATTAATGGGATGAAAATTTATTTTATCTTAAAAGCCTAATCACCATCTGATCAATCACTAATCATGAAATTATGAAAAGACTTTCTATTTTCATAAGCTAAACTAAATTAAATTTTATAAAGCTATTGTAGAATGGCAATGGTAGAATTAACCCAAAAGAAATGTGTTCTTATATCTTTTCACCCATATAATAGAATAATTACAATTATGAAAATGAGTGTTATAATTCTCAGTCCTCCATTCTTCACTCTTCATCTTTCATTTCATTTTTAATTTGCTCCATTTCTTTCTTTCTTTTGGCTTGATTGGGATGTAATAAGGCATCACATGGTATATAGGCTTGTCTTATAATCAATATTCATCCTTAATCTATAACACTTATCTAATCCTATTTAAAATCAAAGGAAAAAAGTAAATAGCATCTCAAAAAAATATTAGCTAAATCCTTTGACTTATGGAATAATTTGGACTTAAATGGTAAGAATTGTCCTAACATGTCTAATGCATAGAAAAATCACTATATTTTTATTACAATAGCTCCAAGCAACATGAAACTTACTAATATCTCCCTAACATTCATCATAAAAGAATACATCAAACTAAAATTCATCAAATTTCAACATAAAGCACAAATAGTGACTTCTAATGTTGAAACTTGTGTTATCAAAACTTTAGATTGACTTTCTAAGTGTGAAAGTTTAATTTATAAATTGTTTCTCTTTAATGGTTTAGTTGATTGGAAATTTTACTTAGTATTTTCTTTGTTTCATGTAACCATTTTGGGTAGCTTTCCTTCTCCATCTTAGACATGACTCCTCTAGACATTGAGTTCCTTAGTCTTAAGATACCAGTGATTAGTGAACACTTATTAGAGACTTGACCTCATTTTTAGGATGAGCTCTCAACCTTCATCTTAGACATAGGACTCCTCTTAATTTGAGATCCTTGGTCTTAAGACACATCTAGTGATTAGGTGGACACTCAACCTAGCTAGAGACTTAGAAGAACATAGGAATAGGTCATGCCTTGGGGGTGTTAGGAAATTTACCACATGGAAATTACTCACTTCCTTCCTTCAAGTCAACCAAATCAATTAACTTTGATTTTCTCAAACTCAAATCAATTCCAAAATAATTTAATCCATGATTGAAATGTATGATCAATTCAAATGATTGATTGAATTCAAATTCAAGCTAAATATTTAAGTCCTTTGATTCCCTATCATGGACTTAATCAAATCAATTCAAATCATGAAATTTTCTCATAACCCATTTTATTTTCATTTATATTCACATATATAAATGAAATATAAATTCAAAACAACCAAAATAAAAAATCAAATCAAATTCAATCAAAATCAACCTAAGCCTTTTGGTCAAAATCTTGAACTTAGCAAAATCAATTTCAAATCAACCAAACTCATGATTTTCTTCATGATTCAATCAATCCTTCAATCATGAATCCAAATATAAACAAACTTCAATCAAACCAAAACTCAATTCAAAAAAATCAAACAAGTCAAACTTTATATCTCCCTTTGAATTTAAAATTGTCAAATGAATCAAAACCATTTGACTTCAAGCCACTTGCAAATGGATTTATATTTCAATCATAAGTCCATATGTGAGTTCAATCAAAATCAAATCAAGCTTTCACCAAGCCATTTGACCTACTTAGGCTCACTTGACCCAAAGTGACCTAAAGTACCCATTATGAGCCAAATTTTAATCCTAACCAAATTGAACTGAACTAAGCCCACCCAAGCCTCTCACCATGATCAACAATCATCATAAGATGATCAATCACTCAAATTGAGTTAAACCAAGTCAAACCTAAGGGTTGACCAAGTCAATACTTAGCCAAAATGAAATTTAAACTAATCCATTATATGCCAAATTGATTGAAATCGTTGATCTAAGTTCATTCTTGATCAATGATTAAACTTGACTAAGTCAACATTTGAGCCTAACCTAGCCCATTGGCCACTTGATCCAAGTTGACCCAACTTGACCTAAAAGTCAAAATGTGTCAAAACTTGATCTAAGCCAAATTGATTGAAATAATGGGTCAAGTTCATTCCAAATCACTTGTTGAACTTGACCAAAGCCTCAATTGGCCAACTAGACCCAACTAGCCCAATTGACCATGAACAACTTGACCTAAAGGTCAAATTGAAACAAACTCAAATATAAAACCAAATTGATTGGAAAAGATACCAATCCATTTCATATGACTAATGAACCTCAACCCATAACTAACCCAAATAGGTCAAATGGGTCAAATTGGTCAACTTGACATTTGATAAATGAAATCAATTGAACCAAAAACCAAATTGAATCAAACCAAAGCCACCAAATATTTCAGTTGGTCATATGAACTTGACCCAACCGTTGGTTTGACCCAATTTGACCAATTGGTCAACTTGACCCATTTCGACCTAAATGGGTCAACGTGAGCCAAATCATATCAAACTAACTCCAAATTCAATGAAACTTGGCCTAACCCATTTTTTCAATCATACCAAACATATTTAAATTGAAACCCAAGAAAATGACCATTTTACTAGGCCATAGGGTAAATTTTGGCCAAATCACATGGAATTTGGTCAAATCCTCTTCATGACCACTTGGCACCCTCTTAGTGGACCAAGTGGACACTAGTGAATGTGGTACTAACCCAATGGGTTTGGGTCAGCCAACCCAACCAAGTCAAAAGACCACTTGCTTGAAATGGCACATGGGAATCATTCCTCCACTTGATTTAAGCACATGGACACTCTTCATTACCTCCCTCAGCCAATGAATGCAATGACACATCAAATAACCTAAACCCATTCAAATTGGATCAAAATGGCAATCTCACTTGCTCATTCTTGCTCTAGGGGGAGATATACTCCCCCTAATTTCACTTGAATTTATGCCTGCCCTATTCAATTTAAGCATAGGAACTCAAAGCAAGCCATTGCTAGTGTTCTCAAGCTTCCTAGAGTGAGTTAGAATTTCCATCTTCTCTTTTCAGACAAAAATAGGGAGCTCAAGTGAAAATCCAACACACTCATACCAAGCTAATTCCTCTTGCAAGCTTCATGGAGGATCAATCAATTCACAAGCTTTTCCCAAGCTCCGAAGGCAAGGGAGGTGCTACTTCAACCAAGACCAAGCTCAAGTGAAGGTGGAGTTGGCCTCTAGAAGGATCCAACCAATTTTAACACCTCAAACTTCAGCAAAGCTTTGTCTCCACTAGATGAAGCTTCTTCAAGGGAATTGAGCATCGGTGATAGCCTCCGGTGAGGTAAGCCATTTTGTGAAGTAAAGTTTTTTCTCATGAGAATCTAGCAGTTTGATGTGATCTCCCTTACACGATGATGGTGTGGGTTGAATTTGGATTCAATCTGAGCTCAAGCGAGCTTGAATCTTCTCTTAGAAGATGGATGGTGTCCATCTCCCGCAAGGAAGATTAAGGGTGAATCACGGGCTGTCCATCCGTGCATTTTGGATGGACGACCATGATTAAAATATGTAGGATCCATCATTTAATCCTTTAGAACTGCGGTTTAATCTCGGTCATGATCCTTGATGGATGAGAGAAAAAAGTGTAGCACCGTTGATGCGGTGCTATGATGTGACAACTTAAATAGTGAATCATGTCACACCATGTGAAAAGCGCCATTCGACCTCCATGGCGGCAGATTAGCTATATAATTGGTATTTAAATTACTTAATTCAACTTCATATTTATATCTAAGTGTAGAAAAATCAAACAAATGTGAAATAAATTTCAAATGAAAGGTATTTAAATATAGAATATTATAAAATTGATTTCAATAAATTTTGAACAGTGTTATTTTTCTTGATTTAGGTTTTATTAGGAATTTAATTTTGCTGATTATTCTCTAATTACCCCCACTGATTAAATCCAAACTTCTTATGTATGATTAGTGGGATGACTTCTACCTCCCTAATTTTCTTGGGATTTATTGATGGTTTAATTAAAAATTACTAGATTAATTTCTAATTACTTCTTAATGTAATTAAGATTAAGTGTGTAATTAGTGGTTTAATCCCTTGATTGAGTTAATTAAGGTTTGTTTAAAATGAATAGGAGGTTTAGGAATAATTTTGGGATCTTTTCTTAAGCTATTCCTTAAACCCCTCTTTCTTCCTTAATCAAACTTAATTAAGGGGTAATCACTAATTACTATCTTAATTAATTTGATAAAATTCTAAAACCTTTAAAACTTAACTAATTTCTTGGGTAGATGCTTAGGTGTTCAATAACCTAAGTACATTAAGAAATCAAAATCTAACTCACATGTGTGAAAGGGTTATGAAATTACTTAATTAAACCCCTTAGTTTAATTAATCATTAATCATGAGCCAAATGCATTAGGCCCTTTTTCTTAGGTGCATTCTGATTTAAATTCCTTGTGTGGTTTTATGTCATATCATTGGCTCATAATTATTTGATTAAATATGCTAAGGTGGTATAGGTAAGGGTAATTAACACACTTAATTCATACCTTAACCTAATCAAAATATAAAATCATCTAATCATAAAGATTAAACTAAAATGCACATGTGGGGAATGGGTTAGGAAACAAACATTCTTTCACATTTCCTAAATCAAACATAAAACAAATTGAAAATAAAAATTACATTAAATAAACTTTGATTCATTTTAAACTTTCTTATTTCATAGGATTGTCTTTAGGAATTAATTAGGGTGAATGAATTTACATTACTTTCATCACTTTATTTCTTTCCAGCATGCTAAATGTGTATGTCATATGAAATTCATGCATTCATATTTTTTAAAATCAAATTAAAATGAAATATTTTCTTTATGTCAAATTGCATGTTTTGGCTAAAGTAAAATATGAATGCTATTATCACTATTAAATCAAAACTATTTTCAAAATCTACAAATCAAACATAAAACTAAAAGTGTGCTACTTATAATTATTTATAAGCTTGCATGTGGATATAAATATGAAGATGTGCATAGTGTGGCTTTCCTTCTCTTTTCTTTTAGCATAGTTTTGAATAGGATTTGACAAAGTGTATAGTTCATTTGAAAAGAATACACAACACTTAACCCCATTCTTATCATTCCTATGTTATTACACAAGGACATCACACTTGTACATATAAATTATATAAACAAAACAAACAAACAAATACAAACTTTTGCATCTTTCTTTCCATTCATTTCTTTTGTACATGTGTTTGTATTTAAGGAGAAAGTGATTAGTCTGACAACCCCGGGTTGAGGCTTTAAGTATCCCTAAGTATGTCTTGTACTTACAGGTGCTAACAATGGTACCAGACTTATGCCTTTCATTCATGCACATGTGCATGTGAATAATGGATAAAAGAAACCCCTCTTTTCTACTTAATGAAAATCATGCATCATAAAGCATTCCAATTTTCTTAAGTAACAATTCTTAGCATTCATCATAAAGTGTGCTAAACATTTCCATTTGTATGTATAGATATGCTTAGGATTCATTCATAAGCATGTTATACATGTTGGGAAAGAAATGAAGTGATGTGTGATTTGTGATATTAATTCACTTTACTTAATTTTAAAATATCTTTCTTTTTGAATAAGTTTGTTTAGGAAAAATTTAAACTTAGGATTAATTAAAATACATAATCAAAAAACATTCATTAAACAAAATTAAACATGAATATTCTTTAGAAGTTACTTAGGGTGGGGAACGAAAGAGAAGTTCTCTTCTCTTTTCCCTCTCTTTACAATCTTTTGTAATTAAGTAGGTTCATTTAAACCAAACAAAAATCACCAAATAAAAATCACCCAAATCAACTAAACACTTAAATGGAACCACCCATCTAAGTTGAACATCTTTACACTTAAAAAAAATCTAAGCCTTAAAGCCATAGCTAAGCATATCACACAAACCTTAAATGACACACACATTAGGCTAAGTCACCATTTCTAGATTTAGATTATGGTGATGCATGCCTTGCTGTTTATTTTTATTTTGTGATGTATTATTTCTAATCTGGATGTTAGGGTCAATGTGCGTAGAATGAATGGTAGGACGATTTAGCCTAATCATTATCTTTTGTAGGGGATTATGCTTAAGGGGTGTTGTACTAAAAATATAAATAATTTTGCTGTGCAGGTGCTTATACCCCTAAGCATAATCTAATAGGCCAGATGGACTTAGTTACCCATGTGTGGGGTGCTAAGTTTAATATACATGCTTGGTAATTATATGATTTATTTAGCTAATCTCTATTTTGCAGGTGTTAGTTAGATTTACTTTTTTCCCTTCATATAATTCTTGCAAATTAGGATATTTGAATAAATATTATGGGGGATTAGGATGAGCATTGGCCATAAGATTACATCTTATGTACCATGTAAAGCCTTTGGAGCAACCACCTTCCAACCATCCCAAAGAAGGAACCAAAAGAAGAAAGAAGAAAGAAGAAGGAAGAAAAGAAGAAATGAAGTTTGGGATGCTTACTAGGCTTCCTAGTATCTTAAGCTCTAGAATTCTAATAAAATTTTAACTAAAACAAATTAATTTAAATTTTCAAAATGTAGTTTGGGATGCTTACTAGGCTTCCTAGTATCTTAAGCATCCCTTACTTATTTCCATTTGGCTTCGATAAAAACTCCCTCATCTTGATCAATACCACTTGACTTTCTAAAAATAAACTAATTGATTGATAGTCCTACTTATTGAAATCTTTAGAGACAACTATCATTTACCTTAATCGAGAGTATTCCTAATGAATCCCATTCCTTACGATGTAATTAACTATGGAGGCTCGCCTCCGTAGGGAACTTAATGAACCCGATTTAAAATAAACCCTACTTTAATTTTTCAAGTAAAGTAGGGGAAGAATCTCTGGTATATATGCAGACCCATTATTGTTAGGAGTCCTTATTGAGGTGATTAGGTCCATTGTAGGATGACGACTTCTATCTTTTGAGATTGTACACATCTCCTCAATGTCATACCCGATCACCCAAATAAGAACTTCTACGGATCTATGTGGTGTCCAAATGCAAAAGACTATATTTCTACCTTCATTTTATTCCGCATAGATTGCAGATGGAAGTATACATCTTAGAAAGAAATTTAAATATTTCACCACAAATTTTTCTAGGAACTCTGCTGAAGATGGTTCTTCTCTCCATCTTTGGTAAATGATCATTGTCTTCAAGTATCAATAGTGGGTTTGTACTTTTATATGAATCCAAGACTATCTTTCTTTCTATTGGCACTTAGCTTATTTCATTTTAAAGTTAAGCTAGCCAACATCTTTAGGTTTTAGGACCTCAGCCCGTGTTAGTCTTACCCCAATGGATGAAAATAAAAGCTTAATAAAAAGAATAAATTAAAGACTTCCTCCTTACTATTTTTTTATGGTAAGGAAAGGTTCATTCTAAATTAATAAAGGCAAAATAAATCCTTCATAAAAATCTTGCTTTTCAAAAAGCACTCTTCCAAAATCCACATAATAAAATATTTTGCATAAAAATTTTCTTAAATCACCTTCATCTAGCAATCTTCATGATTGTTATATGTAAGATTATCTTTATAAAAATAAGATTCCAACAATCACATTTTCTAAAAGCATAAATGAACTTCTTCATGTTTGATGAAGACTTCATTTAAAAAAAAAAATTCCAACAAATCATACTTTTAAAAAAGCATACAATTTGAAGATGGGCCTTTCCATTAAATACATCCCAAATGTGTTGAATGGATATTACATCTTCAAGCAAAATCACAACTTTGAAATTTCACTCAACACATTCCACATGTGTTAGGTTGGAATTTTCAAACTTTCAAAAAGCACATATGAAACCTCTCCATTCAATATCCACATTTATTGAATAGAAAATTTCATTTTCAATCAAAATCAAAAATAAATTTTCAAAAAGCACATATGAATATCTCCATTCAATATACCCAAATTTATTGAATGGAAATTTCATTTCCAAATAAAATGACATTATTTTGAAATGACATTTAACATATTCCATATATGATTAGGTTGGAATTTCCTCTTTCAAAAAGCAATAATTACACATGAAAATACATCTTTGAAAATGAAACATAATTGATTTCCATCTTACATACCCAAACTTGTTAATTGGAAATCTCTCTTTTCAAAATCAACAAAAACAAAATTTTTCGAAACATATTTGGAACTTCATTCTAGCATACCCCATATGCTAAAATGAAGTCTCCCTTTTCCAAAAACAAAATTTTGAAACACATTTTAGAATTTCATTTAGCATACTCAAATTTGCTAAGTGAAATGTCCATTCCACAAAAATTTTCAAAAATACTTTTGGAACTTCATTCTTTAACATACCATATTTGCAAAAGCGATGTCTCTTTTTTCAAAACAAAATCAAAACACAAAAAATTTAAACACATTTTTTGAATTTCATTTAGCATACTCAAATTTGCTAAGTGAAATCTCCATTTCAAAAAAAAAAAAAATTCAAAACACATTGGAACTTCATTTTAGCATACCATATTTGCTAAAGTGAAGTCTCCAATTTCAATCAAAATCCAAAATAAAAGAAATGCATTAGGACTCTCTTAGCATACTTAAATTTGCTAAGGATCCTACTTTTCAAAACAAATTAAAAATAAAAGAAACACATTAGGATTCCCTGAGCATACTTAAATTTTCTAAGGATCCTACTTTTCAAAATCAAACTAAAATTCAAAGAAACAAATTAGGTCTCTCTTAGCATACTTAAATTTGCTAAGGATCCTATTTTTCAAAATCAAATTAAAATCAAAAGAAACACATTAGGATTTTCTTAACATACTCAAATTTTCTAAGAGTCCTATTTTCAAAAATTTCCAAAAATAAAACACACTTGAATTTCCTCATTTAGCAAACCCAAATTTGCTAAGTGAGAATTCCATTTTCAAATCACAAATGATTCAGAAAATAAAGCAAACAAAGAAATAAAAGCAAGAAATTATTTTCAAACATCTCATAGCCCAAATTTGCTAAGTGAGTAAATTCCAAAAATCACAAATCTCAAATCAAAAATCAAATTGATCCTTTACTTTAACATTCCCAAATTTGTTAAATAAAGGATCCTCAAAATCAAAATTTAAATATGAACCTATGGAAGCATCTCTTCAAAAACATTTGAACCCATTTTTCAACATATCCAAATTTGTTGAAAGTGGATTCTACATCCAAAAAATTCCTTTTTCTAATCAAATCTCTAAATATATTCTAGATCATTTGAGCTCAACTTAACACTTTTAAGTTGTTGAGTATGGGTTCAAATTATAAATTCAAAACTCAAAATCAATAGAAATTTGATTCAAGTTTATTTTTAATATTGCAGACTCTCGTTCAGCGACAGTTTCAGTTTTAGTCTCAGTTCAATTTTCAGTTGATAAAAATGACAACACCTAAATATGTGTTTACCTTTTCCCACGGGATGGATCTAGCCCTGGATTAGGCCAGCCTTCCTGCTCTGACTACGCCCATCTCATCCACTTTGGACGAGGTTTTGAGGGGGTAAGGATTACTTGTGAGAGCACTCCCCTCACCACTGTCAGCAAAAGTGCGGTGACAGGGCAGAAGTCGGTCATTGAGATTGACATGCTATTGAATTCTGATATTCCCTCACTGAAGTGGAAGGCATTGGTGGTTCCTACAGTGCAAGCAACAGTACTAGTGTCTATGACAGTGCCAGTGCATCCAATTATTTCCCGTGCTGCCCTAGTGAGGGCTAGCACCCACTCATTAGCACCTTCCAAGGGGAAGGCTCCCTTGATCCCATGGATTGTCTCCCCTGCTTTTGATGTCTGGTCTAGCTCTTATTATGCTCGCCCCACTAAGACCTAGAGGAGAAACAAGAACTGCATGATAAAGTGGTACCATACTCACATCGCTAGGAGATGGAGGCAACTACATGGTATGCGGTTAAAGAAGTTGCCCACTTTAATTTTCACACTGGTTACAGTGAACCCATTCTATCCTCTCTCTGGATCTGACAGAGAGGATGCCAGGAGGATCTACTTAACCTCCACTAGCAGTTTGATTTTAGCCACTAGTCAGTCAGAGTAAGAGATCATATGCCATCCTCGGTTCAGTTCAATGTTAGGTTAGCAGAGCCTACGGATGATCCGAGTTCGAGGCTCAATTTGATTTGAGATATGTGATCCCCCACAGCATGGGGAAGCATCTTCAGCAAGAAAGGGCCAAGCAGGTCCATACCTCAGTACATATCACTAGCCAGGAGAGACAGAGGTTTAGTTGGCAGTCAGAGGCATCTGACTCATTGATTTTTCTGATCGGCACGCTACCACGTCGATCATATATACATTATTCTGCTTACGGGGACTACCCATTATAGGAGGAAAGCTCTTGTTTTGACAGAGTTGGTGGCACCTCCACCAATGAAACTTATCCTAACCCATTTTTTCAATCATACCAAACATATTCAAATTGAAACCCAAGCCAAATGACCATTTTACCCCTAGGCCATAGGGTAAATTTTGGCCAAATTCAAATGGAACTTGGTCAAATCCTCTTCATGACAACTTGGCACCCTTTTAGTGGACCAAGTGGACACTAGTGATTGTGGTGCATCTAACCCAAGGGGTTTGGGTCAGCCCAACCTAGACTAAGGTCAAAACTGACCACTTGCTTGAACATGGCCACATGGGAATCATTCCTCCACCTATTTCAAGCACATGGCACTCTTCCATTATCTCCCTCTGGCCAAATTGAATGCAAGGACACATCAAACGACCTAATAAACCCACTCAAGGAGCTCAATTGGATCAAAATGACATCTCCTTTCTTAGTCATCTGATTGCTCTAGGGAGATATACTCCCCCTAATTTCACTTGAATTTATGTCTGCCCTATATTATTGAAGCATTGGAACTCAGAACATGCCATTGCTAGTGTTCCCAAGCTTCCTAGAGTGAGTTAAAATTTCCATCTTCTCGATTTTCCTAGATTGAAAATAGGGGAGCTCAAGTGAAAATCCAACTTAGCCAATACTCCATACCAAGCTAATTCCTCTTGCAAGCTTTATCAGAGGATCAAATCAAATTCACCCAACCTTTTTCTGAAGCTCCAAAGGTAAAGGAGGTGCTACTTCAACCAAAATTAAGCTCAAGTGAAGGTGGAGTTGCCCACCAGCAGATCAAGGGTGAATCGGGTCATCCATCCGTGCATTTTGGATGGAGGACGTGATTAAACACGTAGGACCCATCGTTTAATCCTTTAGAACCGTCGATCTAATCTTAGCCATCTGATCCTTGATTGGATAGACAGGGAGAAAGTGCATAGCGCCTCTACTTACGCGACACTATGATGTGGCAACTTAAATAGTGAATCTCGTCGCTCCACGTGGAAAGCACGTATCGCGTCAGCCTCCAAGCGTGGCACCGACGGGATTAACTATATAATTAGGCATTTAAATTACTTAATTAATCAAGGAAACTTTAAATATTCATATCTAAGTGTAGAAATATAAAAAATGTGAAATAAATTGCATATGAAAAGTATTTAAATCTAGAATATTATAAAATTGATTTCAATGAAGTTTGAATAGTGTTATTTTCTAGATTTGGGTTCTATTGAGAATTTGATTTTGCTAATTACTCTCTAATTACCCCACTTATTAATTCCAAACTTCTTATGCATGATTAGTGGGATGACTTCTGCCTCCCCTAATTTTCTTGAGATTTATTGATGGTTTAATTAGAAGAATTGTTAGAGTAATTTTTAATTACCCTCTTAATATAATTAAGCCTAATTAAGTGTGTACTAAGTGGTTTAATCCCTTGATTGAGATAATTAAGGTTTGTTTAAATGAATAGGAGGTCTAGGAAATAATTTTGGGATATTTTCCTTAAGCTATTCCTTAAACCCCCTCTTTCTTCCTTAATCCAAACTTAATTAAGGGTTAATCCATTAATTACTTATCTAATTAATTTGATAAAATTTTAAAACCTTCCAAAACTTAACTAATTCACTTTGGGTAGATACTTAGGTGTTCAATAACCTAAGTACATTAGGAAATCAAAATCCAACTCACATGTGTGAGAAGGATTATGAAATTACTTAACTTAAACCTCTTAGTTTAATTAATCATTAATCATGAGTCAAATGCATTAGGCCCTTTTCTTCTTAGGTGCATTGCTTATTTAAATTCCTTGTTTGATTTTATGTCATATCATTGGCTCATAATTATTTGGTTAAATATGCTAAGGTGGTATAGGTAATGGGTAATTAACACACTTAATTCATTCCTTAACCTAATCAAAATATAAATATCATCTAATCATCTAAAGATTAAACTAAAATACCATACACATGGAGAAATGGGTTAGGACCACCAAACATTCTTTCACATTTCCTAAATCAAACATAAAACAAATTCAAAACAAAATTACATTAAACAAACTTTTTTATTTTAAACTTTCTTATTTCATAGATTGTCTTTAGGAATTAATTAGGGTGAATGAATTTATATTGCTTTCATCACTTTCTTTCTTTCCTAGCATGCTAAATGTGTATGTCATATGAAATTCATGCATTCATACTTTTTTTTTAAAATCAAATTAAAAATGAAATTTTTCTTTATGTCAAATTGCATATTTTGGCTAAAGTAAAAAATATGAATGGCTATTATCACTACTAAATCCAAAACTATTTTCAAAATATACAAATCAAACACCTAAAACTAAAAGTGTGCTACTTATAATTATTTATAAGCTTGCATGTGGATATAAATATGAAGATGTGCATAGTGTGGCTTTCCTTCTCTTTTCTTTTATCATAGTTTTGAATAGGATTTGGCAAAGTGTATAATTCATTTGAAAAGAACACAACACTTACCTAACCCCATTCCTCCTTATTCCTATTCTATTACCTAAGAAGGACATCCACACTTGTACATATAAATTGTATAAATAAAATAAACAAACAAATACAAACTTTTTGCATCTTTCTTTTTCCATTCATTTCTTTTATACATGTGTTTGTATTTAAGAAAAGTGGTATATTAGTCTGGACAACCCCGGGGTTGCAAGGCTTTAAGTAGCCCTAAGTAGGTCTTGTGTCTTACAACCTTGGTGCTAACAATGGCACTTTACTCATTTATGGCCTTCATACATACACATGTGCATGTGAATAATGGATAAAAAAACCCCCCTTTTTCTACTTAAATCATGCATCATAAAGCATTCCAATTTTCTTAAGTAACATTTCTTAGCATTCATCATAAAGTGTGCTAAATATTTTCATTTGTATGTATAAATATGCTTAGGATTCATTCATATGCATGTTGTTATACATGTTAGGAAAAGAAATGATGTGTGTTTTGTGATATTAATTCACTTTACTTAATCTTAAAATGCTTTCTTTTGAATAAGTTTGTTTAGGAAAATCTAAACTTAGGATTAATTAAAACATATAATAAAAAAACATTCATTAAACAAAATCAAACATGAATATGCTTTAGAAGTTACTTAGTGTAGGGAAGGAAAGAGAAGTTCTCTTCTCTTCTCTCTCTCTTTACAACCTTTAGTAATTAAGTAGGTTCATTTAAATGAAACAAAAATCACCAAATAAATATCACCCAAATCAATTAAACACTTAAATGGAACCACCCATCTAAGTTGAACATCTTCACACTTAAGAAAATCTAAGCCTTAAGTCATAGCTAAGCATACCACACAAACCTTAAATGGCACACACATTAGGCTAACTCACCATTTCTAGCTTTAGGTTAGGATGGTCCATGGCTTGATGTTTTATTTTATTTTGTAATATATTATTTATAGTCTGGATGTTAGGTTGAATGTGTGTAGATTGAATGGTAGGATGATTTAGCCTAATCATTATCTTCTACAGGGGATTGTGCGTAAGGCGTTGTAAAAAAAATATAAATGCTTTTGTTGTGTAGGTGCTTATACCCTTAAGCATAATCCAATAGGACATGTAGACTTGGTTACCCATGTGTGGGGTGCTAAGTCCAATATACATGCTTGGGAATTGTATGGTTTGTTTAGCTAATCTCTATTTTCTGGTGTTAGTTAGATTTACTTTTTTCTTCATGTAATTTTTACAAATTAGGATTTTGGAATGAATGTTATGGAGGATTAGGATGAGTATTGATCATAAGATTACATCTTATGTACCATGTGAAGGCTTTGGAGCAACCACCTTCTAACCATCCAAAAAAAAGGAACCGGAAGAAGAAAGAATAAAGGAGAAACAAAAAAAAAAAAAAAAGAAATGAAAAAATGAAGACCCCCCATAACATGAATTTTCTTACTTGACGTAAATTAATTCATTTGTAATTCGGGTTGTATAAGGGGTAAGAGCCACTCAATTTATTTTCAGGTTAGTGCGGTGGTGCTCGACCACAAATGGTCTTTTATTCTTTTACGTTAGCTTTATAAAATGTTTGATGTTTTGTTTAGCTTACGCATTAAGATGGCATATTTTCTAGTTTCTTTCTTGCTTGATGTATGGCCTGGATAACAATTAGGCTCTTAGGAAAATAAATCTTCTACCAAATTAAACAACTCAAAATTAAAAAATAAGCAACTCATAACCTAACCTAAAGCTTAGGCTAAAAATCAAGATAAAAGAATTAGAAACCCCTTAGCTAGATGAGTCTTTCTTTTTTTAATATCATGCATAAAAGCATATTATTTCACTCTTGATTAGAGGGCTTCTACCTTTGCCAGAGAACTTGGCTTAACCTTTGGGAGCCATGGTGGAAACACACCTCCCCTTCTCGCTGATTTTAGCCTATAATCTTATTTCTCATGCATTAGGCATATGAATCCTATAAGCTTGAGTCAAATGATTGTCCAAAAATAAAAGTAAAATGTAATATATTTTGCATTAGATTTAAGTCATTTGAAGAAAACCCTTACATGATCTAGTCTCTTAGGGAGTGTGTTTAAGGACTTAGTTTCTTTCTAAATAAATAACAAGCTTGCTATCTTGAATAAACATAAGACTTGCTACATGAATTTAAAATTATAGAAGGAGTTAGTTGGCAGCCAACCCCAGCGTTATAAGTCCAACAGTCGGGTGGTTTATCCTCTCTTTTGGAGGTAAACCAAATACTCATTTTTGCCTTAGATTTAGGTCATGCTTTTGGCCCTCACCAAAGCTCTCTAGATTTAAATTCTGAGTTTACTTCTCCCCTTTGCCGACCATAAGTGTAAATCCTCACCTCTTTGGCATTTCCATACATGTATGGAATTGTAAATAAACATTCTAATAAAAATTCAACTCAAACAAATTAATTCAAATTTCCAAAATGTAAAGCCCAACTATAGGGTAGTTTGGGATGCTTACTAAGCTTCCTAGTATCTTAAGCATCCCCTACTTGTTTCCATTTGGCTTCGATAAGAACTCCCTCCTCTTGATCAATCCCACTTGACTTTCTAAAAATAAATCAATCAATTGATTGTCTTACCTATTGTAATCTTTGGATAGAATGATCATTTACCTTAATTGAGAGTATTCCTAAGGAATCTCATTTCTTAAGATGTAATTAACTATAGAGGTTGCCTTCATAGGGAACTTAACGAACTCAATTTAAAATAATCCCTACTTTACTTTTTTTATGTAAAGTAGGGGAAGAATCTCTGGTACATATGCAGACCCATTGTCCTTAGGAGTAC
The DNA here is from genome assembly GCA_021442155.1 of Cymbidium sinense. Lineage (NCBI taxonomy): Eukaryota > Viridiplantae > Streptophyta > Magnoliopsida > Asparagales > Orchidaceae > Cymbidium > Cymbidium sinense. The sequence continues at coordinate 29,223,510 of CM038217.1, forward strand.
TTGTTGAGGTGATTAGGTCCATTGTTGGGTGGTGACTTCTATCTTTTGAGATAGCACACCTCTCCTCAATGTCATACCCGATCACCTTAATAAGAACTTTTGTGGATCTATGTGGTGCCCAAATGCAAAAGAGTATATTTCTACCTTCATTTTATTTCATAGATTAAGGATGGAAGTACACATCTTAGAAAGAAATTTAAATATTTCACCATAAAGAGTTAGACATAGGAATGGGTTATGCCTTAGGGGGTATTAGGAAAACTTGCCTACCCTCTAGCTTGAGTCAAATCCTTACTTCCTTCTTTCGAGCCAAACTTCAAATTCAAATCAACTTCAAATTCAAATCAACTCCAAATTCAAATCAACTTCAAATTCAAACCTAATCTCAAAGCAATTCCAATTTAATTGATTTTCTCAAACTCAAATTAATACCAAAATTTAAATCATGAATCAACTCCAAATGATTGAAATCCATGATCAATTCTAAATTCAAAAATCTTTCCTAAGCCCTTTTGATTTCATCTTATGGACTTAGCCAAACCAAATCTAAATCAATTCAAACTCAAAATATTTTCTCATAACTCATTAATATTATCATTTATATTCATAAATATAAATGAAATATAAACTCAAATAACCAAAACTAAATTCAAAACTCAATTCCAAATCGAAAATCTTTCCTAAGCCATTTTGATCTCATCTTATGGACTTAGCCAAACCAAATCTAAAGCAATTCAAACTTAAAAGATTTTCTCACAACCTATTTATATCTTCATTTATATTCACAAATATAAATGAAATATAAATTCAAATAACCAAAACCAAATTCAAAACTCAAATCCAAATCCAACTTAAATCCAACTTATACCCTTTCAAGTCAAATTCTTGAACTTAGCCAAATCAAACTCAAATCAAACCAAACCTTTGGATTTTTTTTCTTCAAACAATCAATTCAGTCATAAGCCCAAATATAAACATAAACTTCAATCATCAAACCAAAATCAACCTAACTCAAGTCAAACCCATGTTCACCCTTTTGAACTTGAAATTATCAAATGAATCAAAACCCATTTTACTCCAAATCACTTGAAATTGGATTTATATTTCAATCGTAAGTTCATATGTGAGTTCAACCAAACTTGAATCAAGCCTTGATCAAGCCAATTGGCTCACTTAGGCTCATTTGACATAAAGTGACCTAAAGCACCCTTTTGAGCCAAATTCTAATCCAACCCAAATTGGATTGAACTAATCCCATCTAAGCCTTACATTGTGAGCAACAATCATCCTAAGATGATCAATCACTCAAATTAGGTCAAACCAAGTCAAACCTAGCCTTTTATCAAGTCAACACTTAGCCTAAATAAAACCCAAACTAGCCAAAATCCATCATAGGACAAATTGATTGAAATCGTTGATCTAAACCAAACCATCATCAATGACTGAACATGATCAAGCCATTAATTAGGACAAACCTAGCCAAATTGGCCACTTGACCCAAGTTGACTAAAAATCAAAATGGGTTAAATTTTGATCTAAGCCAAATTGATTGCAACCAGTGGGTCAAATTCATTCTAAATCACTTGTTGAACTTGACTAAAGCTTCAATTGGCCAACTAGACCCAACCTAGCCCAATTGATCATGAACCCAAATTGACCTAAAAGGTTAAATCAACTTGAAATCAAATTAAAATAAAATTGATTGAAACAAAAGCTTGTAATACATTTCAAATGATCAACCAAGCCTAAAGAAACCCATGAACTAACCCAATTGGGTCAAATGGGTCAAATGGGCCAAATTGGTCAACTTGACCCATTTGACCTAAGTGAACTCAAATGAACCAAACCAAAGCTAAACCAAATTGAACCAAACCAATCATACCAAAACACTTCAAATGGTCATATGAACTTAACCTAACCCATGATTTGACCCAATTTGACCAATTGGTCAACTTGACCTAAGTTGACCCATTTTGACCTAAATGAGTCAATTGGAGCCAAATCATATTAAATCAACTCCAAATTCATTGAAAATTGGCACAATCCATTTTCCAAACATCTCACATCTTCCCAAATCAAAATCTAGGCCAAATGACCATTTTACCCTTGGGTCAAAGGGTAACCTATGGCCAAATCTACTTGGAATTTGTTCAATTCCTTTTCATGGCCAATTGGCATCCTCCTAATGGACCATATGGACACCAAGGTAGGTGGTGCACATGAACCAATGGGTTTGGGTCAGCCATGACCCAACCCAAGGCCAAACTGACCCCTCCAATGGAATTTGTCCACTTGGTCACCTCCTGCACTCACCTAGCACATGTGCACCTCCTCTATTCCACTCCTCTACCAAAATCAAAGCACTTGGAGCTTCTACAACCTAAACAAACCATTCAACCTCCTCAATTTAATCAAAATGGCAAGGCAAGCCTCGACCGTCCAATCCAAGGAGGGGGAGATATACTCTCCTTCATTCCCACTCAAACTACCTTCCTTGCATTCGATTGAGCTCAGAGGATCAAAGGCAAGTTTCTCCAAGTTTCCCAAGCATTCCAAAGTTTCTTTGGCTTGCCCTCTCTCAATTTTCTTCATAGCAGAAATAGGGGAGGTGGGAGGATTTTCCAACTTGCTTAATCCTTAATCAAATCCCAATTCACTTGGCAAGCACCATCAAGGAGGCAAGTCGAGCTCACTCAAAGCTTTTCCCAAGCATCCAAGCCAGGGAAGGGAGACCTAGACCAAAGACGCAAGTCATTGGGGGGAGCCTTGGTCAATTGAGCAATTCACTTCAAATTGAAGCTTGAACCTTTCAACAAAGCTTTGCCTCCACTAGACGAAGCTACCTCCTTTGTTGGAAGCACCGGTGATAGCCTCCGGTGAGGTATGACTCAAAACTGATCTTAATTTGAAAAATGCTTGGTCCTTTGTGAAGGGAATTGTAATCCCATTAAAATTCAACCGTTGGATGTTCTTCTCTATTCTTCTTGATGGTGTGGGTTGAATCTCAGCCTAATTTGAGCTCAAGTGAGCTTGGATCAAGCCATAGAGGATGAACGACCTCCGTCTTATACAGCTTAGGCAAGGATGAACCATGGGTCATCCATCCCGCATGTTTTAGATGGGTGACCCTGATTAAAATGCATAGATCCACTGATTTAATCTCTTTATAACCACGGGTTTGATCCTAGCCGTCCGATCCTTGATCAGAGGACCTAGAGGAAAGCACATCACACCACGTGACAACTTGCATGATGTGACAACTTAAATAACTAATCTCGTCATGCCATATGGAAAGCGCGTGCGCACCATGGCCGTAGTATAATTAATTTATTTAATTACCCTATAATCACAAAAACTTCATAAATTCATAGCTAAATGTAGAAAAATCTAAAAAATGATAACTCAAGTTCATTTTAAAGATAATTCAGAGGGCAATCCAATAAAATTGTTTCTATTTTATTTTGAATGGTGGATTTTCCTTAATTAGGTTTTAATTAAAAATCTAATAACCTTAATTACTCCCTAATGACTTCATTAATTAGCTCCAAATTTCTCAAACATGTTTAGTGGGATGACTTCTACCTCCTTTAGTTTTCTTGGAATTTATTAATAAGTTAATTAAAGAAATTAATTAATAAACCCCTAATCACCCTCTTAATGTAATTAAGAGTAATTAAGCATGTAAATAGTAATTTAATCCCTTAATTGATATAATTAAACATTATTTAAGTGAAAAAGGAGGTTTATGGAATGGGTTTGGGACATTTTCCCTAAGTTATTCCCTAAACCTCCTTTCTTCCTTAATCTAAACCTAATAAAGGATTAATCCACTAATGATCTACTTATTTAATCTAATCAAATTTTAAAAACCAATCTAAACTTAATAAATCTCAATCTTGGGTAGATCCTTAGGTGTTCAAAAGCCTAAGATAAGTTTAAGAAAATCATAATCCAACTCACATGTGTGGGAAGGTTATGAAAGTACTTAATTAAACCCTTTAGCTTAATTAATCAATAATTGTGAGTCAATTGCATTAGACCTCTTTATTTCTTAAGAGCATTGCTGATTTAAATTCCACGTGGTTGCATATCAGATATTGGCTCATAATTGTTAGGTTAATTATGTTAAAGTGGTGTAGGTAAGGGGGTAATTAATGGAATTAATTTACACCTTAACCTAAACAAAATATAAAATCAATCTAATTATTCTAAAATTAAATCAAACTAATTCACACATGTGAGAAATGGGTTAGAACCAGCAAACTCTTTTCACATTTCCTATGTAAAATCAAATTCAAAACTAAAAAAAAGAAGATCTCTTTAAAGAATTTTGATTCACTTTCAATAATCTTAGCTTATAGGATTGTCCTTATGAATTAATTAGGGTGAATGAAGTCATATGCTTACATCACTTTATTTCTTTCCAAGCATGCTAAATGTTGTATGCCATATGAAATCATGCATTCATATCTTTTGAAAAATCAAATTAAATAAAATGTTTCCTTTATGTCAAATTGCATGTTTTGGCTAAAGTTAAAAATATGAGGGGCTATTATCACTATTAAACCAAAAATTATTTTCAAAACCTATAAATTAAAGATTACAAATGAATGTATGCCACTTATAAATACTTATAAGCTTGCATGTGATTATAACATAAGATGTGTATTTTGTGTGACTTTCTTCTTCTCTCTTGACATGAACTTGTATAAAATTTGTGAAGTGTATAGTTCATTTGAAAAGAACATAACACTTGCTTTAAAATATTTTTATGTATTTCCATGTTATGACTTAAGAAGGATATTCACATTTACACATATAAATTGCACAACCAAATGAAATAAAAATCTTTTGCATGATTCTTCATCCATTTGCTTTCTCTTTGTACATGCACATGTATTTAAGAAAAGTGGTATATTAGTCTGGACATCCCAGGGTTGCGAGGCTTTAAGTAGCCCCAAATAGGTCTTGTACCTTACACCCCTGGTGTAGAAAATAATGACGTTGTTGTGGTGAAAAATTTCTATAGCGAGTCACCTTTCAAATCTGTTGGGGAGGAATGAAAGGCAAGACCTATAAAAATTCATCTTTTTAGGATGCCATGTAGATCTGCAGATGTACTTATTCAGGTGATCAAGTACGTCATCAAGGAAATAGTGTACTATCTTAAGAGACGAAGTCACTACCCTTTAATGGACCTAATCACCTAATAAAGACTAAAGGATGATGGGTTTGTATATGTACTGAGATTCTTCCCTACATGAAAAGTAAAGTAGGGTTTATTTTAAATTAGGTTGTTAAGTTCTATAGGGCAAACCCTATAGTTAATTACATCCTAAGGAATGGGATTCCTAGGAAAACTCGATTAAGGTAAATGATCATTGTCTTTGAAGATTTCAATAGGAATGACTATCAATTGATTGGTTTATTTTTGAAAGATAAAATGGGATTGATCAAAAGAGGGAGTTCTTTTCAAAGCCAAAATGGAAGATAAGTAGGACATGCTCATGATACTAGGAAACCTAGCAAGCATCTCAAACTATCCTATAATTGGGCTTTACATTTTTTTAAATTAATTTAGTTTGTTTGAGTTGCATTTTTCATTAGGAATTAAGGACTTATGATTCCTTAACATAAGATTAAGAAGATATCTAAGAGGTAAGAAATTATGCTTATGACCCACAAAGGGGAGAAGCAATCTCAGAACCAAAATCTAGGGAGCTTTGGCAAGGGCCGAAAGCATAACCTAAATCTAAGACAAAAATGAGTAATTGGTTTGCCTTCACAAGAAAGGACAAACCATCTGACAGCTTGGACTTACAACCGCCTGGGGGTGGCTTCCAACTAACTCCTATGATTTTAAATATATGTAGGAAAGTCTTTATGCTTATGCAGGATAGCTAGGATGTTGTTTATTTAGAAAGAGACTAAGTCCTTAAACTCACTTAAAGAGACTAGATCATGTAAAGGGGCATGCTAAAATGATAAATCTAATTCAAATTTCATTTTTATTTTATTTTTGATAATTATTTTTGACTCAGGCTAATAGGATTCATATGACTAATGCATGCAAAAGAAGGTTATTGGCCAAAATCAATGAGAAGGGAGGAGGTGAGTTTCCACCATGACTCTCGAAAGTCAAGCTAAGTTTCTATAGAAAAGGTGGAAGCCCTCCAATCAAGAGTGAAATAAAATGTATGCATGATATTACAAAAGAAATGCTCATCCAGCTAAGGGGTTGTTAATTCTTTTATCTTGATTTTAAACCTAAGTTTTAGATGAGGTTATGAGTTGTTAAATTGGGTAAAAGATTTATTTTTTCCTAAAGAGCCTAATCCACATCCAGGCCATACATAAAGCAATAAAGAAACTAGAAAAAATATGCCACTTAATGCAAAAGCTAAATAAATCATCAACCAATATAAAGCTAATCACAAAAAGAATAAAAAGCTGTTGTGGTCAGGCACCACCGCACAAACCTGAAAGTATCAAATATGGGTAGCCGAGCTCTACCCTTATATAACTGAGATTACAAATGAATTAATTTACAATTAAGCAAGGAATTCATTATTATTTGGGTCTTCAAGCTTTCTTCTTCTTTCTTCTTTTCTTCTTTCTTCTTTGGTTCCTTCTTTCTTCTTTGGTTCCTTCTTTTGGATGGTTGGAAGGTAGATGTTCCAAGGCTTCACATGGTGCATAAGATAGGATCTTATGACCAATACTCATCCTAATCCCCATAACAATCATTCCAAAATCTTAATTACATAAATTTACATGAAAAGGAAAAGTGAAAAATCTAACTAACACCTACAAAATAAAGGTTAGCTAAAACAAATCACGCAAATCTCAAGCATGTATATTGGACTTATCACCTCACACATGGGTGACTAAGTCCACCTGGCCTATGGATTATGCTTAGGGGTATAAAGTACCTACAAGCAAAAAGCATTTATATTTTTATTTATGATAGCACCCCTTAAGCACAATCCCTTGTAGAAAAGAATAGTTAGACTAAGAGCGTCCTACCATTCATTCTATGAGCATACACCCTAACATCAGTCTAAAACATATGTCTCAAAATAAAACAAACATCAAACCATACATTGACCTAACCTAAAGTTAGAAGTGGTGACTTGGGCTAGTGTGTGTGCTTTGAAGGCTTGTGTGGTATGCTTAGCTATGGCTTTAGGTTCAAATTTTGTAAGTGTGAAGAACATGTTCAACTTAGAGGAGAGTTTCATTTAAGTTATTTATTTATTTTGGGTTGATTTTATTTCATTTTTTGATTTGGTTTAAGTGAGTCCTACAATTAATTACTAAGTTATGAAGAGAGGAAAAGAGAAGAGAATTTCTCTTTCCTCCCCTAACCTAAATAAAGTAGGCTCACATTTTAGTTTTGTTTAGGTGAATATTTTAATTAAATATTTTAATTAATCCTAAGTTTAGATAAACTCTAAACAAACCTATTGAAAAAGAAAGAAATTTTAAGATTAAATAAAATGAATCAAAATTCACATAACACACATTACTTCATTTCTTTCCCAGCATATATAACATGCATATGGATGGACCCTAAGCATATCTATATATGCAAATGAAAATATTTAACACACTTTATGATGCATGCTAAGTAATCCATTTAATAAAATTTAGAAGTTGAATATGCATGATTTTTCTTAAGTAGAAAGGGGTTTCCTTATCCAAATTTTCACATACTCACATGAATGTAAGAAAGGCATAAGTGAGTACAGTGCCATTGTTAACTAGAGGTGGAAGGTGCAAGACCTACTTAGGATTACTTAAAGCTTCACAGCCTCAGGCTTGTCTAGACTAATATATCACTTTCCTTAAATACAAACATATGTATAAAAGAAATGAAATAGAGAAGGAGAATGCAAAAGTTATATTAATGGATTCATTTTATTTATGCAATTTATGTATGCAAGCATATGTATCCCTTCTTAGGGGATAACATAGGGATGAATAGGGTATGGAATTAAGTAAGTGTTAGGTTCTTTTCAAATGAACCCTACATCTTACCAACTCATATTCAAAACTATGCTAACATAGAAGAGAAAGAAAACTTATGCTAAGCATGCCTTTATAACCTATCACATGCAAGCTTAGCATACTTTCAGATTTGATATTTTATTTATGTATTTTTTAAAATAATTTGAATTTAGTAGTAATAATAGCCACTCATATTTCTACTTTATCCAACATATGCAAATTTGACATAAAGTAAATATTTTCATTTTTAAATTTGAATTTGAAAAATATGAATGCATGAAACCACATGACATATAAGTTTAACATGTTGGGGAAAGATTCAAAGCAATAAAAGCATGTAAATAAACTCACTTCACTTAAATCCTAAAGACATTCTCATATAATAAGAAAGTTTAAAATAAATCAAAGTAAATTCAATGTGATTTTTATTTAGTTTGGTGTTTGATTTAATTTTGAAAAGGTGAGTTGAGTTTGCTATTCCTAACTCATTCCCACATGTGTTTGATATTTTTGTTTGATTTTTAGATAATTAGATCTATTTTTATGCATTAATTAGGTTAAGGTATGAATTAAGTAACTTAATTAACCCTTATATACATCACCTTAGAATAATTAACCAAATAATTATGAGCTAATGAGATGACATAAAAATCATAAGAATTTAAATTTGTAATGCACCTAATAAGAAAGAGGCTTAAAGGTTAATTAAGCTAAGTGGGTTTAGCTTAAGTGATTTCAAAATAACCTTTACTTATGAATTTGGTTTTGATTTCTTTAATTGAATTTAGGCTATTGAACACCTAAACATCTACCCAAAGTAGATTAATAAAGTTCTGGATCTTTTTAGAATTTTTAGAAATTAATTAAGGGGATAACTAATGAATTAACCCTTAATTAAGAGAGGATTAAGAAGAGAAAAAGGGGGTTTATGAAATATCTTAGGGGAAATGCCTCAAAATTATTTCATAACCCTCCTACTCAGTGGATCTAACCTTAATCAACACTAACCATGGATTAAAATTACTAATTACACTTTAATTATGCTTAATATTATAAGGAGGGTAATTAAGAAATCCATATACAATTCTTCTAATCAAGCCATCAATAAATCCCAAGAAAATTAGGGGAGGAAGAAGTCATTCCCTAAAATATACCCAAGAAATTTGGGATTAATCAGAGGCTTAATTAAAAACTAATTAGCAAAATGAAGTTTTTGAGAAAACCTAAAATCAGAGAAAATTATAACTCAAAACTCATTAAAATTAATTTTAAAATATTTTAGGATGACTTATCTTTTTATAGAATTTTATTTCATATTTTTTTGAATTTTCTAAAGGGAGTTATAAATTTTAGAAGATCCTTAGGTTAATTAGAATTAATTAAAACATTTTAACTAACCCTCGCTCATGACACATGGCTTTTTACATCGCACGCACCGTAAAGGATTTACTTAAGTGTCAAATCCAAAATGACGGTTGGTGATGGACGCGGTTTGATCTCTACTATCCGATCAAAGATCGGATGACCAGAGATCTCCCCACGATTTTAAAACAGATAAGGGATTTCTAAATGTGGGGAATTATCTCAACCGTTCATCCAAAATGTGTGGATGGATGGCTGATATCTTCCAAGTTCTTCCCCTTGATCAACAGATACCATCCATGATCAAGGGATGATCAGCTCATTAGCTCAATTCTCAAACTAAACCCACTCCATCTAAAGCTAAAGAGCAGCACATCCAACCATCAAAACTCCATGGGATTAAAATTTCTTTTACAAAGCTCCACACCACATTGAGTTTAATGATCTGAAAATTCCATACCTCACCAACGCTCAATTCTCTTGAAGAAGCTTCGTCTAGTTGAGACAAAGCCTTACTGAAGTTTTGAGCACTTGAGGTTGAGTGGATTGGTATATGGACCACTCCTCCTTAGCTAGCTTGTGGCTTTGATCAAGCTAGGTCTCCCCTTGCCTTTGGAACTTCAAAGAGAGCTTGGGTGCACTCAACTTGCCTCTTTGATGGAGTATGCAAAAGCAATTGAAGTGAAATTGAGTGAAGAGGAAGTTGGCTCTTCAATAGACCTCCCCTGTTTTCAAACTCTGAAAATCGAGAAATTGAGTTTTGAAATCCTCTCTAAGAAGCTTGGGAAAACTCTCTAAGGCTTGTTCTAAGTTCCTTAGCTTCAATCGACATACGAGAAGTTAGAATTGAAATGAATTAGGGGGAGTATATCTCCCTCTTGAAGGATTGGATGATCGCCCATCCTCTGCCATTTTGATCAATGGAGCATAGTGTGGGTTGTTTGATCGCCAGTGTACACATGGTCAGTTTTAGCCAAGGAGTGGATTGCCAACCTCCCATGTGCTTGAATTTGAGTGGGAGATGGGTTTTGAATTTGGAGTTTTGACCCATGGGGTTGGGTTTGGTCTAGGGACCAATTAGGCTAACCCAAACATATTGTGTTGGGTGCACCACTCTTCATTATGTCCCCTTTAAGCTTTTAGGGAAGCCTCAAGTGAATGTGAAGAGGGTATGACCAAATTACCTACAGATTAAGCCAAAATTTGGTCTATGGCCTAAGGGTAGAATAGTCATTTTGCTAATTTTTCACGTTGGGTATGTTATGTATATGGAGAAACTAGGTTTGGCCAAGTTTCATGAGATTTGGAATTGATTTGATAGGGTTTGGCTCATATTGACTAATTTAGGTCAAAATGAGTCAACTTGGGTCAAGTTGACCAATTGGTCAAATTGGGTCAAAGTAAGGGGTGGGACAAGTTCATATGACCATTTGAAATATTTTGGTGGCTTTGGTTTGATTCAATTTGGTATAGTTTTGAATTTGGCTCATATGACTTCATTTAGGTCAAATGGGTCAAGTTGACCTATTTAACCCATTTGACCTATTTGAGGTAGGTCAAGGGTAGGTTTAAGTTTGGTTAGTCATATGGAGTGGATTGGTATCTTTATTTCCAATCAATTTTGGTCATGTTCAAATTTGGCTCAACATGGCCCCTTTAGGTCATGTCCATGTTGGGTCTAAGGTCAATTGGGCTAGGTTATATCTAGTTAGCCAATTGAGGCTTTGGTCAAGTTCCACAAGTGATTTGGAATGGACTTGGCCCATTGGTTTCAATCAATTTGGCTTAGATCAAGTTTTCACATATTTTGACTTTTTAGGTCAAAATGGGTTAACTGGGTCAAGTGGCCAATTAGCTAGGTTAAGCTCAAATGTTGGCTTGGTCAAGTTCAAATATAGGTCATGAGTGAACTTAGATCAATGGTTTCAATCAATTTGGCCTATGGTGGAATTTAGCTATGTAAGGTTTAAGTGACTTGGTCAACCCTTAAGTTTGACTTGGTTTGACCCAATTTGATTGATTGATCATCCCATGATGATTTTTGATCATGATGAGAGGGATAGATGAGATTGGTTCAATCCAATTTGGTTAGGATTAGAATTTGGCTCATAAGGATACTTTAGGTCACTTTGGGTCAAGTGAGCTTAAGTGGGTCAAATGGCTTGGTCAAAGCTTGATTTGAAGTTGGTTGATCTTGTATATGGACTCATGATTGAAATACAAATTCATTTGACAACACCTCAGTATAAGGAGATATTCCTTTTGGAATAACTATGGCATCGTTTGTAGCGCTCAAGCCCCTTGAATGTAAAGCAATCCTCCAAAATATGACATATGATCGATGGGCAAAAGTTAGGATCATTGCTCTTGCCCGCTTCAACTTTCTAGGCTCTAGATGAAAATTAGTTTCTAAGAGGTTCTTAAAGATTTTACTACCTCCCTCTTAAATATAGTTTACTTTGTCCAAAGAGTAGTGGATGGCAGCTACAAGAGGATATGAAAGATGTGAATGTCTTGGTGGAGGAGGCGAAAGCCATGGAGGCGCTGGTGAAGGATCCTAGGTGGTGGAGAGGAGGTGGAAGTGAGTGGGAGCCCAAGGTCTCATACGCCTATTGCTTCTCCTTGTCCACTATTGCTACTGCCCCTTGCTTCTTTTCATAAGCCTTCTATGGATTTGGCTTTATTGATTGATCTTGAAAAGGAAATTTTTTGTCCTCTCCTTGTTGACTAATCGCCTTGTTGATTAGCTTCTCAAATGTCTTGATGGTTAAACCTTTAAGCATAACGGCGACCGGGCCATGAATATTCTTTAGTATAATTTCAATGGCATGCTGTTCAGATTTCATACTCAAATTGCGTCATCTGAGAATATAGTCAACGAGGGACTCATCGAGGTGTTATTGTCAAATGGATTTATATTTCAATTATGAGTCCATATACAAGATCAACCAACTTTAAATCAAGCTTTGACCGTTTCATCCATAAGCTCACTTGATCAAAGTGACCTAAAGTACCATGAGCCAAATTCTAATCCTAATAAAATTGGATTGAACCAAACTTATCTATCCCTCTCATCATGATCAACAATCATCATGGGATGATCAATCAAAATTGTCAAACCAAGTCAAACCTAAGGGTTGCCAAGTAAACCTTACATAAATTCCACCATAGGCCAAATTGATTGAAATCATTGATCTAAGTTCACTCATGACTTATTTGAACTTGACCAAGCCAACATTTGAGCCTAACCTAAATACTTGACCGTTGACCCATTTTGATCTAAAAAATCAAAATGTGTGAAAACTTGATTTAAGCCAAATTGATTGAATCCAATGGGTCAAGTCCATTCCAAATCACTTGTGGAACTTGACCAAAGCCTCAATTGGCCAACTAGATCTAACCTAGCCCAATTGACCTAAGACCTAACCTGACCTAAAGGGGCCATGTTGAGCCAAATTTGAACATAACCAAAATTGAATGGAAACAAAGATACCAAGCCACACCATATGACTAACCAAACCTAAACCTACCCCTACCTCAAATAGGTCAAATGGGTTAAATAGGTCAACTTGACCCATTTGACCTAAATGAAGTCATATGAGCTAAATTCAAAACTATATCAAATTGAATCAAACCAAAGCCACCAAAACATTTCAAATGGTCATATGAACTTGACCCAACCCTTGCTTTGATCCAATTTGACCAATTAGCCAACTTGACCCCAGCTGACCCATGATTGAAATATGTTAGTACTTGGGGATACATGCGATCCTCTCAAAACAAAGAAGGTTGGGATATCGCCTTATCCCGAACCTCTAAAAATATTGTTTCAAAAATCAATAAACTTTCCCTGCAGGTGCCTAAGGTAGCTCGAACCTCCAACATTAAGGAAGGTTTGCAAGTTGCCAAAGAACTTAAGAAAGATTCAGGAGTAAAGACCCATGCTAGCTGGATAGCCAAGTAGTAACCATCGACGAGCCCAACTCCATTCCACATTACATCTACCACTGCACTTTTACTAGCTCTTCTTCTAGTAGACATCTTATATCAGTGGATGAGGGCATCAAATCCATCACCCCACTTACTTTACTAGATTTCTACTATGTACCTCATTCTAAATCCAAGAAATTGAGGAATAAAGCTAGTTTGAATTACATCTATGTCACTTCTGATGGGTTGTCTAATTCTACTCTTATGGAAAACTCTTCAAGTCTAAATAATAATATAACAACTCGATCTTCCTCTTTCTGATTTAGAGATGGACTTTCCCTCTCTAAATAATGTGGGTTCACCTCTTGAGACTTGGAATCATCTGATTTCGAGGGTCCTATTAGAGAAGCGATAGGTGAGCATGATGAGCAGGAAGAATCTTCCATTAAACTGTCATAAGAGATCACCAAAGTTAACCCCCATAGCGTCAAGGTTCTACCTCCTAGGGTAGCACCTCAAGATAAGAAAAAATAAGTCATTGGTACCGGCGAGCTAGAAGCCCTCCATAGGATGCTCCACTCATGGATATGCTTATGGAAGATCATCCCAAAGTGGATTACAATGTCCTTGCTCACCTAAGAAAGTTGTGAGCTAAGTTAAGCATATATGATGCCCATGTCTTATCTAAAGAGATGAGAGAATCATTAATCAAGACCCTTCTTAATCCAGTGATATGCTTTGCTCAATTGACTGCTATTGGAGAGGAGGCACATTATTCATGACAAGTTCAGGGAGTTACCTTCACTAATGAAGACCTTCTTCTAGGGGACATGGAGCACAACCGTCCCCTCTACATCACAGTGGATATGGGCAGATTTAGACTTTCTAAGGTTTTGGTTGATCCAGGTGCATTGGTGAACATTATGAGTCTAAAGACCCTTGCCTATTTAAAGATTGACATCTCTACACTTTGAGGATATCGAATGATGTTGAGAGGATTCAATGAACAAGGCGAGAGGGCTTTAGGCTCCATAGTGTTACCTTTGGAAATAGGTGACTGGAAGACTGAAGCCAAGTTTTATATAATTGATTTGAATACTTTATTCACCACTTTGCTCAGTAGGCCTTGGATACACAAGAGTAAGATGATTCCATCCTCCCTCCATCAATGCATCAAGTTCCGAAAGGATGGGATCAAATACTATGTCAAAGATGAAAAGCCATTTTCAGTTAGAGAGGTCGAGAAATATGAGGATGTAACCTACTATCTTCCTCAAAACATATTTTCTCATGAACTTGGTCAAAATTCAAATACAAAAGATAAAGAAAAAGAAGAAAAAGAAAGAGAAAAATAAAAATAAGAAGAAAGAAAATATAAGTGAGGGAGAAATGGACATCAAGGAAGAAGTAGAGTCGCATCTCACATTCTATCCATAGTTCGTACCACCATACAGATATATGAGTAGGATGACTCAACCTCCACCAGGTAGAGGCATACATAGAGGTAGTTCCAGAAGTGGAAGACCCCCTGGTTGGCCGCCAGCCAACAGGGGCTATGTTCCAGTTCACATAGACTTGGAATCTAGCTCGGAAGATGAGTCTCATATGATTAGCATACCAGCCAATTCCTCTCAGTAGTTTTCATTTGAGGTGACACTCGAGCCAGGCAATGATGAAGATTAGGCCTCCAAGCAAAGCACAAATGTATTCGAATCAGGTTTATGTAAAACTATCAGGCAATAGTTGGGAACTTTAGCTCTAACCTCACTTTCATCTCAAAAAGTTGAAGGTTTAGTAGTTAAAGAAGCCCCTAGGTCTTCCATGGATGTTAAGCTGAAGAGATTCCTATTGGGATCATCATCCTCAAGTACAGAAGGTGATGTAGAACTTGAGAATAATTCATATAAAGATTTAATGGAATTATACTTTGATTGGTACTCGCCTTGCATTCTTAATCTTACAAGGAAAGGTTTGATTCCTTATACATGGTCCAGGCATAGGTCAGAGTATTTCGAGAAGCTGTGGAACAACAAAGGCAGCGATACACAATCAAGATCAGGACTAGGATTCAGCACAGTAAGTCCATTCGATGACTATGATTATTACTTATTTGTCAGTAATCATCTGAAGTCTGATAGGTTCTTCTCAAACCACAGTAACTCTTATGAGGAAGTGTGTTTAAAAACTTTAGATGATCCAAATGATCTTCAAATCAAAGATGCTAAGCCAGAATTTGAAGAGGAAATCCATTCAATAATCGACAAGATCAAAGAAATCAACCTCAGGATGGAAGAAGATCCACACATACATCAGCTCTCAAATGAATGAAGAAAACCAATGACTTAGTTAGTTATTAATTGAGTTTAAGAACCGCTTTGCATGGAGCTATAAAGAGATGCCCATTATCTCTCAAGTAGCTCCACAAACTTAATAACCCTAACTAACCCTATCAAGCAAGCTCCTAGATGAATGCCATTAGAAATCAACAATGAGGTCATTTGAAGTTGAAACGATGATCTTTGGTTTCATCGGGGAAGAAAAATACCTACCTAGTTAGCTTGGTGCGGTTAAGAAAAGAATGGCCTAATTTGTATATGCGCCAATTTCAAAGACTTAAATAAGGCATGTCCTAAGGATGAATTTCTTCTTATACTAGAGTTAATGGTGGACATTACCTCATCTCATGTAGTATTTTCCTTTATGGATGGGACATCTAGTTACAACCAAATCAAGATGGCCCCTAAGGATGAAAGAAACTACTTTTTTTGAATCATCGAATCTATTATTATAAGGTCATGCCTTTCGGCCTTAAAAATGCTGGTGCTACATACCAACGGGCCATGACTTAGATCTTCAACAAACTCGTTCATCATCAAGTTGAATGCTATGTTGATGACCTAATAGTCAAAAGTAAAGAAAAGAAAGACAACCTCTTTGACTTGAGAGTAGTTTTTGAGCGGTTAAGATAATTTAACCTCAAAATGAACCCCCTGAAGTGTGCATTCGGAGTAGCTTTAAGAAAGTTCCTTGGGTTTGTTGTCGTCAGAGAAAAGATAGAAAAGATCAAAGTTATCTTAGAAATGTCACCCCCTAAAAGTTTAACCCAACTTAGATCATTCCAAGGACTGTTGGCATATCTAAGACAATTTACCTCCAATCTATCAGGGAGATGCAAGCTATTTTCAACACTTATCAAAAATGATACTAAGTTTAAGTGGGATGATAAGAGTCAACATGCTTTTGAAGACATCAAGCAATATTTGGTGAAAATGCCAGTTATAGCAACCCCTATCCTGGGCAAGTCGTTGATCCTCTACACTACTACATTGGATGACTCCCTTGGTGCTTTGTTGGCCCAAGCCAATGACGAATGGAAGGAGAATGCTCTCTACTACCTTAGTCATCGTCTGATCCCTGCTGAAGCGAATTACCCACCTATTGAGAAACATTGCCTAGCTTTAATCTTTACATCCTGAAAGCTACGACACCTACTTCTTGCTGATTCCCTGCTTAGTGACGATCTCCCTAACGAACAAATCATGAACTTAGGGGAGGTTCACAATCATCATTGGGAGATGTATTTTGATGGTGCGGCTTCCTTTCAAAAAGGAGAAGAACCATAATTTACTCTTCCAGGAAAGGTAGGGGTAGGAATAGTTCTCTTAACTCCAGACTACAATATGATGAGATTATCATACTATCTCTCCAATCCATGCACCAATAATGAAGCCGAGTATGAAGCTTTGATTACCGATATGGAGTTAGCTATTACAGTGTGTGTTAAAAGCATCAACATCTATAGGGATTCTCAGCTGGTCATCAACTAGATTTTTAGGTCCTATAAGGTTCTAAAACCTAAGCTTCATCACTATCATGAGTATACCATGAAGTGTTGGCCCAAATCCCGAGGTCACCATCTGAGGTTCCTCGAGAGAGCATGAGTAGATACTTTGGAAAAACTTGCTAAAGAATTTGCATGTCTGGAAGATGAGTCTATTCTAATAAGGGTCCAAAATAGACAAGTCCTATCTCTTATTGATGCTGAACTCATCAAAAGACTTTCTCTTGAAGGGGAGGTTATCATGTCGAAAAGGATGAGGAGCTGGATTGGAGACAACCATTCATGGATTACTTGACTAGAGGCAAACTACCTCAAGAGAATTCATAAACACATTAGATGAAGTAGAGAGCTCTCTCCAATGCTCTCATGGATGGCACCTTGTACCGACATTCTTTTGATCAAATGTGGTTACAGTGTTTAGACAAAAATGAAGCCCATAAGATTGTGACTGAGGTACATTTAGGTCTATGTGGAATGCATCAATCTGGTCTAAAGATGAAAGTAAAGATCAAGAGACTAGGATGCTACTGACCTTCAATGATTATAAACTGCATGAATGTAGTTAGGAGATGCCACCAATGTCAGGTAAACGGTGTTGTCCTACATCAACCACCAAATATTCTACACCCTACATTGGCTTCATGGCCATTTGAGTGTTGGGGTACTGACATTATGGATCCGATCGATCCTCCTTCTTCCAAGGGTCATCGGTTCATCTTAGTTACCACCGATTACTTTTCTAAGTAGGCGGAGGCAATCCCACTAAGAGAGGTCATAGCTCCACATATGCTCTAGTTTTTCAAGAACCATATTGTATATAGGTTCAAGGTGCCTCAACGAATTATATTTGATAATAGTACTGCATTCAAGAGCACCATGATCAACAGCTTTTCCAGAAGACATGGTATAGATTGGAGATACTCCACCATCTACTACCCCTAGGTAAATGGCCTAGCAGAAGCATTCAATAAAACTCTCATCCATATACTAAAGAAGACACTTGATGATAATAAGCAATAGTGGCATGAACAACTAGTTGAAGCTTTGTGGGCATACTGTACTACATATAAAACTCCAACTCAATCTACCCCATTGTCCTTAGTGTATGGGTCCAAAGCCGTTCTACCATTAGAAGTTCAACTCCCATCACTATGGATAACAATGGTAGTCAAATTATTATAGAGTGGAATGCCAAGTTGTGGTTTGAAGAGCTCAAGGTTTGGAGGAGAGCGCCTACGGTGCGAACCTTCGAGGTAAGCCAAGATGATTCAAGCTCACAATAAGCTAGTTCACCTTAGAACTTTTCAAGTAGGAGAACTTGTTCTAGTTCTAAGGAGACCAATTGCTGCCTATCGAAAGATGGGAGGTAAGTTTGAACCCACTTGGGAAGGCCCTTTTGTCATAAAGAAGGCATACCAAGGAGGATCTTATCAACTTATTAATTGTAAAGGGGAACACTCGATGCTTCCAACTAATGGACTCTATTTGAAGAAATATTACCCAAAAAATCATGTTTGAAAACAACAATTCTATCTTCAAAAATTTCATTCCAATTCATCAAAATATTTTCTTCTTTTGAAACATTGTTTGCTTGTTTGTGAATCCACCGCGACGTGTTTAGGGTGTACGAGAACCTAAGAGGCATCCTATCCTTCTTTTACAACATAAATAAAAATTAAACACAATTCCCCGATGCTACTAGAATAGGTGTGAGAGAACCTAAGAGGCATTCTAATTTGACTAGCATTATTAAGTTAGGTGAAAGAGAACCTAAGCGGCATCCTTTCTTGATTAAATCCCAATTTCCATCCATGGCACCATTTCATCAAATTCCCCAACATGTTTTAGGATGGGTATAAGAGAACCCGAGAGGCATTCTATTCCCTTTAACAGAAGAACAAAACAAACACATATCTTTTGTCTTAAGCAATTTTGATGTGGGAGCAAGCCCCCTATGACACCACTCATTAGCTGCTCTAGGACGGGTTGACGTGCTACTTTGCTAGTCTGTCACCCCAATGGTCTTTTATCTTATGGATGTGAGTCCCTGCATTTTCTTCCAGACTTGACCATTGCAAACCAACGAGCACCTTATTAGTTTGGTAGACCTCACTATCCATCTATACTATATGCTACCTTATGTTTACTTCATTTAAGAGGATGTTAGCCTACAAGCTTTCTTCTTGGATTAACCATCATGAACTGATTAGGTTGAGTATATTTGAGGTTTAGGATAAGTCCCCAAGAGGCTCCTTTCCTCTTGACTACTTTTGAGTTGATATAAGTCCCCCAGTGGCATTCACTCAGTAGTCGCCCTAGGTCGGGTAGCACCTGTCGAGCTAAAGACAGACTATCCTGACAATCAGTTCTATGATAGAAAGATGTGAGTCCCCGATGCTTTCTTCCTAAGCTGATTATTGCAAACTAACGAGCACCTTAGGTTGGTTGATGTGCACTATGCTGATAGCGACTCACCCGGTGGATACACCACTCTTGGCAGATATGAGTCCTCGAGCTTTCTCCTTGAATTGGCCACCGAATACCTATATATTATCTTCTCTAGGGTTTTGGATAAAGCCCTTAGCGACCCCTCTCCCTACAAGCACTCTACTTGGATTAAGTCCTTTGTGACCCCATTTAGACACTACTCAGGTTACTTTTGGATTGGGCAGTTTCCCTTTCTTAATAGGCACCCCTATGGTTGGAGAATTCGCTCAGCGGATGCACAGATTCTCCCTTGATTCAATAAATCTGAGATAGGTATATGCTGATATAAGCTCATTCTCAGTGTGATCTCTTGCAAACCAACAGAGTCCACAATAAACAAACAAACAAATTATCCGCTTGTGGATTAAGAATTCAAGCCCATAGTGGCCCCTTTTTCCAAGCAGACATCCTATCTTTAGGACAGTGTTAGTGAAGCACCCTATAGGAATTGCCTGACTACTCTTAAGTAGAGATAAGTCCCCAGGTCAACACTCTCTTAGTAGTCACCCTTAGGTCAGGTTCAATCTATTTTGCCACAAATAGATTACCCGTCGATCATTTTGCTTTGGAAGATATAAGTCTACTATGCATTCTTTCTAACATGATTGCGGCGACGGTCGGGGACATGTTACCTCTAATATGTTTCCCAGTGGTCCTCTATTCAGAAAAATGTGAGTCCCATGCTTTCTTCCTTGAATTAACTATGCAAAGGCACCCCTTTGGTTGGATAGTTCTCCCTCGGTGAAGCTATTCCTTTGGATTGGTAAATCTGTTAGGCCAAGGCCAACATGGCCCTACCAGTCCATCCATAAACTAATGGGATCCATCAAATATAATTAAAAATGAAATTAACTTTGACTATCTTTGAGCTAATTTAAGTCCCCAGTGACATTCACTCAGTAGTCAGCCTTAGGTTGGGTTAACTGTTACCTCACTAATGTGTCACCCCAATGGCTTTTATTCTAGAAGATGTGAATCCTCGTGCTTTCTTCTTTAAATTAACTGCTGTAAACTGAAAGGCAACCCCTTCGGTTGGATAGTACTACTATGTGCTAGTAGACTACCCTTTTAGATCGGTAAATTTAAGCTAGACCAAAGCCAACATGGCCCCTACTCAGTTCAGTCCATCACAAATCTATCAGGTCCATTTCAAAATTCAAATTAAAAATATGAAACAAATCTCGTCTAACCTCCCCAGTGGAGTAAAATCTGAAACAAATTCAACCCTCCTCCCCAATGAAGTCAAACTAAACAAACAAAATAAATTCAAGCAACCTCCCTATCGAATTCAAATCAAATCAATCTCCTTCTCCTCAATAAGATGCAAATCTTTCAAATTCTTCCAGTGGATGACTTGAACTTGCTCCCCTAGTGGAGAGTTCACATTTTCATCCCCGGCAGATCCCGAATTCTAATCCCCAGTGATTTCACAACCTCTTATCCCTGGTTAATGACTTGAACTTGCTCCCCTAGTGAAGAGTTCACATCCAGTGGAGACCAAATCATAAATCAATAAATCAAATCAATTTTCTCCCCAGTGAGATGCAAATAAAATTAAACCTCTCATCCCTCAGTGGATGACTTGAACCTGCTTCCCTAGTGGAAGGTTCAATACTCAATCTCTAGTGGATTCCTCCTTCACTCTCTTATGTCTTTGACATGAGTAGAGTCACGTTGCACTAAGCTCTTGATTTCTTCTACACCTCTAGTTTGGGAGTAGATCATTTCTATCTGTGCTTGTGATCATTCAAATGTTGTTGATCATCTTGATCAACACTAATGCGTGCAGTGTACCTTGTCAATTACACTACACCTATTGGGCGCCCTTTGTTGACCTCACTTTTGGAGTGAGCTTTCAACTTCTCTATCTTAGACATAGGACTCTTCTAGACATTAAGAGTTTCTTTAGTCTTAAGACACTTATAGTGATTAGGTGAACACTTAACCTTAACAAAATTTCAACTCAAGTATATATAATTCTCTTCAATTTCAAATATATAAAACCTAACCATAGGATAGATTGGAATGCTCACTAAGTTTCCTAGTATCATGAGCATTCCTTACTCACCTCCTTTGGCTTTGATAATAAGTCTCTCCTTTTTGATATATTCCATTTGATTTTCTAATATAGCCAAATTATTGTTAGCCTTATCATTGAAATCTTTGGAGACAGCAATTATCTACTTTAATCGAGAGTATTCCTAAGGAATTTATTTTTCTTAAGATGTAATTAACTATGGGGGCTTGCCCCCATAGGAAACTTTAGAACCTGGTTTAAATAAACTTTCATTTATTCATCCATGTAAAGTAGGAGAAAAATCTCTGGTATATTCGAAGACCCATCTTGCCTTAGGAGTCCTTATTAGATGATTAGGTCCATTATAGGGTGGTGATTTCTATCTTTTGAGATAGTGCACCATTCCTTAATGTTGTACCTGATCATCTCAATAAGTATACCCTCAGATCTACATGGTGTTCCTAATGCACACACAAATCAAAAATAAACACCACACTTATCTACTATTACATCTGCCATCTGAATATTTTACGGACACTTCAAACACTCCCTTCATCGTGAGAGATCGGTGGAAAATTTTTGGAGCCCACATATGCATCAAGAACATTCAGCTTAGGCTTATTGATCAAATTAGCTAAGATAGATTTGTTTGGGGATATTTTAGATCTTAATTTAGAACATTCTCTATTGTAAATAAACTGGCTATTATAGTGTAATTCCATATAAAGAAACTTTTTTTATTTCAATCCTTCAACTTGAAAGTCATCCACAACATCCAACTCTGATAACAAATGCTTATCAATAACTAGTACTTCTCTAACATCATCATCAATGTCCTCATGTTTCAATTGAAAATCATTTAGATGCTTCAAGATAACATCCTGATTGATCTAAGCTTCATTAATAATGCTACCTTGTGGTCACTAATATCATCATATAAAATCTAGCTTAAACTTCATCGAGATTGATTGGAAAACATATCATCCTTTGTTGAAATAAGAGTAGAAGACATTGATGGCTTATCTTCATGGCCTTATGATGTAGGTGGATCTATGGATGAATCAATGAAAACTTAAGGAATTTTAATACAACTAAAATAGAATAACACTTTAGTTCAATGGTTAAAATTGTTGTCGTAGTAATTGTTTCATTATGGACCAGGTCCTGACATCTTTCTGGCCCTCGAGATGACAAGCACGGGTTATATGGTTCCACCAAGCTTCCACTTGACTTGTTAGTTTGTGAGCAACAAATTTAACTTGCTTTTTTGTGGAATATTAGTGTGATAGAAGAATTCATCTAATTTTAGCTCCTCCCATTCAAAGTAATCCTCGATGTTAGGATTACCATCAAAATAGGAAAAATTAAAATCAGCATTGATGTAGGGGTTACCTTGGGTACAACTATGTCTGGTCGAAATATGTGAGTGGTAGAAATGAAGTTGAGAATTTAGAATTACCTATTGTAACAAATCCTACCTTATGTGAACAGAAAAGTTCATTTGGTTATTCTACATACCCTGCTCATGTACCTGACAACCCCCAAAGCAATGCTGAATTATTACTGAACCTAGTTGACCCGTTGCACTGACCTCAATCGTTGGAGCCATGGTTGCATCCGGGGAAGATTGATGGAGGAAGGGGAATAATTAATCAGGTGAGAGGAATGAGCAGTCTAATTTTGAGAGTAAAGCTTGATAGCAGATTAAAGAAACCCTGCTTGAGTCGATTAGCATGATCGATTGGGACATCTTCGATCTATATTCACCTTAAAGAAGATACCCCTTTCTGGTATGGATGCCATATTTGATGGCGTGGTTACTGGATAGGAAATGTTGTCATCCCTGAGGTATCAAATCTCCCATTGCTTCTTCTGAACAACAAATCGAAAGCTCAGATCTAGGGCTTTTGGTGTCCGCACTCAATTTGCATGGTATTTTCAAAGGTATTGATAATTTCGATCCATTGCAAGTTAGGACATCCTTGCCTTTCATCTTCATTGCTACTGGCTCTAATACAAACTGATGCAGTGCAAAAATGGTGAGACGAAGAGGAGCTGCATGGAGACAGAGAGCTATGGTAAATACTGATTCTCATTATAAAATTGAATTGAGATTATCATACCCCTTCTCTAACCTATCCCATCAATTTATAAACTCTAGCTGTGAAATGACCCTAGTAAATTAAACTTAATTAATGTACTTAAGAGTTACTTAAGTATTTTAATAAAACTATAATAATAAATGTAAAACTATAATATCATAAGGTCAATTAACTAGTCAAGTTGCATATAATATGCCTTTAGTAGTTGGCACCTGATTTGATGATGCTATGAGTTTCAAACATTTCCTTCAATCTAAGGCTATTCATGAGAAATTTGGAGAAAAGATTAAAGTCAGTGATAAAGCTCGAGTTATTGCCACATGTTCTTATGTAGGATGCCCTTGAAGAGTAGGAGCTTCTTTATGTGCATATGGGCAAACATTTGAAGTTAGAAAATTAGAAGATTTACATGCATGTCTAGTCTAGCTGTCAATAGAACATGCAACAAGCAGACTACTTCTAGTGGGGTTGCCCATCAAATACAAGATATAATTAAAAAACATCCAGACATGCCTCCAAATAAGTAATTAAAAATTTAGAGAGTTTGAGTTATCACTTCCTTATATGAAGTTATGGCATTCAAGAGGTAGCACGAGATAATCTTGTGGTGTTTTTATTTGGTGATCATAGGCACATCATGCAGATCTTAATGAGTACTTATTAAAATGATCGAACATAATATTCATGAATGATATGCTATTTCGAGATGTAGAAATTTCACCATATAATGGATTTGATCATCTAATAAGGACTCTTAAAGCTGATGAGTTTATGGGTACTATAGATTTTTCTCTACTTTACATAGAGAGAGAGTAAAGTAAGGATTATTTAAAGCTGAGTTCATAAGTTCCCTATGGGGGAAAGCCCTTGTTGTTAGTTACATCTTAAAAAATGAGAGTTTTCTAAGAACACTCTAGATTAAAGTAGTCAATTAATGTCTCTAAAGATTATGATCAAGATTAGTGTAAATTCAGATAATCAAATAGGAGAGCTTGAATAAGAATAGTTCTTCACAGGGTATAAAGAAGGATAAATAAGAAGTGTTCATAATACTAGGAAGCCTAATAAGCACTTCTATTTATCCTATAGTGAAGTTTTATAATTTTTTAAGTAAAGAATTATCATTATTTGAGTTACTATTTTATTAGAGGTTAGGGCTTAGATTCCAACAACAAAAGATTATAAAGTTGCCTAAGAGATGAGGACTTACACTCATAGTAAAAGAGAAAACAAGCAGCCTTCAAGCTTATGTCTAAAGCGCTCTAACATAAACTAAGAGCTTAGTATAATTCTACTCGAGGAAAATGGAATGTATTGGTTCACTTCAATCTCGACTCTTCTAAAGTTATAACTGTTTGGATTGGCTGCTAGCTAACACCTTTTACGATTTAAACCCATGTGGGCCAATCTTATATAAATGCAAGATGGCTGGACTGTTATTTATTAAGAATGAATCTAAAGTCCTAAACTCACTTCTTAAGTTACAAGATCATGATCGACATGAAAATCATGTCTTAGGCTAATGCAACAAATTTATAAATTTTATTCCACTTTAACTAATTATTTTGGACTCAAGCTTAAGAAAGTTGATGTTTTCATGGATGATGAAATTAAGTTTTGGGCTAAATTAGAAAGAAGGGGTGTTCTTCACTACACAAGAACTACTCACAGGGCAAGCATTGTCCCTTATCATGGAAGAGTGGAGAACCCCTATTTGCAGATGTTGGAATTAGATTCATACATGATATTATAACATACAACATATATTTAAGGGATTACTAAATATTTTATTTTTTTGATTAAATACCTAGACTTTGAAGTGAGGTTATGAGTCATTAAAATTTTAATTAAAATTAGCTAATTAGTGTAGAAATTTAAGCTTTTAAAGTGTATATTGTATTCAGGCTAGATAACAAGCAATCAAATTTTAATAAATTTATAAAAAAAAGCATGTAGTTTTATTGCACAATTAAAGTAAACAAGCCAAGAAAACATCATTAATGAAAAGAATAAGAGGTCGATGCGATACAATCAGACACCAAAAAAAAAAAAAAAATGGGTAACCAAGCTCTACCCTTATACAGTGGATTATAATTAATGTATAATAAAAATAAAACTTTAGGGGTCTTCAACTTTCATCTTATTCTTCACTTTATGACTTGGGTACTCTATGCATCATAGGGCCTCCCAGATCTATGTCTTCTAACCACTACTCATCATAAACATCATAGCTCTAATCCTAAGCCCATTACAAAAATTACATTCTTATGAAAATTAAAATCTAGCTACATCTACAAAATAGAGGTAAAAAAACATACGTATATATCAAGCAATTATATTTTATATATTAGGGCTTAACATCTATTTTTAATCACCAAGGCTACCCGTCCTAATGGACCATGCTTAGGGACTTAGCATAAGTTGCAAGCAAATGCATTTATAATATTTTTATTAACATAGTCTGTTAAGCATAATCTCCTACAAAAATAATATTAGCCTAATGTCGTCCTAACATCCAAACTACAAACATATACTCTAATATCCAATCTAAAATATTACATCATAAAACAAAACATCAATCTACAATAAAGCATCATTCTAACCAAAATTTAAGATCGATGGCTTAACATTCTAAATGTGTGCTAAGGCTTGGAGTGGTATGACAAGACTAAGCTTTGATGTTTGAATTAATCTAAGGTGAGCGTTTAAATTTACCATTAAAGATGATTATAATTAAAATGATTAATGATTTTTAAAGTGAATTTTAGATTCTAATTTATTTCTTTTAATTTCAATTGAATTTAGAGTTTTAAAGAGTAAGAGAGAGAGAGAGAGAGAGAGAGAGGTATGGAATCCACCTTAAACCCTAAACTTAGGTTGGATCTAAGAATTACTTTTTTTATCTTTTTAATCATTTTAATGAAGCATCATAAATTTTTTTATTAAATCATAAATTTGGATTTGACTTAATTTTTCTTATCAAAACACAAAAGACATCTCATGATTAATATATTCAAACTATGGTTAATTTAGCAATATTTTTTTTAATTTGTTTCATAAATTTCTAATATTCACTTATAGGAGTAGTTTGTTTAAATGATTTATTAGATTTAATATATATGTGTACATATATATCACTTAAGCAATCCACACATTGATGCATGAATAGATTAATGTATTTTATTTGTCAATATTTAACTTAAGATTTGAAAATATAAATACATATGATGTATGCATGAATTTTATAGAAAATATATTTCAATAATCCCTAGATATACGCACACATTAGTATGTTGAATTTATACATGTATGTGTCATTGTGAGACTAGAAAAATGACGTGATGAGAGACCCCTTGAGGCTATTTAAAGTTTCACGCTCCTGAGATGTCTAGACTATATACTTGTCAATTCACATACCCATACACATGTATATAAGTATAAGGATGAATAGGTTAATGCATTTTATTTGACAATACTTAACTTAAGATTTGAAAATATAAATACATATGATGTATGCATGAATTTTATAAAAAAAATATAATTCAGTAACCTCTTATACATACACACACATTTAGTATGTTGAATTTATATATGTACGTGCGTTATTATTAGACCAAGAAAGTGAGGTAATCAGAAACCCCCCTTAGGACTACTTAAAGTCTCGCCCTCTTAGGATGTCCATATTATATGTTTGTCAATTCACATATCCATGCACATGCATATAAGTATAAGGATGAATTACAATAAATTTAAGATATTGAACACACACACACACATATATATATATATATATATATATATATATATATATATATATGAAAATAATTTAAATTTACTATATATTTCACTACAAATTTTAAGGTGCGTGTCATTGTTAGACCAAGAAAGTGAGACAATCAAAATCCCCTTAAGACTACTTAAAGTTTCGGCCTCTTGAGAAGTTCAGACTATATACCTTTCAAGCATGCAAATCATATACATAGAATTAAATTTATATTTTAGTTATTAAGATTAATTTAAATTTATACTATTAATTTTAAGTTTATTAAGAAAAATAATTTAAAATTTACTAGTGATATTACACTATTAATCCAAAGCAAACACTTAATAAAATTTTTTATATTTTGAAATATGGATGCATGAAACATGTGAAACATAAATCTATACAATGAATGAAGCAAACCAATTAAACTTTACTAAATAAACTATTTAAAACCATTAAGTCTTAAGGTCACTCATATGAAGATAATCAATCTTAAGCCTAATCAAATTCGTTAAATGTTAACTTTGAAATTTGAATTATTTAAGCCTAATGAGGAGACAAAGCATATAAAATTATACCTTAATTTACTTCTATTCATTAAGTGATTTAAATTTGATTTAAGTAATATTTATGAATTAATTAAGGTTAATTAATTATTTTGACTAATTAAGCACGAAAGAGCCTAAAAAAATCAATTATTCCCAAATATGAGCCCAAAATTTATGAAAAAATTACTTCACATACATAAACATGTCATAAAAGTTTCAGTGCAAATTGGCTTCTACTTAAGGGTTAATTGACGAAATGGAGAAAATTCAAAATCATCAATTACACTCAAAATATCCCAAATCATTTGGGGATATTGATTTCATTTAAAACCACTTTATTAGTTGAGCAAAAAAAAGAGTTATAAATGTTTAGAGAACTAGGCTAATATTATGAATTTTGTAAGCCCTAACATAATTAATGATTTTATTAATTAATAAAAGTCCCTTAATTATGATTTTGAGAAATAATTAGACTAGTGGCCTAAATTATTTATCCGGTCACCATTATTATTCTAAAATATATTTAAGTTTTCATAATAATTTTCCTAATTACACAAAGTTCTTAAATACACAAAATGGTCATTTAGGATTTGAAAATTTAGATTTCCCAAATTACCCAACAAATTGACTTGAAATAAATATTGGAGGTAGAGCTCATCATATAGAACAATCACCTAAAATTTTAAGGTAATTAGCCAAGTGAGTATGCCTTAATTTCACTAGTCAAGAAAACTTCAAACCTTAATTAGTCACTGCACACTTAATAAAATTTAGAGTTTTTATTTTTTTTCTAGATTCTTCCTATTTAAGCTTTCCATAGATGGTTTATTTATATTTTTTTTTTGGATTTTTTATAATTAATTATGATATTTTTGAAATTTTAGGCATTTAATTAGCTTTTTAAGTCTAATTAATTGATTTATGCATTATCACGTCGACATATGCGCTTTCAGAAGTGTCGTGTGATTTAAAATGTCCCATGTGGCATGCTAACTAAATGACAACGGACGATTTCTTCTCGATTGTTCAATTGTTGATTGAATGATCAAGATTAATCTCATGGATTAAATGAGATTAAATCAAAAATTTTAATGAGATTAATCATGACCATCCATTCTAATCAACAGAATTGACAAGGAACAATTTGTCATTAACCTCTAACTAGAGATGAACATCGAGTATGTCGCTGCTCGATTTAAGCTCACCGAAGATCATTTGATGGTGGATTCAATTTCTTATTGATCAAGAGACGATTCTAATGGAATCTTATGGTTGGATTTGCTCCATACAACATTTCACTTTACAAAAGACAAAAACACATATGGGGTAATGCCTATTTCTTGAAGGGATTGCCTCATCGGAGCTTAAAACTAGTGGTCCGTCAATTGAGATAGCTTCACCTTGAAAAGACAAAGCCCATCTAAGAATATCCTCCCTTGCAACCTTGTCAAATGCTCCCAGACCAAGCTCTACCGCCGCTCACTAGAGTTTGATCAAAATGAGTGCTCAGATGATCGAATTGAGTGTGTTTCAATTTTTCTTGCTCATGAGGATGTGATGAAAGTGAGAGAAGGTTTAATTTAATTTTGGTTATATTTTTATGGAGTTAGGTGTGGAAGTTGCTATGGTTTGAGGTGGTACTGGTCTCGCTGATAGCTGGGTGCTCAAGGGGCTCTGAGAACATATGGGACTTGCTCTGGGGTCACTAGGAAGGAATGTATTGAGTTTGAATAAGAGAGGAGGTGTATACCCTCCTCCCCAAGTGAACCAATAGAAGAGATTAATTTAAGACAACAGTCAGCCGGGTAGTGGGGGTGGTCGAAAATGGCATGAGACTAATGAGGTGAATGTCTCCAAGTGGTTGGAGAAGTTTAGTTAGTGGTGAGAGGGACAAGGCTTGGTGGCTGAAACCAAGGTTTGGTTAAGATGAGAATGACCTCTCCTTAGTCAATGGCTGAGCAAAATAACTTTGGGTCAGGTCTAGTCAACATGAGTGAGCTCAAGGCATGCTAAGGTGGTTGCCCAAGCTAAAAAGAGGGGATTGGACATTCCTATTTTGACTTTTTGTCCCATATGGGTGGTTTGGTTCACTTGATTTGGACTTGGGGTATAAACAAATCAAGTTTTGACTTAATCGAGCTAAGCTTATTTAAACCCTATTAAGCTCGAGCTCGAGCTCGAGCTCAACTCAAGCTTAATTATCATGCTTGAGCTCGACTCGATTTAAAGAAAATCAAGCTCGAGCTTGAATTGAATGCTTGAGCTCATTTAAAAATCTCGATAAATTATTGAATAGATAACATAATATACGATATTTGTTGTTTACCATTATGTATATGAGTAGCTCGATAAGCTATCGAGTCGAGCCAAACCAGGCTCAAACTCGAGCTTAAAATTTTTTTGAGCTTATTTATGAGCTCGAGCTCGTAGCTTGATAAGCTTGGCTAGATATCTTAACGAGAGCTCAGCCTCTATGCCATGACCCACTTAATTTTTGGGCTAAACTAGGTTCACCTTGGGTTGGGTCCACTTGGGTTGGTCAAGGGGGACTTAAGTATGAGTCATACCAAGTTTGATTGAGTTTAGATTTGATTTGGTTAGGTTTGACTCAATTGAACCTATATAGGCCAATTTGGGTCTAATTGAGTTAAGTTGACCAATTGACCAAATTGGATCAAAATAGCTATTATATTAAGTTAAATGATGAATTAGAATTTATTGGTGCAATTATTTTAATTTAATTTGGATTAGATTTGAATTTGGTTCATATGAGTTCATATGGACAAAATGAGTTAAGGTGATCGATTTGATTAAATTGATCAAATTGGGTTGAATGGGAGGTTAAGTCATGTTTGATTAATCATTTGAAAATGAATAAAGGCTTTCATTTGAATTGATTTGATTTAAATTGAGTTTTAGTTCAATTTGACCCATTAGGTCAAATTGGGCTAAATAGGTAATTTGGGTTGAGTTGGTCAAATTAACTTTAATTGATGATTGAAAAGTATTTAATCATCATGAATGATTGTAGGTATTTGTTCAATTCACTTTTGCATGGATCAAGTTTTCACTCAATTTAATCCTTTAGATCAAATTGGGTCAACATGGGTCAAAGGGATAAATTAGTTCAATTAGGTTTAATTGTTTACAATTAGAGGATTGGTCAATGAATAATTATTTTGGAAGTGATTGGAGTGGTTGATTTGGTCTAATTTGGGTTGAATCAAAATTTGACTCTATTTAGACTTTAGGATAAATTGGGTCAAGTGAGTCAATTGGCTTGATTGGGTCAATTGAAATTAATTAGGGGTAAGCATATGATCAATCATTAAATTAGAGGTGATTTATAGCTTTTATTAAGTCCAATTTTTTATTGAATTAAGTTTTGACTCAAAATGGGTCTTTAGGCCAACGTAAGTCAAATTGGGCTAAGTGGGTTAATTAGATTGATTTGGTTACAATTAGGCTTCAATCAGTTTAATTGAGGTTTGAGAGGGTTTAAGTAAGTCTAATTTCAAATGGATTTGACCAATTTTGGATTTAGCCCTCTTTAAGCCAAAATGGGTCATATTAGGTCAATTTAACTAATTGGCCAAATTGAGCTGGATTGGATTAAATTGAGTTTGAAATCAATTTCCATTGGCTCAAACTTGGTTAGTAATCAATTGATTTTGGTTTGAAGGATTTGTTTGGATTTGATTTGTTTTAAGTTAGGGATAAGTAGGTTCCACCTAACCTAAGTCAAGGTTTAACCATAGGGTTGAATCCTCATGAGTCTTTTAAGCATGGAGAATAGTGTTCACCTATCCACTAAGAGTGTCTCAGTTCTAGGAGAGCCTTGGTGCTTAGATTGGATCCTACGTCTAAGGAGGTAATTGTCAACCTCATCAAAAGTAAGGTCAACAAATATCTTTGGACCAATTGATGATAATTACAAGTGGGTTCCACTACAAGAAGAGCTTAGAAGGAACCCTAGCTCTCACATTATGGTATCACTGACAACTAATCATTTAAAAGGTTCTTTGTTAGCTTCAGAGTGTGTATCGATGATTTTCTAGTTGGTTGCAAGCCGATATAGGGCTTACATGT
Source organism: Cymbidium sinense (assembly GCA_021442155.1). Classification (NCBI taxonomy): domain Eukaryota; kingdom Viridiplantae; phylum Streptophyta; class Magnoliopsida; order Asparagales; family Orchidaceae; genus Cymbidium; species Cymbidium sinense. Next base: position 29,255,659 of record CM038217.1, read on the forward strand.
TACCTAAAATTAAAATATCTAGGAGTGTTGTTATCCGCAAATTCATTAGATGGTAATAATGATTTTTACACCACTACTTTTTTAGTGGTTGAGTCAAAATCAAAAATTTCATGGCATTGGTTTTATAAAATTGTGTTAACTCTTTTAATTGTGAGGTGATGCCATTATCTTTTATTTCTAATGTTGAGAAGAACATAAGAGAAGTAATTAAGATTGTATTTCTTAATGCAGAATATAGAGTCTGTATGCACCACTTGTGGAAGAACATCAAGAAGTATCATTACTTTCAAGATAACCATAAGATTCGAAGCATTGTTTGGTTGGCTACAAATGCATAAACAATGCATGAATATGATGCATAAGTTAAAGAATAGTGAGAAATAAGCCCTCAAGTTTAATCTTATCTACTAAATCTACCAAATAAATGGTCAAGATCTCAATTCCTACCTGAAATTAAAAATCACAACAACACTAATAATTTATCATAATCATTTAACTCTTGGATAGAAGTGGCTAGAGATAAACCAATTGTTGAATTGGTAGATATGATTAGAGGAAAGTTATGGAACAAAGAGCTGAATGAAAACTAAATGCATCAAATTGGAGAGGTGAACTAGTGCCTGCTATTGAAGATTACATGTGAGAGATTACTATAAGGAAAGAACACTTTATCATTATGTAATCAATTGCATACAAAGCTAAGGTTGAAGGACATTCTAAAAGGCAGGAAGTAAGTATTAAGCAATAAGAGTGTAGCTATTGATACTTCCAAATAACTAGCCTTCCATGTATATATGTTGTTGGTTTCATCGATTCAAAAGAACACCCATTGTGCCATACTTATGAGGATCAATATTATCATGTTATATGGAATTTGTAATTATTATGTATTTCATTTCATTCGTACATTTTCCATTTGTTGCACATTTGCAAAAATGGCACAATATTAACTCTGCTAGGGAAGAGTCAATTGAATAAATGTAATGATGATATTAAGATTGGGGTATCTAATACACTCAAACCTAAAGATAGGCCAAGGAAAATAATGGCTAGAAGCTTCATAGAGAATAGTAACAAAAAGATACAAATGGTTCATAAGTGTAGTTGTGGATGTTGGAGTCATCATATGGACACCTACAAAAAATTCCCTTAATCAATCAAATTCACAAATGCCTGATGTAAACATCAATGCTTATAGTTCAGAACTATCATATACTAACTTGGGATCTAGGGTAAAATTACTATTTAGAAAAGGGAAAAATGATGACACCATAAATGAGTAAAATTGAAGCAAGGAAATAGTGAGAGTAATAATTATTAAAAGATATTGAAGAGATTTGTTATTACTCACATTTTACTTTTGTATTTTTTGATAGCAAGAATTCACTATATTTTTGTCAATATTTGAGAAGGTTTACATAGCTTTTTGTAGCTTTGAGCTCCATCTATTGTATGCATATTTTGTAAACTTTTAGTTTAAGTTATAATCATAAATACCTTTAAAATTGACTACATTTGAATTTGTATTATTGTATTTTGTAAGTTTACACATCAATTACTTTATATAAAAAAGTTTTCCATAAACACACAAAATTAATTGAATGCAGTACTGATTTCTATAGCAAATTTAGTTTTAGAAAATTTATTTGAAGGTGATTAACAGAGACATGGTTTCACCTATTCCTTATCAATGTTTATCAAAAAGAATAATCAAAAACTTAGTTTCAAGCAATTACAATTATGCATCATATTAGTTATATCAGAAAATCCTAATCCTAAATAATCCTACACTAAAAAGATTTCATAAATTATTTAAAGAATAGAAAATAAATTACACAGGCCTATGTCCAATAATAGTTAATATTAAGACCATTCCTTTGAAAAGACCATCATAAGAAGAAAATTTCTTGCATATATGGAGAAGCTTAATATAAGATATCTAGATTCAACACATTGCTTGAATTATTCCACTCATTGAGGTAAGAGAATTCCTTCTTTTGATCATTTCAGCCCTTATAATATATAAATGTTACGAGAAATTAAATGCTCAAAGGAGAGATCATATACTTAGAACTTTCAACCAATTGGAATACATTCACCTAATAACATTTGTATAAACAACAACAGGGTGAAATTGATTTGCATAACAAAAAAATTTTATCTACACATTCAACCAATCGAGACAATATATAACTAAAACAAACTAGCTTTGTTGATTATAGATGCTAAAGTATATTATCATATACAAATTCTTGGTCAATGAACTTTAGGAGACTATCAAATACATGACTAACTTAATAAGGAAAAAAAATATCATTACAATAATGATAGTGAGCATTTCCAACATAATTTTGTTATGTGCTGAGGTGGTATCAAGATTCTTCATCATGATCTACTTAAAAGTTTTTTCTTGAATTTTCATTTCATATACCTTGCAGTGACATCATTTAACCAAATGAAATAACCACAATCATCATTTGTTTGATTTCGGAGATGTTAACCTCACTTTTAGTGAGGTTGACACATATCACTCCTTACACCTAAGATCCAATCTAGACACTAAGTTCTCCCTTCACTTAGACACTAAGACACATCTAATGATAAGGTGGAAGCTCAAATAAACCCAAAGACTTATAGGGGTCCCTAAGGTTGGCTAGTGGACTTCATCTAGCCTAATTAACCCAAGTCCTCATATACCACACTTAATTGATCTTAAATCAATTTTAACACCAATCACAATCACCCAAGCATAAAATGAAATCCAACTATCCCTAAATAAGTTACCTAGCCCACTTAACCCAAGCTAGCTCAAAAGCTTAAGTCATGCTAAGTTTGGTTGACCTAGCATTTCAAGATCATCCCAAACACAACAAAATATGTTCCAATGTCAATAAAATTGTTGACTTAATTTCACTTTAATAAAAAATATTTTGAATAAACTTGAACTAAACCAATTAAAATAATTTAAAAGCATAACCCAACCAATTTAAATTCAATTATTTAAACCAAATTCAACTTATATTTCTATGAACTACAATATCAATTGATTTTAAATTAACCAATATAAACTTTTAATTGAAGTCCAATTTGGCTAATTATTCCTTAATTATTCTTTTAATTTGATCTTGTTTGGTATGTTTAATTTGTTTGCACTATAGAAACTGCATGATTTTTCTTTGGTTTCTTAAATTATGATGTTTTGATGTATAGCCTGAATTTCAATAAACTTTTTAAGATTTAAATTTCTTAGCCTAATTTAATAATTAAACTAATAACTAACACAACTCATAATCTTATCTTAAAGCTAGGATTAATCAACTAAAAAAATTAGAAATAACAAGGTCTATGATGGATGTATAATAATCATGCATACATATTGTCTTTCTTTTTTAAACATAAGTGTTCTTAACTTATTGCGCGATAAGGGAGAATGCAAGACTATTGACAGCAACCCCCTTGAGTGGAAAACATCATTCTTGTTGATTTGATCTATAACTTATTTTCATCATGCATATAGACATACTTGCCACCAAGCCTGAGTCAAATTTAAGAGTTTAAAATTCATAACAATACAAAAGTTATATTACATTAGTCTAGGACATTACTCATACCCGTCATGATCTAGAATACTAAAGAGAAAGTTTAGGCTCTTAGGTTTTTATCTTAATAAATAACAACCTATTTATCTTGCATTCATGAGACTTAGTCATATTATTTTAACTCGTAGAAGGTGTTAGTTAGTAACATTTATAGGTGATTGTAAGTCTAGAAGAGTCGGAATGTGTTTGTTCTCTCTAGTGAAAATGAATCCATATATCCCTTTTTTTTCTTATTAGACTAGGTCGTGCTCTTAGCTTGTGTTAGAATACCTTAGATTTATGATTTGAGATAGCCTATTTCTCCTTTACTACAAGTGTAAATCCACACCTCTTAGACATTTCAATAATATTGTGTTGTAAGATTATAAGTCCTAACATTCTAATAAAATATTAATTTAAATAATAATTCTCTATTTCAAAAATATAAACCTTGATTATAGGATAGACTAAAGTACTTACTAGGCTTCCTAATATCATGAATATTTTTTACTCAACTTCCTTTGAACTTTGTTAAGAATTTTTCTTAATTGAGTTATCTCATTTGGCTCCAAAAATTCCCAATTCTTTGCTTTAAACAAAATCCATAGGGATGTTAGTCGACTACTTTAATGAAGAGTTTTCTTAAGAGATTCATGACTTCTAAGATATAATTAGCAATGAGGGCTTGCCTCTGTAGAAAACTTCATAACCCTGCTTAAAATAAATACTATTTTACTTCACTATGTAAGACACGAGAAAAATTTCTAGTATACGTAAACCCATCAGTTTCAGAAGCTCTTTTAGATAATTGAGTCCATCATATAGTAATGTTTTTTTCCAGTTTATCATTCATGTCTACTCATCATTTTAATAAGTATATTTTAAGATTGAGCGCCTCCCCACCACCCATACTTTTAAACACCATGGGGACTTGAAAAATTCTTTACCACAATTTCTTTCTTTATATCTAATATTTATAAATTACAATGACAAAAGACTTGATGTTCTGCTGAGAAGCCTATCAATGCAGTTGATTGACTTGATCTCATTTTAGGCAATGCAATATATATTAAACAAAGTTAAAAGAGCAAATTGTTAACACTTTTAAAACATTAAAATAAAGAAAAAGAACAACAAACTCTAGCTAACCCAAAAAAAAAAGTTGTAGTAAACTAACTTCTTTGTGGCTTAAATATTTGCAAGTTGTTCACTAGCACAAACAAACAAACAACATATGTCTATGAATGAAGAAAATAAGATTATAATTTAAGAAATCTCCAAATTAACAGGACAACATTTTCATCTAGTTTCATTTCTCATTTAATATGCAAGTATTCTATAATCATTGAACATGTAAGAAATCATAAAGCTTCCAAGACGGCATTCATCAAACATAAATCTAGTAATACAAAAACAGTAGCTTAATAGAAAGAGTCACAACTTCTCCGAAAGAAAAAAAAACAAATTTAAATGTGTTGTAACATTACAAATTGCAATGTATTAAAAATCAAATCTTCAAACATAATTGATGAAATAGGTTTTGAAGAAGCTATACATTCAAAATAGAGAAGACAAACTAGCTAGAACTCTCAACTCAAGCTAAAGGCCCATGGAACACACTGATAAGTAGTGGAGGAATACCACGTTTGTGAGTCTATAAGTGCTTCAACAAGATGAGATGAAAAAAATGAAGAAGCCAAACCTCCCAAGTGCGGACTACAAGCAGGAGGAGATGAGCAGGAGTTTTATCGTATTGCGAGGGAGGAGGAAGTTCGAAGAAGGCACACCTCTTTGCAAGCAAGAAGAGGAACTAGGTTTTTGACTATGCATGCTACGAGCAGAGGAATTAGATACATGTTTTGTTTCATGAGAAAATACGGTTGCTCATGATTCTTTTTTTTTTTTTTTGAGACATTTGAACAAATTTAATTACAAACTCACACATATTACGAAAGAAAGCTAATCTAAGATCTTGGTTATATTCTCTTATATAGAAGTGAAGCATACAATGGTAGGTAGGGTGATAGATTTTATTTATTTAAAAGATTTAGATATTATAATATAGAAATAATGAACATCAACTGTGAGATATGTAAATTAATAAGAATTGAATGGTGTGTATGCAAATTCCACTTAATGTATAAAAAGGTTGCTCACTCGATTCTTCCGATCCCATCCATCTCCGAAGAACCCTACCTCAGCCGCCACTCTCGGATTCTGATTTCTCGTCTCCACGATGTTCCGCAATCTGAGAACTCTTGTCCCTTCCTCCCATTCACTAATCCAGCGCTTCGCTGTCAGTGGCACCGCCAAGGGTAAGGGCAAGGGCAAGGGCAAAGATAAAGCCGGGCAGCCCCTCAAGCGCTCTATTATTCCTAAGAAGAAGCAATCCGGAGGCGGGGGCGGTGGCCGCGGCAGCCACGCGGAAAACGAGCTCCTCCGCATGACCGAGTCCTGTCTCAATGCTCCCACCCCACTACGACGCCTTTCCGCGAAAGATCGCCAACGCGAGGCCGAGCGCGAGAAGCTCGGTCTCGTCAGCAAGGAACGTCAACGTGAGCTTGACCAGGCCAAGGGAAAGGCAGACTCTCAATCTCACGACGAGCCCTTCCTCATGGGCACTCCAGGCCTTGATTACATCTCGCTTGGCCTAGTTGACGCCGATAAGATCCCCGAGTACAAGCTCACAGTCGAGGACGGCCGAAGGCTGGCCAAGGAGTACAGCCGCGTGCTGATGCGGAAGCACCGTGCTCGTCAGGCGGCGGAGACCACACTTTTGAGGCTCAAGAAGGAGGCAATAGCTGCGCTGCCGGAAAAGCTGCAGGCGGCGGCGCTCGTGCCGGACTTCACCCCTTTCCCGGCAAATCGGTATATGGCTACTTTGACTCCGCCTATAGAAGGATATATTGAGAAGGTCAAGGAGGCTGCAAGGAAGTCTGTTGGGAAGGAGAAATTGCGATGAAGGACCGAAACATTTTCTTTTCCTTTTTAGAGGTCAGGTTTCTTTACATTAACCTATTGGTGTATACTTATCTGCAGTTTTAGTGCTATTTTATTGATTTGATTGGTTTTGTTCTTAATCGGATAATCTGCAAATAAATGTGAGGCTTTAATTCTATGATTTCAGCAATTTCCGTTTTAACTAGTAGAATTCATAAAAAAAAAAATTGTTTGCTAAATAATTATTAAAATTGCTAGAGAATGTATTGGAAGCTAAACAAAGAGAAGAAAATTGTCGGTGCCGTGAGATTGTTGGCCTTTCTTTGTGAATTGTCTTAGGTTTTTGATAGCCTTACTCCTAACGTATGGGAGTATTGAATAGCCCCGTTGGTCTACGTGCAGAATGAACAGGAATGAGTCTCCAAATGGAAGTAAAGGTCACCTTTTCTTTCAATAGTTTCATTTGCTTTAAGTGATAATTGCAAAAATTTTGAGAATTTGGAGCTGATAAAATTCACCCAGAGTGTAGGAGTGTATACAACAACAATACAACCCTTTATCCCACTAAACTATATGAATCCTTTGCTCCCATTGTGTCATTACGTCAAATTCTCATTTAATTTAAGTATACCATTTTTTATACATCTTAACCAAGTCTTTTTAGGTCTACCTTCTTATAAGGCAAATCTAATGCATCTACTCTCCTAACCTTGGACTAGATGCTTTATGTGACCAAACCATCTACTCTTCTCTATCTCGCTTGGACTCCAACTTTTTCCAACATACTCATTTCACATTTTATCTCTAAGTGTAAAGCCACTCATCCACTGAGCATCCTCATCTCGTAACACTTAACTTAGTCTTATACTTGTTTTATTGGCTAACATTCGTACCATAAGTCATTGGTGGTCTTACCACCATCTTATAAAATTTTTCCTTAAGTTTACGTGGAACTTTTCTATCACACAATGGCCAAATGCATTCCACTTCAACCATCCAACTTGAATTCTACTAATAACATCTCCATCTATTTCACCATCATTTTGAACAATAGAGCCTAGATATCTAAATCACTCACTCTTATTAATGACTTGTTCACCTAATGCCACAACACTACTATTAGAACTTCTATAACTAAAATTATACTCCATATATTCAGTTTTAGATCTACTTAAACGAAAACCTTTAGACTCTAATGTTGACCTCCATAATTCAAGTTTCTCTTGGACTCTCTAGTCTTATCAACAAGAAGAATGTCATCAGCAAAAAGCATACACCAAGGTACATCTTCCTGTAAATGCCTAGTAAGAACATCCATAACTAAAGCAAAAAAAGATAAGGGCTTAAAGTTGATCCTTGATGTAATCCAATTGAAATGGGAAAATATTTTGTCAATCTTTCTTGTGTTTGGACACAAGTAATATAGTATACATATCTTTAATGACTTGAATATAATCAATATTAACTCATTTCGTTTAACTCTCCAAAGAACATCTCTTGAAACTTTATCATAAGCTTTCTAAATCAATAAATATCATATATAAATCCTCATTACTTTCTCCATCAAACCTCTTAACAAATGTATAGCATCCATAGATCTACGGCATGAAACCAAACCGACAGTGAGAAACTTTTGTATCACATTATAAGCTATGCTCGATTACTCTCTCCCATAATTTTAATGTATGACACATTAACTTAATTTCTCTATAATTTGCACACTCCTGTGCATCACCTTTATTCTTAAATATAGGATCCAACAAACTCTTTCTCTACTCATATGACATCTTTTTAGTCTTTAAAATACAAATTAAAAAGATTTGTAAGCCAAGAAATTCCTTGATCTCCTAAACATTTCCACACTTCTATTGGAATATCATCGTCCTATCGCTTTTCCATATTTCATTTTCTTTAAAGTTTTCTAACTTCGATATTACTAATGATAAAATAAAATTCTTTTTTTTGTTTAGGGTATTAAGGTTGCTAAAATCGACATTTAGATTCTTCATTGAAAAGTTTATTAAAATATCTCATTATTTTCAATATCCTTTTAAGAAAATACTTTATTATCTTCGCCCTTAATACACCTCACTGAACAGTCTTTACTTCTCCTCTTTCTTTGATTAACTTATACATACATCTTTCACCTTTCGATCTAATCTATCAGTATAAATCATTAAAGTTTTAATTTTTCATATATTCTTTCTAATTTCTAGAATTTATTTTTTTTTTCAATTCTCCAAGTTTTTACATCTAAACCAAATTTTATAACAATGTTTATTTCTTATCTTTTCTTGCAGACCTCATTCACCATCAACTATTTTATTAAAAGTTTTCCTTTTGATTCTCCAAAGATTATTTTAAGAATGCTTAATTTCACTTTTTTCCCGATAATATTAGCTTTCTTTATGAACATCCCAAATTCTAAGTCTTATAGTTTCTTAAAATATTTTTATTTGTTCTTTGGTGTCATCTAATTAGACAATAATTGATTTATTTTCTCTTACATATTTCATCTTAAAATCTAAAACCAATCGATGTTAAACTTTTTCATCTGATCTATAATCTTTATAATCTAAAACTAACAATCGAGTGTAGGAGTGTATGCATGTTTAAAATATTCCCATTAAAATTACCATAATATGTTTTTGATTAACAAAGAAATTAAAACCAAAAAGTTAGTGGCTTTTGTTGTGGTTCAGCTTCTCAATGTGCTTAGATCCATGCAACAAGGTCAATGTTAGGATTTTCTCAATATCTCTATATCTTTAATTAGGTGAAGTCTGATAACCTCAGCAACCACTTCATTTGACAAGGCTTAGCAAGGTAACCTAATTGATATTTTTCTTGTGCTTGCGATGTGAAATCCTTGATTCATCTCCTTTTTCTTGGTTTCAATTCCCAAAAAAAAGAAAAAAAAAAGTCTTCCTAATATCAGGTTCCATCAGGATGAACTTTTATGACACAAATTTTATTTTATGGATAAGTTTTAAACTATTATAGCAAGAATGCAACCATGTGGTGAGATAAATACAAATGATAAACACTATACCCATACTTGCCACAATGGCACCATACTTTCGATTAGTAAGCTGTTTAGCAGGTGAAGAAGAATTTTTAATGGATTCTCAAATAAATTTTGAATTATCATGAAGTACAAAATGAAGTGATATTTATAATAAGAGGGGATGCTGTTCATTTGAAATTTTAATTTCAGAAAGTTTGAACACCTAATGTGATGCTAGATTGTCCCACTTTGGAAACAAATTCAAATTAACTAATTTTGTATTTAAGCCTAAATTTGTTTACTTGTATCACCAATTTACTGAATAGGCCGACTTCAAGTTGTCTAATTGTCTACATGGAGCAAATTGATTGATTTCATTCACTTTAGTCACTTTAGCTAGTTAATTTGAAGTTGGAAATTTGATGTTTGGGCGTAATCAAAGCCATGATTCTGATTTGGCCCTCCATTTGGACTGAATGGAGAACCTTCCAAAAGGATTCATCAAAGCATGAAAATTGAAAATGTTTTCTTAAAAAAAGTGAATCTTGAAAAAATAACATGTAGTTGAAGCGCATACGACTCAATTCAAGATATGTGAAGGAGCTTCTTCATTCTTACTTGAGGTATGCTATTATGACACCTTCAAGTGTCTTAATAGATGTCTATGGCACATGATCTATTGTGAGGGTTGGTAAGAGTTTTGTGTAAATGGTTGTTGGAATGGGGTTAGGTGCAAATTTAGGTGCAAATTTAGGTGCCACATTAATTAAGTTTTTTGACACATAAACTTGATGGAAAACCTTAATAATATTTCCACCATTTATTTCTCTAATATGCTAGCTTTCTAACACATTTATGTGATGAATAAGATGGATAAGTATCAAACCTATAAATATATTATAATGGGTGTTACTTTCCTAATACATTTATCTAATGGAATATCTGTAATGACATGATATGTATAAAATGCTTTGATGAGTGAGCTTTCTCAACACAGTTATTTGATGAACTACCTTACATAATATGCCACTCTTAGGTGCCTCAATATATGATTTATCCAACAAACACATGAGATTCAATGGTCACTAAAGGGTTATTTGGTTAGCTAAAAAAAGAATGCAGTGTAAAAGAAATCCAATGTAAAAGAGAATGCAGTGTATTTGAAATACTTTGTGGTTGTTTGGATAGATGTAAATTAAATTCAAGAATTTATTTATTTTTTGGTGTTTTGTTTTAAGTAAAATTAATGTAAAATTGGCACCGGCGGTGGTGGCAAAACTACAGTGATGGATGGGTGGACGGTAGTTATCATCTTCACTTTACATCGACCGATCTAAAGTAAAATCGGCCAAATCGGATAAAATTCTTTTTATTGGATTTGAAAAAAATGATGAAATAGAAATTCATTGAAACTTTACATTGTATTTCTTTTTCAAGCAACTAAACACCTATATTTTATTTTTCATTGAAAAAGGAATGCAATCACTTAACCAAATATCCCCTAAATAGGGTTTTTATTGCACTACACTGATAGCTAATAATGACTATCCAACCAAACATTAAAAAATCATACATGTCAGAACTACAATATGCTTAAGCATACCAACTACCTCTAAGCACAAAATGTCAAATTCATTATATTTGGAAGTTTATGAATCAAAACTTAGAAAATATGCACAAAAAATCCAATAAAACTTATTCATAAAATGCTAATATGATCATCATAGCATGTCAAATGTGACTTTATATAAGATAGAATACGGAAAAATGACATATCTAGAATTCCATATTTACATAAACTCTAACTCAAATTGAGCCACATAGTCAAATCTGATTAAATTATTAAAAAAAAAAAACTTCAAATCCAAATTTATATAAATTGTCTTATTTAAATTTAAGTTCACAAAATGTTGAACTCTAAAAAAATTACTCTTCATTTTAATATTAAAACTTTTTTACTTAAAATTGCACTTAATGCTCAATGTTAATTTTCAGAATGACCAACATCTAATCAATTATAAAAATTCAATAATTTTAATTATACAATAAGAATAATTGAAGCCATATGAAATAGCATGATAAAAATAATACTTTAGTTTAAATGAGCCGGCTAGACCTTTGTTTGTGTTTGGCTCGAATTGTTTGAAATATATCACATAAGCTCGAAATGACTTGAAAAAGTAATATTCCGAAGAATATGGAGGCGAGAGAATTTGAACTTGGGCCAATTTTTTTAATGTCAAAAGCTCCAACTACTAAGCCATGCTTTCTATCGTGAAATTATTTTGTATGTTTGTGTGTGTATAATTTTTTATTTCGAGCTAAAACAAGCGAACATTGAATGAACAAGAATTGCTTACATCGCTCATTTATAAATCGTTTAAATATTTGTTGTTACACTGCTTAACGAATGAGTAACACTACTGCTCACTAACGAAGTCTTTTTTGACAACCCTATTTTTAAAGCTTGAGGTCATACCACATTAGTTCCAATCGACTGTCCAATTTTTGTCAAAATTCTATAAGATCTGATCATGTTCTCTTTCCAATTCAAAGTAATATTTATATGTAATAAATGCCAATTTGGTCCCAATGAATGGTTTTCAACCCTATATGCATGTTCCAAGCTTTGAATGTATCAAATTGGCACAGTTATAACAGAATCAAGAAACTACAACTTTGGCTTTAACTTGTATAAACAAAGTGTTACCATTTTTACATGATCTTATTAAGAAATTTCAAATATTACAATTTACACTAAAGAGTTGCCAGAAACATGCTGTGAAAACATCTGCTACAGGTCTTACATGGCTCATAGATGCTCATAAGCATTCTAAGTTAGATATAAAAATGCGTGAGCTTATATCTTCACTGCTTACACATTTCATACAAAGCTTCCATGTACAGCTAAGGTATTTACATCTAGTAAGAAATATATGATGGCATGTTCTCTTTTGATCATATGGATTATGATAAGTTGCACCATATATATCTTGTTTGCATCAGCGAGATCATAAGAGTAAAACAGCTCACAGGACATTTTAAAATACAAACCTGACAACATCAATAGACTACAAAAATGGAGCTAAGCTGCAAGTATCATCAATAGAGTATAATTATGTTGCCAAGTCATATCCTTATCGGGCTTTATTGATTGATGGAAAAACTGGGCAAGGGTTATGTTTACTTTATTCATGCCAACAATTTCATTGAGGATTCCGGATTTGTTACCCTTTTTTTTAATGGTTGCCATTCTATTGTTCTTTCTTGTGCATCTTGTAACGTTTCTCAACTGTAGCACCACCTATCGCTAAGTTTATATTAGTTAGCAAATTTCTTATCGAGTGAAGATGGTAGGCGAATGCTACAAACTGTGTCCTTAATGTTCCATTATCTTGGTTTTCAGTACATAGTTTTGGAAGGAATATACATAGTTTTAAAAAAGGCCCATTTATGTATCAATTAGCAAACAAATTAAAGCATTTTAAGCAATGTTAAGTGCAGCAAATTAAGGAGACAATGTTTCTTTTTTTGGGAGTTTTACATACATACCACACAATTCTTATGTATTTACATATCTAATATCTAAATTTTAATATTTATATATATAATAATTAAATCTTTATTATCATATAAAAAATATCACTATCACTATTTTTGTTTAAAATTGAAATATTGTGCTTGAACGTGCAATATAGTTGTAAGAAATGATGTGAAGACTCATAGGGTTGAGTTTGAGTGCTTACCTTGCCCCCAAAAAAATGCATCTTCTAATACGTAAATTTTGTTGTAATTATGACATTAAAGTGTGATGCATCAACATAGTTGTAAGAAATGATGTGAAGAATCTCATAGGGTTGAATTTGAGTGCTTACCTTGGCCCCAAAAAAGGCATCTTCTCATACGTAAATCTTTTTGTAATTATGACATTAAAGATCATCATCAACAACAATAACAATAATAACAACAAGAAGAAGCCTTCATCCCACTATGTGGGGTCAGCTATATGAATCCTTCTTCTCTATTGTGTCTTATTATGTGTCGAATTCTCTTTTAATTTTAATAAACTAAGGTTGTTTTTTATACACCTTAACAAAGCCTTTTTAGGTCTACCTCTAGCTTTCTTAACGTAAAGCAAATCTAATACATCTCTCTCTAATTATCGGTCTGGATGATATGTATGTGGCCAAACCATCTGCGACTCTCTAATCTTATCTGGAGCTACTCCAACTTTTTCTCGAATATACTCATTTAGATTTTATCTCTAAGAGTAAAGCCACTCATCCACCTAAGCATCCCCATCTCTTAACTTAGTCTTATGCTTCTCTTTTGCCATATTCTACACCATAAATCATTGGGTCTTACCACCATTTTATAAAATTTTTCTCAAGTCTAAGTACTTTTCTATCACACAAACATGCATTCCTCCTTCAACCATCCAACTTGACATACTCCAACTTTTTCCCGAATAACATATCCATATATTTCACCATTATTTTGAACAATAGAGCCTAGATATCTGAAATGCTAATTTTTTTTATGACTTGATCACCCAATGTCACAACGCCACTATTAGACCTAATACAACTAAAATTACACTTCACATTTTCAGTTTTAGATCTACTCAAATGAAAACCATTAGACTCTAAGGTTGACCTCCATAATTCAAGTTTTTCTTGGACTCCCTCTCTAGTTGTATCAACAAGAAGAATATCATCTGCAAAAAGCATACACCAAGATACATCTTCCTGTAAATGCATAGTAAGAAGATTCATAATTAAAGCAAAAATATGAGGGCTTAAAGCCGATCCTTGATGTAATCTAACTGATATAGGAAAATATTTTGTCAATTCTCCTTGTGTTTTGACACAAGTAACAAGTCTAGTATACATATTCTTAATGACTTGAATATAATCAATATTAACTCTTTTCTTTTCTAGAACTCTCCAAAGGATTTCTTTGGAACTTTTATCATAAGCTTTCTCTAAATCAACAAACCATATGAAGATCCTCCTTACTATCTCTATACTTCTACATCAAACCTCTCAACAAATGTAGAGCATTCATAGTAGATCTACTTAGCATGAAACCAAATTGATTTTGAGAAACTTTTGTATCACATCGCAACTTATACTCAATTACTCTCTTCCATAATTTTAATGTCTGACACATTCACTTAATTCCTTTACAATTTTCACACTCTTGAGCATCACCTTTATTCTTACAGGAACCAATAAACTCTTTCTCCACTAATCTGACATCATTTTAATTGTTAAAATAATATTAAAAATATTTTTTAAGTTAAGAAATTCTTTGATCTCCTAAACATTTTAACACTTCTATTGGAATATCATTAAGTCATACTGTTTTTTCACACTTTGTTTTCTTTAAAGTTTCTCCAACTTCAAATTTATTAATTCGATAATAAAAATAAAATTATATATTTTTATTTAGGGTATTAAGGTTGCTTAAATCAATCGAATTCTCAGATCCTTCGTTAAAAAGTTTATCAAAATAAACTCAACATTTATTTTTTCGTTAAAAAATCTTTATGATTTTCATCATTAAATCTATTTAAACTAGATCTTTCTTCTTTATTTTTTTTAGCTTTATACATCTTATCTTCTTTAATATCCGTCTATTATATAATTATTAAAGTTAAATTTTTCATAATATATTATTTTTTAGAATCTTTATAAATCACTTTATATTTTTTTTGATTCTTTTAGTTTTAAATTAAGTTTTATTTTTTTTTTCTTATCTTATCTTATCTTTTTGCCATTTCTAAATTATTTTTATTAAAAAAAGTTTTTTTTTTCTTTTGATTCTCTAAGCACATTTTTTTGTAATTTATTTAATTTCACATTCTACTTTATTTCACATGACATTAGTTTCGTTATGAACTCAAATTCTTCGTATCTTTTAAAAATATTTTTATTAGTGTTCTTTTAGTACCCCTATTTGATCCTAAGATAAAAATTTAATTTATTTTTCATCTTCCAATCCTTCATCTTAAAATCTAAAACGGTCGATCTGTGTCTTGACTTTCACTGAAATGGCTTCAATCTTTATAAGTAATAATATCTTCATCTTTTCTTAAATAAAATATATATATCATCGTAAAATTTAAAATAAAATTTAATATAATCTTACTTTTTTTTAGTTAGTCTTAAATCAGGCGTCGTGAATCGTTTAAAATCTTGTCATTTCTATGAGCATGTATTTAAATCTCATTGATAATCTTTTTTTTTATAAAGTTATTTTTGTATTAATCTCTCCAAATCATTTAAATTTTTTTTTTTTTGAGCATACATCCAAACCTACTTGAGGAGTTTAAACACTTATAATATTGATAATCTTAGTATTAACAATAATCTTTAAAGCTATAATTTTATCTCCAATCATATTAACATTTATAACATTATTTTTCAAACTTTATCTATAATCGCAGCTATACCATTTCTAATTTGATTCTCACCTGAATATCAAAATTTAAAATTTAAACTATTAATTTTTTTGGCCTTCTCAACCTATTTAGGATTTTGAATATATAAAATATTTATCTTTCTATAAATCATATCTATTAATTCATTAATTTGCTTGTAAGAGTATTTATATTTCAAATTTCTAACTTAATTCTAGTTTCATGGATTAACTTCTTTTCTAACATCCGTTTATAATGTGAAAACTCTTTTCACTGTATTCAGGCTAGCGAAATATAGCACGGGTCTGTGGCTGGTGAATTTTTTACCCGCCAATGGCCTTTGTCTCATCAGCAAGATATGCTCTTGTTGATAAGGAGGGTGTATGTGATGCGTGCATAATCATACTATGCAAAGGTTTGTAACATTTTAGTGGGCACATGCAGGAAACAGAAACAGCAGAAGATGCGTTATGGTCTCAAGCTCGAACAATGTGAATGCTATCACATTTATGTATATCGCAATATTACTGGAGTCTGCAAAATTCCTTGGTGTAGAAGGATCGCTCATGTCCGAGAAGGAGCGATTATATTTCTTCTCAAACGAAGAGTTCTTTCCAGCCAATTGCGAAAATTGAAGCTCCTCTTGAGCATAAGCTGTAACCACTACAGATTCCTCCCTTGTTCCGCAATTTCCCATCCTGCACGACCTCAATCATTCTCCGCTGCGCCAATGCTTTCCTCTTTTTCTTCTATTCCTCGATCAGTTCTGGAGTGAGCTCAATCATGAAATTGGAATTGCGCAACACTAGCGAGAAAGAGAGAGAGAAAGAGAGAGGAAGAGAGGTTGTTCGGTCGGTCAGTAGGAGGTAACCGGAGTCGCGAGGGATGAAGTGCGGCGGGCTCGAGGAGATGCCCGTTCACTGTTGTGGCCTTTGTTGCGAGGGACGGATGAACGGGATCGGAGAGGGTCTGTCCATTCGCGGTAGAGATGGAAAAAAGAGTTTCCTTCGCCCGAGGTTTTCAGTTTTTTTTTTTATCACGAGAAGAGAGAGAGAGCACATATAAATTGCTATTCTCGAAATGGGAGATTCATTATTTATTATTATTTATTACATAAAAAAAGCAGCCACCCTTTCCTCCAATCAGCGCGAGTCAAATAGTATGGGCTGCCGAATTAAGATATGAAAGTGACGGGATGAGTGACAAAATCTTTTTTTATGTTAATCATATCTGTATTTTTATCCAATTTAATGCAGATTTCATTGATTGGAAAATCTGTCAAGTGAAAACAGATTTCTTTGATATCTTGATTAGATTTATGGGATAAACATATTTTTATAATTAATAAAAAAAATCTCTATTTTTTAATATATATATATATATATATATATATATATATAATATATATATATATATATATATATATATATATATATTTGGGATAATAAAATTTTCTTTTGAACTATTAGAATAATAATAATATTTTGATTTTGATTTTAAATATTCTTTTATTAAATTTAAATGTTATATATGAATATTAAGATTTATTTTAATAGTGACTTAATATGTTTCTTAATATTAATATATATTAAATGTATATATATATTTGTTTTTTTCTTGATATATTTGATCAAATTTTGTGATTGTGTGTTTCAAAATGTATATCATTGTCTCATATGCGTTTAAATATGTGTAAATCTTGATAAAATTATCTCTTTTTTTAATTAAATTTTTTTTTGGCAATATGAGTATTCTCCATAAGTACTTTTGATGTCTTGGGCGTAATAACATAGTCTGTTTCGTAATTGTAGATCAGCTGAATGATTTCGACGTCGAATTGAGTTACTTTTAGTTCAAAATGTGTATTATCACTTTCGATCGCTCGACGTTCACGTAGACTCGTCTGAATTAAGCACGAATAGTTTCATTTGATAGGTTTTGACATTTCGACATTAACGGTGTCATTTCACAAACAAAGGTAGTTTAGGTGTCGTCGTAGCTTGTCGATATCGTGTGACTTTTTGCTTGATCGTTATCGTTGGGTGCAATATTTATATTCTGATCAATTTCAATGTTCTGAACACGACGGCGAAGTCTGTTTGTCAATTGGAAGTCTTTTCGAATTATTTTGGCACGTGCATTTCACTCGATTCTTGAAGCTTATTCACCTGTGAACTCGACTTGACTTATGACGCATGCATGAAGGTCAACAAATATCCCCTAACATATATGATTCGCGCATGGAGCAAGTCATGTTTGTTGAAAACTGGTTGACTCTTTGGGCTGGCCATGGGTCTTGGATCACTTCAACTTTCAACTTTCATGGATTCACTTAAGAGCTTCTTCCACCATTTACTCTTTGCTTCGATGGGTTCACTGCAAGTCTCTTTCCTTTGTGTCTTCACAGATTTGTATTTCCTTCGACCCTAGCTTTGTGCTTGACCAGGTTGGATGGAGAAATCGGTTTGTTTGTTTTGAGAATTGAAATTCTTTTGCTTTAAGCAGCGGACTTTGATGAATGATTGACGATTTGTTCATATTGACTTATCATAAGTGTATGTATACTAAGTCTTGTCGCTCTTTGAGACTCTTTGAAAGGTGCATATAGTTGACCCTTCCTCATTTTTTAAAATGTTGAGTTATCGATCTACCGTGTGCTTTAATAGACTGAATAACCATGAAATTCTTTTAGTTCGACCATTGCCTTTGTGTGAATTATGAAATTGCTTTCTCGATTATGTTCTTTCTACTTTTGCGGACTTGATGAGAGAATTGGCTTTGATATGTGCTTTTGTGCTTGACTAGATCATTTGAAAAGTGATTGTAATATAACTTTGCAGGCAATATGTAGATTGATTTGAGGCAGTTCTGAATTGAGAGTTTTCTCAAATTATCTTGGTCCATTGATCAAGTAGGAAAATCTCTTGGATTCTGGTTGCTTGTAACCACTAAGCTGGATTTGGTTTGGGATTGAACAGCTACTGTCATTGTGTTGACAAGCTGGGACTCTTTCACTGCGGCCTTTTCTTATGGCTTGTTGAGTGAGGAGTGCGTCAGCGACTTAGCCATTTATGGGCTTCTTGAGTTCGACCTTTAGAACTTATTCGAGTCTTTGACTTAGGTTGTGGTAGATTGGTGATTTGGTCATCAGACTAACGAACGGGGGCTCTTTCACTACCACCTTTTCTTGTGGCTTGTTGAGTGAGGAGAGCGTCAGCAATTCGGCCATTTATGGGCTTGTTGAGTCCGACCTTTAGAACCCATCCGAGTCCTAGACTTGAATATGTAGAGGTTGATGTTTTTTTAACCTAGTTGATTGAAGCTTCCAAAAATGAGAGTTTTTCTAGCTTAATCTTCAAAATTTGACGAATCTTGGAGAGAAACTTTTGAGATTTAGGGTTATCCTTTCATGCTTGCAGTTGATTCTTTTTATTCTCGCAAAAGCCTGCAACTTTGACCATAATGGTTATAGATATATTCAAGGATCTCAACATAAAGCTCGATGTCAACCTGAATGCATAAACAAGAAGCTCTCATGTTTTACAAGGAAGGATTGAACTGCCTTGATTTATAAAAATTAAAAAAAATGTCTCCTGTCTAACAGGGGGATTGCAGACTAGTTCAAAAATATATTATAGGGTTTGAACTTCTTTAATAGTATAAATATAACGTATTTTGATCACCATATATATTTATCTAAGGATCTCGGCTTGAATTATGATGTCAACTTAGCTAAATATATAAAAATGCCAACTGTCTAATAGGGGGGCTTTCATAGTAATTATTGAGAGAATTTGGAATGTATTTAGTCTTATATTTTGTGCTATCAGACTTGTTGAAGACTTCCTCTTGAGAGTTTGAAATTTATATTTTCCTCCTGTTATGGCTTTGTGCCTTGGTGAACTTAATAGAGTTGATGGTTTTTTTATTGAGATGATAATATCTTCGATCTTATGCTTTGTGTCAGACTTGTTGAAGATTAATCTCAAAATTTGAAATTTATATTTTTCCTTCTGTCCTGGCTTTGTGCCTTAATGGACTTAATGGAGTTGATGACTCATTGGCGAGATAAGAACATATGCTTTTGTGACTTGTTAAGATTCAATCTCAAATTTGAAATTTGTATTTTTCCTCCCCTTCGTGCTTTAGTGAACTTGATGAGTTAATGACTTGTTGACAAGATAAGAACATCTTTTGTATGCTTTATGTTGACTTGTTGAAGATTTAATCTAAAATTTGAAATTTGTATTTTCCTTTCGTCTGCCGTTGTGGTTGATGGAGAAAATATTGAATTGTCTTGAAGATTTGGTGATATGAAATTATCCCAGACTTTACTTTTGTGGGCTTATAAGGATGTTTGTCAATGACTGTATAGAGCTTGTGTTGGGTCAATGACAAATAATCATTAGTCATATGCCTTGCGTGTAACGGACATGTTGAAGACATAACTCCCTTAGTTTAGTCTTTGACTTTATATAAACATTGGAGTGACTTCTTCGGTCCTTTGCTTTTTGCTTGGCTGGACTTGCTGAGGAAGAGTTTCCTTCGGTCTTCACTTTCTGTTTGACAGACTTATTGAAGGAATTAAAATTCCATAATTTTCATTGATAACAAACTCGGCTTAGCGCTTTTTCGAGTAAGGATATTTTGTTGAATTTGGAGATGACCTTACGACCATCAGAGATGAACTCCCAATCTGGGCCACTTGAACTCACCAAGTTGGAGGGATTTAGAAATTTAGATGCTCTTGTCTTTGAATTAACAAAGTAGGGGGATCCCTTATTATAGTTTTTATGGCGTATTGAGTAAGCGGACCTGTCGGCTGACTTCGTCTTGTTGTTGAGTCCGACCTTATGTACCTACTTAAGTCTTGAGCAATTGATGGAGGATTTTATCATGCTAATGAGATGGGAGATCTCTAAGTAGACACTGTGCCTTTGAGATGATCTCTGCCGTGATGTCGAGTAAGCAGCACAATTCGATCATATTTGGGCTTATTAAGTCTGCACCGAGCCTAGATTTGATGTATGAATAGAAGATGTGTTTCCAATTTGATTTGTTGTAGGTTGTAGACTTGAAAATTTCTCTTTTTGGTCGGTAGGATTTTGAGACTTGTGAACTTTGATTACATAATTTGAATATGTATATGGGGATCTTGGCCTTAAGCGCGATGTCAACTCAAAAGCCTACTATTTCATAGGGAGAGCGTGACATTTTATTGTAAAATTTAAAAAAAAATGCCATCTATCTTGATAGAGGTTTTGCTTACATTTCAAATGCATTCTTGTATTGCAAGAGAATTTTCAAACAAAACTTACACATGTAATGACAATAATTAATTTTCTCAGCACCAAGACCAATTCTCCTTCTTGAAAAGCTTGAGAATATACTGTATGATTGAATGCTTTGGACATCCTCGCTCGATAGACTTCTACATTTTGCTAATCTTGGAGCTTAACTTCATCAAGCACGTCAAGCTCTTCGATTTGTAGACATACATTCTAATCTTGGGTGAGATTGTGTTGAATGGCTACTCAGAGTGAAGGTAGTTCAACTTCAAGTAGTAAGATTGCTTCAACTCCAAATACCACCGCATAAGAGTGAATTTTGTGGGAGTACAGTCTAGATGTCACGTCATTGTGTTTTTTAAAAGGTAGTTTCACTTCGAGGCTTTGACCTCCAAATTTGCTTACCTTTTTGTCGAACCTTTAGACGGCAGATTCTTGGACCTGTGGTCCAAGTGTCACGCCTCGATGCTCACCGTACAGGACTTAAATTGGTTGACATCTTGTTGGGGTTGTAAGAGGTCTCCTTGAAGGAGCAACTCTAACCTTCCTGATGACAGGGCTTTAATATTTTCTTTTCCTTTCTCCTTCTCCCGATGCACTCTTGCATATCTGATTTCAAGTTTCCTCCGAGAAGGCTGGAACTTGATGTTGTCGGGTCCAGAATGACTGTTTGATTTGACCAATAAAGCTATTCCGCTTTACCCATCTTAGGTTGTCAAACATATTATGGGTTGGAACATTTGCTTCAGGTTTCACAGTTGGTTGTACAACTTTTTGCTTGAACAATGGTTATTGAGCACTCAATTCAACATTTCTCTTTCTTCGCTGTCTCTAGGTTAGCTTGCTTCCAAATGAGGAAGTTTCTGCGTCACTACTTCTTCTCGTGGATTCGGCCTCCATATTTATTTTTCTTCCTACCGGGACCTTTCGGTAGCGGATTTCCAAACATACGATTCAGGTGTCCGCTCCGATGCTCACCGCACAGAACTTGTTTAGAATGATCTTGAGTTCTTACTACGACTGATGATAGTTTCTATGGTGGAGCATTCTTGGCTTCTCTGATAATTAGCCTTTGATACCTCTTCTTTATAAAGTCTTTTTTCCTTGACAATCTTCAGGACTCTATGTACTCGAGCAGATAGAGTTTCAAGTTGTTTTTTTAGAATAGTTGGAGCTGAATGTTGTTGAACCCAAAAAGATTATTTAACGTCACCAGTAGAGCTATTCATTTTCACCCATTTCAAATTTAAAACTCATTGTGAGTGAGAACACTCACTTCTGGCATTAAGTCTGGTCACATGATTAGTGATTCAGGCAGCAACTGTTGAGCTCACAGTTCAACATTTCTTCTCCTTCTTTGTGTTCTACTCAATTTTTCTTTAAAAGAGGAGGCTTCAGCATCATGCCTTCCTAATACGAAAGGTTCAACTGACAAAGCAGTCGCATTCATTGGTATGACTAAAACTTTCTGCCCAGTGATGATTCTTTTCATGATTGACGTCTCAGAATAACCCAATCTTTTGAACACAAAGGCTCTCTTTTGAGGAACCTTAGTAGCAATAGTGGCCATTCTAGTTGTCCTCCTCCCCTGCACATGTTGGTGTGTACAATATGCAAGTGCTTCAAGTAGTTGATTATTTGCAATAGCGATAGCTGGGAAGTCTACACTACCAAATTGAATAGTAGTCGATCATTACATTGTTATTAGCGGATATTCTGGCTCTAACTACATGATGAAGAGTGCTCTAAAGATCCATTAAGATATAGAGCAAACAGATTAGTCATAAGGACATGATTGGCTTAGATTTAATTTTATTGAAAATTAATTTTTTTTATTTTAATTTTTTTTATACTCCACTATTACTATAGCTTAGATTCGGCTAGCCAAAAATGGAAAGAGAAACTTATCTATTTTGTGAGGACTTTAGATATGGTTCCAAGTTTTCTATAAGCATAAAGCACCTATAGTTACCCCCCTCATATCGAGAGAAAACTTTCGATTAAAATTTAGATCGTTAAATCTAAATCTAGTATGTGTGGAGTTTTGAAATTAGATTTATGAAATTCATCATTATTTAACTTAAAGCGGATGGTTGGGGGAATGATGATGCGCCCGATCTAGATTCCATGGTTTTCATCCCGGGTCATGATCGCATCTACTTAATTAGGAGGTAGTCCCCCTAAAGGGTCCTTATGCAAATATGGGTTCAAGAAATCCTTGTAGACGAGGTGAGTTTATTTAAGAGGACAAAATCAAGTCGTAGCTAACATGACTTTTTCGATCAAAATACATTAAATAATTAGCACTCAAATATGAAAGCCGTTGGGGAACATATGGTTGCACCATAATTTATTGGTGTCATTTTAGCAGTCACCAGTCGAGGAATCGGTTTATCGTCATATGCGCCTTGGCAAAATCACCTGACAGAGGGACACACGATGAGCTTAAGATTATTTGTGAAAATATTTATATTTGATTTGATCTCTTTGAGCAAAAGTTTTCTTAATTTATCGCCAAATAAGCGGTTGAAGATGGGTGGATGGATTTTACTTTAAATTTAAATAATTAATTTCATTTAATTTATATATTTTTTATTTGAATATTTGATCATTTAATAATGATTTGATATTTGAATTTGAATATTTTATTATTATAATTATTATGGAAATCCATCCGATTGAAATATTCAGTCAACACGAGCATTATTGGGGTGTTGATCACTTAGTTTATTGTTTGAGATCTTGTCTATTCTATTAGTTTAATAATAATGGATCGTCTACTTTCATATACGATTCTTCGATATATTTATTGATTAAAAATATTATAATATAATTATTGAATTTTTTAGGTTTTGTTAATGACGGTCTGATTAATCGAGAATCAACCCGTCGCAAACACTAAGTTTAACATTAAAGTATTATCGCGTGTGCAATCATTTAATTTATTATTCATATCTTGTCTATTAATTTAATAATAGAGGATTAGATTCTATCGTACAATTACCGAGATTTTATTAGATTAAAAAATATTATATATTATTAGATTTTAGGTTTTGTTAACGGACGGTCACAAGGAAACCGAATCAACGCGGATTCAGCAAGTTTAAGCATTCAAATATGGTGCAGTTATTTAAAAACAAAATTTGAAAAATTAATTGAAGAAGATTGCTTTGTATTTATTAAGAATTTATTTCTTTCAATGATTGCATGAGTTTTTGAAGACTTGAATTGAGTGATAGTTGGTTGTAATTTATAAAATTAATATATTTGAAGTCATTTAGAATTTAAGCCCGCCAATCTCTAATTTTGTGTTGTAGATTTGGTGGCGTAAGGTATTTCAGCTCTTGTTCAATTATTTAGATTAATATTCACTTGTTTGTATTTAGTTCATAGTTAATTGAGTTCTTTAAGTTTCAATAAAACTTTGCTCATGATCGTTGAGAAGCTCGTAGGCTCAACATAAGTCTCATTTAAATTCTTTTTGCTCTGAACGATTTTGATGTGGTATATAACACAACCCAGTTGTTTAGTATGAATTGTAATATAATTTGGCTGTTCAATAAGAAATATGATTTATGCTCATTGATGAGCTTTTAAACCTTCATAAATTCATCACGTCTGATATTTATTCTTGGTTGCAGAATAGTCATTAAATTCCCTTTAAACTTGTAGGTAATTGTTGGATTCTTTACTAGTTCTTTCAAAATTTCATTTGATCATTGTTCTAATTGAAAAACAAGCTTTCAAATCCATAATAAATTTTGTTTATGCTCATAGGCAACTATCAAGATCACTAGAAGCTTTACTTGAACTTTATTCTTGTTAAAAAGCAAACCCTCAAGTCCATTAAAAGTCCTATTTATGATCGTTAACAAATTGTTGAGTCCCTTGTAAGATCATTTTTATTTAAAGACTTTTAGAATTTTATATGTAAGTTTATTCTTTAATTTATCATTCTCAAACAAGCTCAATTTAAGCATATCAACACTTTTATTTGTTCTTGTTTAAGTCTCTAGCAATTAAAATCTCCTATATCGTCGATGCGGAGAGCGCTTAAGATAATCGGTGTTTTCTGCGACTATCCCCGTTCTTGAAGCTAACGAGATCTCAAACAATCATGACATATTCGGAGCATATCATATCCATACTTGTTGAGACATGGGTCTCATCGCCCCGAGGACCTGCTTTTGCAAGGCGAAAATCACATAGCTTTGCTGTATATCTCTAGTAATATATTTGATGTCTTAAAATCCCGGTAGATAACTGGTTTTTTCCTCATTGGGAAGGAAAGCCAAGCCCTTAGCAGCACCACATGCAATCATCATTCTTTATGCGCAAGGTAATGGAGCAGTTGTCTTTCGAAACAAGTGATTCTCAAGGCTGCCTCGAAACATGAACTCATAGACAAGAAGTCTATGATCATCCTCACAGCAGTATCCAATCAACTTCACAAGATTAGGATGCCTTAGTTGTCCAAGAAATTTAACCCTCGTGAGCCATTCTCTGTCCTTGAAGACCCTCCCTGTTCAGAACTTTCACAGCAACTGGCAGAGATTTGAGGCCAACCCTCACATTCTCAGCATATATCCCTTATAAACAGTTCCAAATCCACCTTCACCAAGAACATAATCTGAACGGAAGCTCTTCGTTATGGTCTCAAGCTCGAACAATGTGAATGCTATCACATCTATGTATATCGCAATATTACTGGAGTCTGCAAAATTCCTTGGTGTAGAAGGATCGCTCATGTCCAAGGAGTGATTATATTTCTTCTCAAACGAAGAGTTCTTTCCAGCCAATTGAGAAAAGGGATTATTTTTAAAATAGGCATATTATTAAGTGTAATTAGCAATTTAGGCATAAATTTTTTTTTTTTTTTTGAAAATAGGCAGTCATTCATAAAGACCGATGACGTGGAAAGCGTCGGCCGTCATTGACGGACCATTTGATCTGCCAGCCGGTCGTCAGATCAAAACGGCCAACTAACGCCCCGCGTCAGGCGGTGAGACGACTACGGTTTAAATTTTTTTTAAAAATGTGTATCAATCAGTATGATTTTCTAAAATGACTAAATAAAGATCAATAGGAATAGATAAAATTTTCCCATGAAGGACACTTTAATTAACCGCCGCTCATTCATCACATTCAAGCCTCTACTAGAAATAAATATCACGGCATATCTTGTTTATGCTTTATTGATTCATGATATTGTGAGAAAGAAGACGATCTATATGCTTTCAATAAACATAAGAGAAGCTTTCAACTGAAGGTATCCAGGGATGTTATATTTAGAACAACGATGATGTTTTAACATACATAAATTTGCTTTAAATAGGGAATGCCGTTTTCAAGCGAGAAATAGCTCATGCCATAAAACATGAATACAAAATAACCTACATGAAAGGCAACTTAATAAAGTCCTTCTATGATGCAAGTTAGAAATAATAAAGTTAGAAAGTTCAATAAGGTACTAAAGCTAGAGAACGATAACGCACATCTGCGTGAGATTAATTATTGCCTGATAAATGAAATACATATAGTAAAATGAATAAATTATTTCTAGAAAGAAAATAACAAAAATAAAAGGTTTACTTGTTTCATATAATAACCACGAAACACATACAACAAAATATAATCCGTATGGATAGAATATAATAGTACATCGATCTCGATGATGCCTACGATGCGGTGCATCCTCTAGTATAATGGGCGGTGGTGGTGGCAGCCTCGGCGATGCTCACATGCGGTCCTCCGTTGACTACTTTCGGATGGTTGTTGCGTAATGTAATCTGATCCATACGGGAGTGTCATATGGAATGAGGGAGGTAGGAGGAACGGTTCTTTGCCAAGGGTGCATCTGCTGATAGATCACCGTCGAATCTGTGGTGGGCGTGTAAATGTATATGTAGATGGTACGGTGGAGATGATGGACCAATATCCATCAGCCGCCATCCACGTCGAGTACGCGGAATGCTAGTGTCCGTCGGTTTAAATATACATGTTTTGCAAGTCCGCACAACCCCCCTCGTTGATTGATTGATGAATCTACGTATCCGCCTCCCAAAATAGCGTTGGAATATATCCGGTATTCAATATGTGCTCATGCGTTAACGAGCGCGTGTATGATGTAATTAGAAAAAAATGATTATCATAGTTAAGAAATCGCTTACCATGTGGTCGATCTCAGGAGCTCGAGGGTAATACGTCTCGGGGAGTCTGGGTGCCTTCATATAGTGAAGCCGATACCATCTCATGTATCGATTAATGGTCGCATTGGGTAGAGTCTGCACTAACTCCGTCGCTCTCCCACCATATATATCGGTGGTAAGCGGTCCATGTAATGACTTTCCCTCAACCATCCACTCGAAGAAGACTCGGTGCAACCTCGGTCGTAGTGGAAGGCCGAGCTGCTGAACCACCACGATCGGGTAGGTGCCACTCAACTCGTTCCAATAATCGATACTCTCCAACCATATGTCATCCCCATGTAAGCATATATCTGACGGCGTGGATCGAACTCGTATGGCTCCCGGATCACTGTGTTGTTTGAGATGAATATTAGGGTTGCTATTTACATACAAAAGTTGTCCCAAAAATGCACTTACAAAAAACATACGCATCTGGTAGCCATCTAGCTCGTCTCGATAAACTCTAATATGTCGGCTCACCTCTCGGACAAACCCTTCATTCCTGACAACCCACGAGCCCATATGCATCGGGTATGGAATATATAACGTCGGTTGCAACAACATGCTCCACACCCATACCTGCCAGTAAGCAACCGAATATTAAAGCGCGCGTTGCTTCATGGAGCTCCTGTATAAATGAGCGGCTGCTCTAATGAACTCTCGACGTGTCAAGATCCTCCGGTGGCGGAATCAGTGAATCTCCGAGTGTAGCATAAGGAAGCGACCAATGGCAAAAGAATGTAGCTCGACATGCATGCTAAAAGCTCTGGCGGATCTAAGTAAGAATCTACATGTCGTCGCGAACACCGTAAGCAAACAGTCTGTTCTCTTGCCCCATTCGACTCGATGTGATGTCGGTCGGATCGGATCGTGATGATAGGCGATTATGCGGCTCGGATGTGCTCCTATCACTCATCACGGCAATCCGTACGATGCCCCGTCGCCTCCAACAACATTGGTCCAATAACGGAGGTCGTATCGAATCTGAGGATCATAACATCCGCGATTGGCCATCTCGCCAATGGGCAAATGGAATGAATTGTGCGAGAAGATCACCGTTCCACGAATCTTTGTGAGAAGGTGGTGATCTATCACGAATATCGCATTTGGGACACACAATCCAATCCAAGTCCGTAAGGCGGTGAATCTAGGGGAGTTCACGCCACTCTTTGAACATAAGCGTGTGATGACATATCGAGCGGCACGCGCGGTGAAATTTTATTTCAAGCGAAAAATAAGAAAAAATACACGGCTTGACTTACAAAATCTTACCAGTCGATGTGCTGCTCGACCCCGTGGTCGCTACTAGGGTGGATCGGGTAGGG
Source organism: Cymbidium sinense (assembly GCA_021442155.1). NCBI lineage: Eukaryota > Viridiplantae > Streptophyta > Magnoliopsida > Asparagales > Orchidaceae > Cymbidium > Cymbidium sinense. The sequence goes on from CM038217.1 coordinate 29,284,409, forward strand.
CAGTCCACTACAGTCTCCTCTGCATGTCTTCGCCTCCTGCGTGCGGGGCGAGCACCTTCTTCGGCAGACGTCCTACCTACAACAAAGGCAAATCAATTGAATTCAAACTAGTTGACATGAAAGCTTTAGTAATATAAAGATAGATTCAGTGGCTTTGAAATAATCATCCCAACGTGATGAAGAACAAATTATGAATACAAAAAATCTTTTAGAGCAATATTTCTGAATTTAAAACTGTTAGAAACAAGCATCACCCCTTGCATATGCCATACCAAATATGTATACTTACAAGATTTAAGAGAACAAATAGATTAGATTGAATTGTAATCCTCATCCTAAATATTCACACCCAAATATGTTAATGATGTTTTACTTCCAAATTTCTACAACTAACCTCAATCTACTAATTCTTTCTTACTTTACTTTTTCCAATTACATATAGCTAATTACACAACCACCCAGAACTTAATGTTTCCTAATTACACATATAGCTAATTACATATAGCTAATTACATAACCAACAAGTTTGAGAAACATTGGAAGAGATGAATAAGGACCTGCTACAATGAAACAATGAGACACGTAAAGCAGTTGCATCAACATGTAGAAAGAGTATATGTACATAAAAGACTGAAAATCAAAGCGAACTCACAAACTACAGCATAAAGAAAAGAGTGTATGTACATAAAAGACTACAGATGAACAGATGCACAGATGACTTCATAATTCTTCAAAGACTACAGACCAAAACAACAATGAAATTCGTTCGGCTCCATGACGCGAGCGTGCGAAATATGCTGTCGTCGGTCGGTAGCGTTCGACCAACCGGAGAGTTGTAGAAATCCGTTCGGTTCCAGCGATATGAATTTGCTCCATTCCGACACCGTTTGACCGTGCGGGATTTACGCCGGTTGCGTCACATTTCCTGCACAGCGCAGCGATAATCGCGAATATGAAATCTGCTGCTCGGGCATCGGCGTGTTAAACAGAAAGTCAGAGAAATCCGTTCGGTTGGAATGTTCTCATTCGCAGCACGCGGCCGCGGGATTTCGCCGGTACATCACATTTCTGCGTGTCGGTTCACGCATGTCATTTTCACAATTGATCGTTGAATGATTTGGCGGATTGAGTTACTTTAGTTCAAAATCGCGTTATCACTTTTGGCCTTCGGCGTTCGTGACTCGTCAATTAAGCGAGCATTCATTTGATAGATTTTGGCGTCTCGGCGATTGCGTATTTCGAACAAAGGTCGTTTAGGTGTCATCGCAGTCTTCCGACTCCGATATGTGTCTGACATTTTGATGGCTCGATCGCTTGATCGGTTGATCGTTAGATTGTGCAATATTTATATTCTGATCAATTTCGACATTCTGAACGCGACGATGAAGTCTGTTTGTCGATCAGAGGTCTTTTCGGATGATTTTTGGCACCGTCAAGTGTATTTCAGCTCCGATTTACGCGTTGAAGTTCATCAAATTCACCTTATGAACTCGACTTGACTTATGGCGCATGCATGGAGGTCAACACTATATTAGCACTTGTTAGACATTATGATCAGCCTATCCTTGTATATCTTAAGATTAAAGCTAGGATTATAGTTCTTTTTTGTTTTATTTAGTGATGTATCGATGGACTCAAAAGTTTGTTTATATATAATTATGTACATTGTGATAGATATATTTTTTTTTGTCATGCCTATCACAATGATGCCCTAGGTTAATAAAAGTTAATGAAAAATATATGTTTATGCAATGATGTTTATTTATAGTTTTATTTTTTAGGCATATATTAATTTATAAAATTTTTACAATTATGTTGGATAATTCACATACTTTGTTCATTATGGAATTACTTTTCTTAGACTATTAGAATTTAATCAAAATAATATGATCAATATTAGCATTGGATTAATAGAAATGATCATTAGAACGTATGAAGCCTAACATAAGATTAATTTCTCCTTGGACATCTTGAGTTTCTTAGTGTCATATGCTCCATGCTTATTTTTCTTTGGATTTCATACTTATATTTCTAATATTTCAGTGTTCCTTTATGGTATTTGAGAATCCTACTTTTTTTAATATATTATCTTTGATATTATATGTCAGAGTCATAACATTACTTGAGAGTACTTTTAAAGTTCAATCATTTTAGGGTATAATTAATATTAGGAGCTTGTTTTTATTTTTATGAGGAACTAGACCTCAAAATTTTGGATAGAGAAAATCTCTATTATATATTTTATTACTAAATATATTATATTTTGAAGCCATAGAATAAGCTGCTTTTTATCTTTTGAGATATCCAGTCCGCCTCTCTATGAACTATATAAAAGACAAACGCATGTGTATTTGTCTACCTTTCATTGGACCAACGATGGGATATATTATCTAATCATATGTTTCGAACATTAGTTAACTGAGTGAAATTAATATGAATAAATATTTCAAACGATTTATAAGCGAGTTGAACTGAATAATCCGTTCGTCGTATGATTTCAATAAAAAAAAATTAAATTAATATATATATATATATATATATATATATATATATATATATATATATATATATATATATTTTATATACATATCATAACGAAATATAGTTTTGGTGGTTTAAACTTTTGTTATACAAAAGATTGGCTCAAGTATGAATCTCTTTTCTGATTTTTTTGGATTCTTTGCGATTTAGGCTATTTCAAATAATTGACATAAATCTTGAAATTTAATTTTTAAAACATGAGCAAAGTAATTTCAAATGAGTTGAGCAGCGACAAATTAGTTCGCTCAAGTTCGGTATCTTTATTTTTTAAAGGTGCTTCTTCCAAAGCCACAACATTATAATAAGATTTTTGATGGCTCAAAGTAGAAAGATAAAAGAAGTACCATCCTTTATTAAGCTTCATATTAATTATAGAGGTAAATATAAACCCTAACTTCTTGCAAACCTTAAACAAGTTCTTTCTGTGCAAATTAAAACACATTAGATTTCTCAGAGCCTTAGTTATTTAATCGGTCAATTATATGGTTGATATTTTTTTTCCTACATCTCAATGGTCTAATCATAAGCTAACATGCACCAAGCAACTGAAAGGGATGAATTTTTGAGGATGGGATGATGTGTTTGATGACTCACCAAAGATTTCTCTAAAAGATAAAGACTTTACAATCTCATATAATTAAAGAAATCTTGCTACCATAAAAATAGTGCACTTGTAATAATAGGTTAGAAATGATACAATTTTATTGAACAAATAAAATTATTTAAGATATAATTATTTAAAAATTAGCCTTATAATATTATTTAATATGAAATTATTATAGTTTAAGAAATATTGTTGTCATATAAAATAGTGCACTTATATATATATATATATAAAAAAAGAAATGATAAAGTACTATTGATCAAATAGAATTGTTTAAGATATAATTATAAAATCAAGAAGCTCTACAATGTTATTTTAATAATGAAATATGAGGAGTTTCATCTTTTCAAAGACAAGTAATTAGCTATGTTGCTGCATGCTAGAAAATTCACGATAATAGAGTAAAATATTATATCTTAGTTTTGCATAAAAATCTAACACATAAATATAATTATAGAGAGTATAGGAAATATTAGAATTTTAACAAGAAAAATTTAGGAAAAGAAAACAAAATAAAAAATTATTATGCCTAGTCCAGTTCAAATAATCCACTATGTATCTTGAGTTACAAACTTTCACTTTTCTCTTAAGATGGAGGAGAGGGGGTCGCAAAGTTATAACTATAAAAGAATTAAGCTATAACATCCTTTGAATTATATTACATCGATTGTGTAATGGCAACCAGTCTTTGATAGTCTCTAAAGATTGGCGATAATCACGGGTGATGATCGGCAATGACAATGGATGGTGATAATAAAACTTATTGGTGGTGATTGCCTTTAAGTTTTTTAATTGAGCTGTTCACTTCTTCTCACTCCCATGATAGAATGAAATTTTATTTATAGAATTTTGGAAGTCATTTTGATAACTTTAGTCAAAATCAAAAAATATTTTATCGGATGATCCATATTGATTCTTTGATCATAGATAATTTTTTGAAGATTTAAGTGCCTTAATGATATTTGATTTTACTGATCTTATCCTTGTTGGATTCCTCTCATTTAGCCGCTCTATTCGACTATAAATACGCTAGATTTGCAGATCGTTTGACAATTCAATTAATATCTTAAAATTTTTAAGTAGATTTAAGTTTGATTTAAGCTCATTTGGGCATACATCCATCCATTTTTATTATTGGTGAACTTATCTCATCGAGTTATTGAATATTGTTAGTTCTTAGAAGCGAGCCGATCCTTATTCAATAGTTAGTAGGTTTTGGAGGGGAATTGCTCTAAGTGTTTTTATACTTTTGAAGATGGATTTCATTAGCCATTTTTTCTAAATATCAAAGATAATATCTATAACTATTTCAAATTATTTAATTTGAAATTGAATTAGAATTTCAAATGAGAAGGACTAAAAAGTTATCGTATAGATGAGTAAATTTCTAGTGTATATGATTATAGGACAATTTAAAAATAAAATTTCAATATTTTAAATAATTTTCTCTTAAAATATGAAGATGAGAGACATCTCGGTCTATTGGATGGTAGATGAAGATGATTAATAATTGATTATGACAGTTGTTTTTAAAAATATTTATAAAATTTAAAAATAATTTTGAGTATTTTAAAATGATATAATTTATTTTTTAAAAATAAAAATATATTAAATACATAAATATTTTTTAAACTAATATAAACATAAAAATAAAATAAATTTAATCCCAAATATATATAGAATAAATAGATTGAAATATAATCATGATAAATCTTAAAATGTATTGTATTAAAATTTTTTTGCAAAAATTATGAATACTTGTATTTGTATTTGTGATTAATGTACTGTAAGTTGGATATCATTAAATAATATTATGTGCAGTGTTTGAATATAATTTTATTTCTCTTATTAAATCAAATACAGATATTTGATAAAATAAAAATTAAATATAAGATGTTTATATTTAATTGATGTTCAAATGCATTTCAACATCATATTATTTGGTAGTGTATTTGGAATCTGCTGCATTCCAAATCTGGCACATTTCAAACGTTTGGTTAAGTAAAGTAAAATTTTAGTGATTTCAAATACAAGAAAGGCGTTCGTGTATTTAGAATTGTCAAATCGGCAATTCAAATACAAACCAATGTAAAGTGATCGTGAGGGACCAGCGGCGCCGTCGCTGCCGCATGGGTCTCGCCAGCCGGTCGCATCGCCCATGCATCCGCCGCCGCCGCCGTATATCCGCCGTCCGCGCCGCCACCGTGTGCCGCGCCGTAGCCGTCGGTCGTCGGCATTATGGCCGCCACCGTCACACATTACACCGTACGTCCAAACCTTCAATTTACTTTTACATTATATTTTGTCATTAAACAAAAAAATATAAAATCGTGAATTTGTAGAAACTCTCAACCAACAACTATAAAGAATTCTTTACATTTTTTTTGTTTACTGTACTTTTTTTATATTACATTCAAATTAAGACAATCAAACATTCTCTTAATATATTTTTCAAAATTTAGCCATTGTTATAGTTGTTAAGCATGTCATTTGCAAAAAGAGCCATGGATATTTATTTACCTCGTTTTGCAGGAACTTATCAGTACTCTCTTTTACTTCTGACAGAAGACAATGGGCAACCGTTGGATTGGTAAGACCCTTCGTAGGATTCATGAAAACTAGCCGTTGTAAATAAAGCCTGAAGGCATTTACTCATTTTTATTAATGTCCAGACATCAATGCCCTCTCTGTAAAAAAAAAAAAAGAAAAAAAGAAAAAAAGAAATCCAAACAAACAAACTAGCCGTTGGCTGCAGAAGAAATGAAGAATTGAAGAGAAAAAAAATCGAGTTCGCCAGTCACAAAACCATTCCAACATCTAAATTTATTGAAACCTCTGCCGTCTCCCTCCATTCCTTTCAGAGGTCGTCCTCCTCCCTCATCTGTCTCTCCATGTTGAGTAAAAGATCCAGCGATCAACTGGGGAGGAAGAAGGAGAAATGCAAGAAGGCCGAGCTGCTTCGGCGCAACCACTTGCTCCTATTCATCCAAATCGCAGCATTTCTTCTTATCATTCCCTTGTCGAATCCATCCTGGGATGGAATCATCATCACCAGGAAGACTATGAAGGTCTGCAGGCCTTTAAGCACGCCATTGATGATCTCCGAGGCTTCCTGAGGAGCTGGAACGGCACTGGTCTCGGCGCTTGCTCTGGCGCCTGGGTCGGGATCAAGTGTGTCCGCGGTAAGGTCATTGCGATCCAGCTCCCATGGCGAGGTTTCGGCGGCCATATTACAGAGAAGATAGGACAGCTTAACGCCCTGCGCAAGCTTAGTCTCCATGATAACGACATCAGTGGCCAGATTCCCTCTGCTCTCGGCTTTCTTCGTGAACTCAGGGGAGTTTATCTCTTCAACAACAAGTTCTCTGGCGCCATTCCGCTGTCCGTTGGCAGTTGCATTGCGCTTCAAACGCTCGATCTCAGCAACAATTTGTTATCCGGGACCATCCCCTCTTCGTTGTCAAATGCTTCCAGGCTTTATAGACTTAATCTTAGCTTCAATGACTTGACTGGTTCGATTCCTGATGGTGTTGCTAGTTTGCCATCTCTTACATACCTTGTTCTCCAGAACAATAATCTCTCTGGTAGTATTCCTGAAACATGGGGAGCGTATCAGCTTAGAACCCTCAATCTGGATCATAACTCCATTTCCGGTAATATTCCAAAGTCTTTAGGTGGATTGGTGTCACTGCGCGATGCGGTTTTGAGCAATAATAGGTTGAATGGAAGTTTTCCGCTGTCCATATGCAACCTCTCCTCCTTAGTCCAGCTCAACCTTGAGAACAACCGAATTGGTGACAGGATTCCAGCCGCCATAGATGCGCTTAAGAACCTATCTCTCCTCTCCTTGAAGATGAATCGGTTTGACGGCGAGATCCCGGAAACCTTAGGTAACATTTCCAGTCTTTCTCAGTTGGATTTGTCTGATAACAATCTCACTGGGAGGATTCCTTCCTCTCTTAAACATCTGGTGAATCTTACCTTTTTCAATGTCTCTGATAACAATCTTTCCGGCCAAGTTCCTCCTTTTCTCTCCATGAAGTTCAAGTCAAGCTCTTTTTTAGGAAACTACCTGCTATGCGGGTACAGTAGCTCGGTCCCCTGCCCACCTCCGCCTTCTCCAAGTCTCCCACCACCATCTATTCCCCCAAAACACAACCACACTAAATTAAACACCCTGGATATCATCCTCATTGCTGTAGGAATCACCCTCGTGCTTCTTGTAGTCCTCTGCTTTGTCCTTCTCTACTGTTTAGTCAGAAAAAGATCAACTTCCACTGCGAAGCCCGCCACGGCAGGAACCGGCGAAAGAGGCGAGAAGCCTGGGCCAGGCGCTGGGACTGAAACGGAATCCGGGGGCGATATCGGAGGGAAGCTAGTCCACTTCGATGGGCCACTAGCGTTCACCGCCGACGATCTTTTGTGTGCGACGGCGGAAATAATGGGGAAAAGCACGTACGGGACGATGTACAAGGCGACGCTGGAGGATGGGAGCCATGTTGCGGTAAAGAGACTGAGAGAAAGGATTGCGAGGAACCAGAAAGAGTTTGAAACTGAAGTAAATGTTCTGGGAAAGATTCGGCATCCTAATTTGTTAGCTCTCAGAGCTTATTACGTTGGCCCCAAAGGAGAAAAGCTCCTCGTTTTCGATTTTATGCTTAAGGGAAATCTTTCATCTTTTCTCCATGGTAAGCTCAATTATCGACAGTAAGAGCTGAATCATGATATAAATACTGATATCGTTTCACTGCCATTGCAGCGCGTGGACCAGAAACAACCATAAATTGGCTAATGAGAATGAAGATTGCAATGGGCGCCGCCCGTGGCTTGCGGCACCTCCACGTCGAAGCAAACATAGTCCATGGAAATCTCACAAGTGGCAATATACTCCTAGACGATAATACAACGGCAAAGATTGCAGATTTCGGTCTCTCCCGTCTCATGACAGCGGCCGCAAACTCTAACGTCATAGCAGCCGCCGGAGCTCTGGGATACCGAGCGCCGGAGCTGTCGAAGCTGAAGAAGGCGAGCACGAAGACGGATGTGTATAGCCTCGGTGTGATCATACTGGAGCTTCTAACAGGAAAGTCGCCCGGTGAGCCGACGAACGGCATGGAGCTGCCGCAGTGGGTGGCGTCGGTGGTGAAGGAGGAGTGGACGAACGAAGTGTTTGATGTGGAGATTATGAAGGATGCGGCAGCTGGGGATGAGTTGCTGAACACGCTGAAGCTGGCATTGCATTGTGTTGATCCGTCGCCGGCGGCGAGGCCGGAGGTTCAGCTGGTGATTAAGAAGCTGGAAGAGATTATACCGGAATTATCGGAGGCAGGGAGGGAAACAGAGGAAGTGGGTGGTGGCTGTGGGGGAGAAGTAGGAGCATCTACATCTGGGGAAAAATGAGGGAGACGCAGTTCTGATATTCGAATTATTCGAATTGAGTGAGTTTATTATCATCATTATTATTTTATAATTAATTTCAGTCCTGTATATAAAGCTGTTGCAAGGTAGTTTTAGATTATTGACTGCACCTACTCCAGGCGATGAGTTTTGGGTGATGATTATTTTTTCTTGTTGGAAAAGAGGCTGTCTGTGATATTTTAAATTCATTTTATTGAATGTTTGACATTAAATTTCTTCATGGGGGGATTGCCCCTACAAAATTGCTAATAAAAGTTGTACCAACGCCAAGTCATAATATATATATTCTCTCTACTTTTTAAAGGAATTTATGAGGTCACTAAGTCAATAAAATTAATGCAAAATGAAATAATTATATTTGAAGTCTAATCAAAAAAGAAGTTTGACTATGTATTTCTTTTAATACACAATTTTTTTAAATGATATTCTTAATATATTTTTATTTATCCAAATAATACTACTATTTGTTTAATCAAATTAATAATTTCTTATTTGCGGGATCGAGCACATCATAGTTTAATTTCTCTCTTTTTTAAGGATCTTTTTCAAAGATCTTAGTAGATCAATCAGATAGCCACCCCTCACTTTTTTGTGGACTCACTTTCACTGCAATTCCATTATATGCCTTCAAGCCTTAGTGAAATTGATTTTGGTCCTCACCTCACGTTGTCAATCTTGTCCGATTTGATAATAATGGGAATTAGTTTTTTATTTATTTAGGATTTGATGTCATTAAAAAATTCATATGTTGAAATACATCGATCAGTTTGTCAATCCTTAGGATATGTCTTATTTAGATCTCTAAAATTAATACATATGCGAATTTGACTATTATTTTTCTTAATTGGGATGACACTGGCCATTCAGGTAGGATATTTTTCTTCCCTAATAAAGCCAGCATCAATTAGTTTCTTAATTTCAGAAGTGACCCGCTGTTCAATATTTAATCGCATGCGTCTAGGAGCCTACTTGATAGGGTTAGCATTATGTTCTATAGCTAGTTTATGGATTGCTATGTCGGGAGATAAACCGGACATTTTTTCATAACTCCATGCAAAACAATCCTTAAACTCAGTCAATAGCTTCACTAAATCATTGGTTTCTTTTTCATTCAATAGAGAACTGATATATATTGGGCATTGACTTCTTCAGTTCCTAGGTTGATTTCTTTGAGCTTGTCGATAGTTGATCTGATATCCTCTTCAAACTCTAGCGGTACATCCTTGACTTCAAAGTCATTTGGATCATCTGAAGTTTCTAAGCACACATCCTCATATGAGTTAGCATGATTTGAAAAGAACCTATCATATTCCAAATGGTTGGTGATGACTAAGCAGTAATCGTCATCATCGACCCATATACAATCCTAGTCCGGTCTTGATTGTGAATATGCATTTGTTGTCCCATAACCTTTCAAAGTAATCCGACCTGTGTTTAGACCAAGCATGCGGAATCAATCATTTTTTTACTAAATTAAGAACACAAGGCGAGTACCAATCAAAAGGTAATTCTATTAAATCTTTATATGAATCATCCTCAAGTTCTACATTAGCTTCTTGACTTAAGGATGACGCTCCAAGAAAGAACTTCTGCACCTTTACATTTGTGGAAGACTTAGGGGCTTTCTTAACTACAAAACCCTCAACTTTTTATGAGGAAAGTGAGGTTAGAGCTAAAGTTCCTAACTGATGTCTTACTATTTCACATATAGACTTGGATACACTTATGCTTTGCTTAGGAGCCCGATCTTCATCGTTGTCTAGCTCAACTCTCACATGGATGGGGATCTGCTATCTGGAAGTGCTAGCTAGTGTACTAATCATATTTGACTCATCATCTCAACTAGATTCTAAGTCTATATAGATAGTAGGTGTAGTCCTGGTAGTAGGGACATAACTCATATTGGGTGGCCAATAAGGAGGTCTTCCGTCCCTAGGCATGTCTGTAGATATGCCTCCTCCTTTGCCTGGTGGAGGTCGAGTCATCCTACCCATATGTTCGAATAGAGTAACGAATTGTGGGTGGAATCTAATGTCACGCTCTACTTTCTCCTCAAAGTCTATTTCTAGCACCCTTTTATTTTCTTTCTCATTTCTTTTTTGTCTTTTCTTTTTCTTTTTCTTTTTCTTTTTCTTTTTCCTTTTCTTTTTCTTTTATTTTTGAACTTTCGCCAAGTTCACATGAATAGACTTGTTGATTTTTGAGAGATAATATATCCTCATATATACCTGTGAATGGCTTAAGATCTCCTTTGATGCAGTATTCAATCCCACCCCTCTTGAACTTCATGCACTGGTGTAGAGAGGATGGAACCACATTATTCTCATATATCCACAGTCTCCTAAGAAAAACATTAAAAGATGTATCCGAGTTTATAATAAGAAACTTGACGATAGTCTTCTAATCATCTACTTCTAACGATAAAACTATAGAGCCTAAATCCCTCTCGCCTTGTTTATTGAATCCTCTCAACATCATCCTCTCTTTTGAAAGTTTGGAGATGCCAATTCTCAAGTAAGCGAGATTTTTTGGACTCATAATATTCACTTATGCACCCTGGTCAACAAGAACTCTGGATATCCTGTATCTTTCAACATCCACTGTAATGTAAAGAGGGCGGTTGTGCTTGGTGGTTAGAAGCAAATCTTCATCCGAATGTAACTCCTAGAGTGTCCTCTTAGCTGAGCCTCTTCTTGAGCGTCTGGCTAAGCATATCTTGGATCAAGAAGAGCCTTAGAGATTCCCTCATCTCTTTGGATAAGATAAGGGTGTCATATATGCTTAACTTAGTGACTTTCTAAGATGTGCTTGGGATGTTAAACCTTGGCTTGATCCTCCACAAATATATCTATGGGTGGAGCATCTTGTGGAGGGGCTATCTGCTCTTTAGAACCAATAATTTGCTTACCCTCATCCTGAGGTGCCACCCTAGGAGGTAGAACTTTGCCATTACGAAGGTTAACTTCAGTGACATCTTGGAATGATGAATTTGTAAGAAGTTATACCTTCTCATCAGGTATACCTACCACTTCTCCTATAGGATCATCGGAGTCGGATGACTCCAAATCAATCTTAAGAGGTGAACCCATGTGATTTAGAAATGAAATCCATTTCTAAATCGGAAGAATGATCAATTAGAGTTATCATTATTATTTTGTAGACTTGGAGAGTTTTCAAGAGGAATAAAATCTAGAGTATTAGTGGACAAAATGTAAGTGAAAGCTTTCTTTTGATTTCTTCTTAAATGGAGGTACATGATAGAAATCTAATAAAGTAAGCGAAAGGGGTATAGTGCTCTTGTCCAGATACAATGCTCATTAGAGAGGAGCTAGTGGAGAAAGATGTAGTAGCTGCAACGGTGGATGGAGTGATAGACTCGGACGGTGGTCATGCTACTTTGCTATCTCGGGCAAGTAAGGTAGGCTGCTGCTGCTGCTGGGCTGACACTTTATTCAAGTTGTCTTTGGCAACTTGCAAACCTTCCTTGTTGTTGGAGGTTTGAGTTACTTCAGACACTTATAAAGAAAGCTTCTTGATCTTACAGGCTACTTTTTTAGAGGTTCGAGATAAGAAAATATTCTAATCTTCTTTTATCTTAAGGGGATAACAAGTATCCCCAAGAATTACTCCGATAGAACTGGAGGGTTATTCTAACAAGTATTCCTTGAGGAAAATAATATCTCCTGACTTATAGCTGTGCTCAAGCTAGTCCTTAAAGGTGACACAATCCTCTAAGATATGACTGACCATGCGGTGGTAGGATCAATAGTTAAGATCATTACTCTTGCCCATATATTCCGGCCTCTTGGGTTCAAGTAACTAAAAGTCAAGTTTCTTTAAAATATTCTTAAGATCTTCCTAACTACCTCCCTCTTGAATGAATATAGTTTATTCAATCTATTGGCAAGAGTAAGTGGGTAATAGCTACCTGGTGATGGATATGAGTACCGTTGCTGAGTATATTATGGAGGAGGTGGCGGATTCTATGGTAGTTATGGTGGTGTATCTTTGGCCGGTGTGAAGGTGGTGGCAATGGAGGCTGCTGTGCATGAGGTCTCTCATATCAAGCTCTGACTGGCTGCTTCCCTTTGTTTACTGACACTACTTCCCCTGGATTCTTCTCGAATGCTTTCTGCCGCTTGGGCTTGAATGATTGGTCTTGAAAAGGTAACTATTTGGCTTCCTCTTATAGGCTAGCTGCTTTATTAATTAATTTCTTAAAAGTTTTGATTATAAATCCCTTGAGCATGAAAGCAACCGAGCCATGAATATTCTTGAGAAGAATTTCTATATCTTTGTTTGGATAACGTGATTCATTATTTCATATTGTTTAGACATGAGAATATAATCAATAAGAGGACTCATTGGGATTTTGTTGAGCCACAATGAGGTCACCCATAGTTACCATTTGCTGGGCTCCAACAAACCTCTTAATGAAGAGGTGCTCCAACTCAAAAAAAGTATTCACTAAACCATTGGGTAGTTCAACGTACCAATTAAATGCAATCCCTGATAAAATGCTAACGAAGAGTCGGAAGAGAAGTACATCACCACCTCCGACCGTACAACAACCATCTCTAAAGTGTGCTATATGCTGCCGAGGGTTTCCACTCCCATCAAAGATCTTGAAGGATGGTGGCACAAAACCCTTAGGATATTGGACTATATGAATTCCTCTTGGTAGGGTCTACCCTTTGGAATATATGAGCCCCCTTGGGCTTGCTCCAATGCTTCCTTCACTTGTTGTTCCACCATATGCTTTATATCTTTTTCAAGCATAGAGGTACTATCATTCCTTCGGTACTATCTAATCCATGGAGATGTACTCTTGGGTGATCAGAATGCAACAACCAGTGGTGGGCCTCTAAAAGTAGGTTGTATTGATGGAGCTTGGCCTTGAAGTGCTAGGACTGGTGCTAATAAGTCTTCAACTCTTTTCTCATCTTACTAATATGCTCATCTCTTTACCTCAGTTGCTGATGAATGTGTTGGATTGAATGAGCTGTGTCTTCTTCATCAAATGCAATGCCTCTGCTATGATCCCCAGGAGGGAACCCCTAGTGTATATGGACTTGAGTCCTCCAAGAGATTATCCTTATCTGGATCAAAACTGACCCTAACATCCTCTTCATCAGAGCAATCGCTCCCGAAGAGTTCCCTCTTCTCAATGAAGTACTGAGCGATGATCTCATCTAAAGAGCAGTCTAATCGTGCAGAGACAAACACTCATCGCTGATTAGTGGATGGGTTGTGCTCACGGACGGAGATGCACTTAACACCTATCCGGAGTGCTGGCTCTGGGAGGTCATGTCAAGAGATATGTGGTCTCATGGGTGGAGTGGTGTCCCTGGGGAGATCCACTACCATGGGGACTGCAGAACTATCCCCTTCCCCTTCTACAGCTTCCGCAGTCACTACCTCTGATGGTAGTGGTTGTGGTGGTGCGATCACGATGCTATGGGGTCGCCACTCTTTCTTCACCATGACTGAAGTAGGAGGTCGAGCAGGGGAACTCACCCTCACCTCAGTCGGTGGAGTAGATGAAGTGGGACCCTTTGGCTATAGCCGAATCACTAATGTCACTTTCTTCTCCCTGGATGTTGTCTTCTGCCTTTGTACGTGGATGGCGGGACGAGCGGTGATGGTGGTGAGGAGTGGATAGGTGTGGTGGAGGCAACACCAGCTTTATCTGGGCAGGAGCTTCTCTCTTATGGTGGGTAGTACCCATCAGTAGAATGCTACCGGTGATCGGTGAGCGTGAGAAAGTCCATGAGTGAGGGCTGAAGTGTCTGGCGTACCTACATCTCTCTCTACTAGTAATCTGTACTGATACCTGGGCCTCCTGGCCCTCTCCTGTCTGATGTATTTGCCCATACTACAAAGGATGACAAAACATAAATCAAATTGAGCCCATACTCGATCATAAGCTTTGCCAACTCTAGGCGATCTAAGTGCGCATAGACCTTCTCCACATCCAGCCTCAAAATGAACTATGAGGTGGCGAGATCCTCCTAATGTCTTCCTCTCCGGAACCAAAGAGGGGGTGAAACTTATTCTCCGTGATAAGAGGAGACACTATCCTAGGTAACTCCTCTACTGTAGACTAGGAAGCTACCTTTAGCTCCTTGGCTATGCGGTCATGATGCTTGATCTTGCAACACCGGTTGCACTGAGTCCTACTAGGAGGGGTAGCACAAGAACTAGACCCAACCTCGTGGTGGGGAGACTATCCTAAGATAGTAGTCTTCCCTTAGAAGGAGCCGAGTGCTTGGCATAAGAGCGAAGGAACCACTGAGTGCACTAGCACTAGAACTGCAACTACTACGGGAATTGCCTTAGCCTTCCTCTTCGGTGAGGAAAACTCTAAGTCAAATGACATCTCAAGATGACCGGTTTACCCACTACCTCGGCGGTTGTGAGGGTGGTCCCCTGAGTGATCTAGCCCCCCAAATCTACCAAAATGAATGAGGTGAGCAAAGTCAGTATGCGAGAGGCTGGTCCGATCCAAGGACAAATTCATCCTGAAAGGAAAAGTAAACCGAATGCCATGTGTTAAAAAAAGGCGCATTGGTGATCGAGCTATATCTGCATTTGTGGAAATATAACTTGTATCAGATTTTTGCCTTGATATTTGTTCCACACAAGTAACAGAAGTTTGGAGTTTTGAACTCATACTCAATGATTCAAATGTGTTGAGTGGAGTTCATTGGAGAGATTTGGATATTGAGGAGAGCCTTTGCCATTTGATTTTGATTTAGAACCCATAATCAACCAATTTAGGTAGGTTGGGTGGGGTTCTAAAATTTGAGGAGAGATTTTCTTGGAGTTATTTGTGTTTTGTGCATCTTGTTTAAAAATATTGATAGTTTGAAAGACATCTACTTAGCAAATTTGGGTATGCTAAGAAAAGATTGTGATTGTGTATTTGAAATATTTTTACTTATGAAGATTTGACTGTGTGATATTTTGATTTGAAAATGGGGCGTCTTACTTAACATATTTGGTATGCTAAGTAGAGGCCACATGTGCTTGATTTGTGCTTGATGATGAGACTTTCACTTAAGAAATTTGGTATGTTAAGTGAAAGTTAAATGTGGTTGTGAGATAAATTTGCTTCTCTTTGAAGATGGGAGTTATACTTAATAAATTTGGTATGTTAAATGAAAGCCGCAAATGTGTTTGAGATATATTTATTTTTCTTTGAGAATGAGACTCTCACTTAACAAATTTGGTATGTTAAGTGAAAGCTCAAGTGTGGGTTGACATAAAATTGGATCCTTATTTAACAAATTTGCTATGTCAAAATAGGGATGAAATGTGTGTTGAAAAGAGACTCTCACTTAAAAAATTTGTTCTGTTAAGTGAAAGTCAAATGTGTTTATGATTTTGAAAATGAAACTTTCACTTAACAAATTTGGTATGTTAAGCAAAAGTCAAATGTGCTTATGATATTTGAAAATGGAACTCTCACTTAACAAATTTGGTATGCTAAGTAAAAGTTAAATGTGATTGTGATTTTGAAAATGAAACTCTCACTTAACATATTTGGTATGTTAAGTGAAAGTCAAATGTGTTTATGATTTTGTTTGAAAATGAAACTCTCACTTAACAAATTTGGTATGTTAAGTGAAAGTCAAATGTGTTTATAATTTTTGAAAATGAAACTCTCACTTAACAAATTTGGTATGTTAAGTGAAAGTTAAATGTGTTTGTGATATTTGAAAAATGAAACTCTCATTTAACAAATTTGGTATGTTAAGTGAAAGTCAAATGTGTTTATGATTTTTGAAAATGAAACTCTCACTTAACAAATTTGGTATATTAAGTGAAGGTCAAATGTGTTTACAATTTTGAAAATGAAACTCTCACTTAACAAATTTGATATGTTAAGTGAAAGTTAAACGTGTTTATATTTTGAAAATGAAACTCTCACTTAACAAATTTGGTATGTTAACTGAAAGTCAGGTGTGTTTATATTTTGAAAATGAAACTTAGGTATGTTAAATGGAGTTCAATTTGTTCTTATGATTTTCAAAAAAAAAGAGAGTTCTCATTCGACATACTTGGACATGTCAAATGAGCTCCCAATGTGTTCTGAAGTCCAAGACTTTGGCAAGAAGGAGTTTTATCAGACAAATGCAAATAGAATTGAATTTGCTCTACCTTCTCCAAGGGAAGGGGAACTCTCATTTGACAAATTTGGTTATGTCAAGTGGTTCAAATATACGTGATTTCTCTTTTGTATGTGTATGATTTATTGCTTTTCGAAAAGAAGGGATACTTTAACTCTAGTACATGTGAAGTATGCTAAGTGGAGTTTCAATTTTTATATCATGATTTTATTCAAAAATAGAATCTCTATCCAACAAATTTGAGTGTGTGGGATGGAGATAGCCATTTCCAAAGAAAATGTGCTTTTGAAAAGTACATTAAAAATTATTGATTTTGATTTTTTTTAAAAGGAACCTCCTTATAATAATCATAGGATTTATTAAACGAGGTTTGGTTATATGTGTTTTGTGCCTTTTTTTGAAAATTTCATATAAATTTTTTGTGTAAAGATCTTCTATTATATGGATTTGAAAAAGTGCTTTTGGAAAGACATGTTATTTTGTATAAGGGTTTTATTTTCTTATTGTTCATGGGATGAACCTTGCCTCACCATTGGAATGGTGAAGAGATTATTAATTTTGGTCATCTCCTTTGTTTGATTAATTTTAATTTCCACCTATTGGGGGAATCGAATAGAGATTTTAGGACCTACAGGGAGTGAGGTCTTAAAACCTAAAGGATGTTGGCGAGCTTTGCTTAAGGATGAAATAAGCTAAGTGCCAACGTAAGAATGATAGTCTTAGGCCTATATAAAATATAAGTCCACTATCGATGCTTGGAGATAATAATTATCTACTAAAGATGGAGAGAGGAACTCTCCCCAACGAAGTCTCCAAAAAAATCTGTGGTGTTTATTTTTAGGATGTGGGACACCACATAGATCTTAGGGTGTACTGATTGAAGTGATCGGGTATAACATTAAAGAATGATGCACTATCTCGAAAGATAGAAATCACCACCCTATAATGGACCTAATCACCTAAAAAGGACTCCTAAGGCAAGATGTGTCTTCAGATATACCAGATATCTTTCCCCTACTTCACATGGAAAAATAAAGTAAGATTTATTTTAAGCCGGGCTTGTCAAGTCCCCTATGGAGGCAACCCCCATAGTTAATTACATCCTAAGGAATGAGAATTTCTTAAGAATACTCTCATTTAAAGTAGACAATTAGGGTCTCCAAAGATTTCAAAGTTAAGACTATCAAAGGATTGGCTATTTTAGAAAATCAAATGGGATAGATCAAGGAGAAGACTTATTTTTGGAATTCAAAGGGAGAAAGTAGAAATACTCATGAGCCTAGTGAGCATTCCAACCTACCCTATAATTGGCCTTTATATTTTTAAAGTTGAAGAGAGTTAATTATTTGAGTTGACATTTTATTAGATTGTTAGGGCTTATAATTCCATAACATAAGATTGTGAAAATGCCTAAGAGGTGAGGATTTATGCTTGTAGCCCGAAGGAAATAGCTACCTCAGATTCCTAAACTATGGAGCCTTGGTATAAAACAAAGGCATGACCTAAATCTAAGGTGAAAATGAGTATATGATTTACCTCCACAAGAGAGAATAAATCACCCGACTGCTAGACTTATTACCACATGGAGTGGTAGCCAGCTAACTCCTCATATGCTTTAAATCCATGTAGGAAAGTCTTATGCTTTGCAAGATGGCTAGGCTGTTGTTTATTTAAAAGGAGACTAAGTCCTTAAACTCACTCCCTAAGAGACTAGAGCATGAGTGGTATGAATTCATGACTTAATCTAATGCAAATTTTATCAAATTTATTTGATTCTTTTGGACTCTTTATTTTGATAGAGGCTGTGGGATTTTGTATGCCTAAATGCATAAAAATTTGATTATGGGCCAAATCAAGCGGGAAAGGGGTGTTCTTCCACCAAAGGCTCTCACAGGTTAAGCCTTGATTCTCTGGCAAAGATGGAAGCCCCCTCTTAAGAAGAATAAAATAACATGACATGCATGATATTATACATTCATTCAACCAGTTAAGGGGTTACTAAAAATTTTATTATCTTGATTTAATTTTTTGGCTTTTATGTGAGGTTATGAGTTGTTTTAAAATTTTAGTTATGAGTTATTAATTAGGGTAGAAAATTTAATTTCATCTAAGAGCCTACCACATTTAGGCCACACATTCAAGCATTAATCATAAAGAAACTATGAAAAACATGATGTTCTAATGCACAATCTAAACACAACATCAAACAATTTTATAGACTATCATAAAAGAATAAAAGGCCGGTATTTGGTTCATACGAAAAAAAAGATGGGTAGCCGAGCTCTACCCTTATACAATTCGGATTACAAAAAAAATAATACATGTTATACGTGTCTTCTTTTCTTTATTTCTTCCTTCTCTTTCTTTTGATTTGATTTGCTCCAAAGGCATCACAGGACACCCTAAGGACTAAGCCTTCTGGCCACTGCTCATCCTAATCCCCCATAACACTAATCCTAATTCCTAATGCAAAATTATATCAAAAATAGGAAAAGTAAATCTAGCTACACCTACAAAATAAATATTAGCTAAACACACCATACAACCCAAGCAGTTATATGAATAATTTGGACTTAACACCCCACATGTGGGTAACCAAGCCCACCTATCCTAACATGAGTTATGTAAGCAACCGCACATCAAACACATTTATATTTTTATTATAGTGACCCCTTAAGCACAACCCCGAAAATATGATTAGGCTAATAACGGCCTAACATCCAGTCTACGAAACATACACCCTAACATCTAGCCTAAAATATTACATCACAAAAAAACACATCATCATACAACGCCCTAACTTAGCACTAGAAGTGGTGACTTAGTATTCTAATGTGTGTGCTTAAGGCTTGTGTCAAAACTTTACTAGACTTCTTTAGTTTAAGTTTCAGTTTGGAGTTTGAATTTGTTTAAATTTTAC
This sequence comes from Cymbidium sinense, assembly GCA_021442155.1. Classification (NCBI taxonomy): domain Eukaryota; kingdom Viridiplantae; phylum Streptophyta; class Magnoliopsida; order Asparagales; family Orchidaceae; genus Cymbidium; species Cymbidium sinense. Next base: position 29,304,024 of record CM038217.1, read on the forward strand.
CTATGGGTGATTTCAATTTAAATGATTTAATGATTTATTTTTCCTTTTTTATTTCACTTTTATTTGGTTAAATGATGTTTAGGTTTTCAAGAATGAAGAGTAGAATGAGTTCCATTTATAGATAGAACTCACCCTATTCTATATCTTGACACCTAAAGAATCTAACTAAGGTCCTCAAGTATCTTAATTAGCCCATTTGAATTTATGTAATTCATTTGATTTGATTTATTTGCCTTGATTTAGAATTTAGAATTTAGAATTTAGAATTTAGAATTTGAGTTTGTTTAAGTATTTGATTGATTGATTTTGGATTAGATGTTTTGGTTTAATTACATCTTGATAATTCAATATCCTTAATATCTAATGAAGTTTAAGTTTGTTTAAGTTCATGTGTTTTTGGTTGATTAATTTTAGATTAGATATTTTGATTAAATTAAATCTTGATAATTCAATATCCTTTTAAATTAATATCTAATTCTTTTCTTTGATTATAGTTATGTGACTTAATTTCATGCTTATTTGATTGCGGTTATGGTTCATTCATTTGTAGTTAGATTAGATTAGATTAATTGAGATTTTATTTTGATTTTTAATTGAGTTTGATTCCTTGTAATTAGGATTTTATCTTTTAATCTTATCCATTTGTCATCTTTGTGAAAGTTTGGTTTGCATTTTGATTTCATACATTGGATAGTTAATTAGTTTATCTTATTTAAGTAGGTGAATGAGATTTGATTTGATTACATATTAAATTGATGAGAGTCTTTCTTAATTTAATTTAATTTGATTTAATTTGATTTGATTATCTTTATTAGTCTATGGGTTTGCTTAGGATCAATGTGATTATGTGATTAGTTTAATTAAGAAGTGTATTTATGTTAATTATGTGATTTGTTTAATTTTCAATTTGGTTTCATATTTGTTAGACTAATGAAAAAATTAATGAATTAATAATTTAGGTTTAATTTATATTTAATTTTATTTATGTTTGATTAAGCTTAGGCTTAATATGATTAATTTGATTAATTTAATTATTTTATTTAAAATGTGTGATTAATTATTAAATTAAATAAAGATTTGTTTAATTTTTTAATTTGGTTTCATATTTATTTAGGTTAATGATGTAATTAGTGAGTTAATAATATAAGTTTAAATTAGGATTTGATTAGCATTTAATTGCATTTTATGTTTGGTTAAGCTTAAGTTTAATATGATTAATTTAATTGATTTAATTAGTTTATTTAATAGGTGTGATTAAATTAATTAGTAGATTAATTAAGTGTTTGATTTGAATTAATTTTAATGTGATTTGTAAAATTAATTTAGTTTATTAAGATGATGGATTAATTTGTTATGTTTGCATTAATTAAGTGTTTGATTAATTAAGTTTAATTAAGGGTAAATTAAAATTTTTAATATTATTAAGGTTTATTTAATTAGAGATTAATGACTTAATGATTTAGGTTTAATTTAGGTTTTGATTAGTATTTAATTGCATCTTAATTATGTTTGATTAAGTTTAGTATTAATATGATTAATTTGATTATCTTAATTAGTTTACTTGAGGGTGTGATTATTAAATTTAATTAGGGTTTGATTTAAGCTTAATTTTTTAGAGTTAGCTTTAATGTAACTTATTTAAATTAATTTGATTAATTAAGATGATGGATTAATTTATTAAGTTTGCATTAATTAGATGTTTGACTAATTAAGTTTGATTAAGGGTAATTAAAATTTTAAATCATTAGATTAATTAAGGGTTTTATTTAATTAGATTAATGACTTAATTTCTCACATGTGAGTGATTTGATTTAGTTAAGTGTTTTACTTAAGTTTGATTTGATTAAAGGATTATTATTATTACCATCATTGTTATTAAGTGAATCAATTATTCATTTCAATTAAGTTTGATTATTTATGATTAGAGTTTTGATTTGACTCATTTATTATGTTTGTTTGATTTCATTAACATGTTTGATTTAGTTTTTGGTTGAAATATTTAATGGTTAATTAATTATCTTATTCCAAAAGGATGTGATTTAATCATATGTTAATTAAGTTTACTTTAATTTTATTTGGTTTAATTCTATTATTATCAAGTGATTATGTTGAATTGGTTTATTAATCAATTTGATCTTTAGTTCATTTAATGATTAATTAGTTTTAGTTTATTTATATTAATTAAAGAGTTTCATATGATTAAGACTCCATGCTTAGTGTAGGTTTAGTTATATTAGTTTGACCCATATTAAAGTTTCCTAGATTTGTTTAATTTAAAGTTTGATTTAAGATTTAATCATTTAATTGAGTTTTATTAACTTAAATAGGTTTAATCATATTTAATTTAATTTTCTCTAAGGATGATATTTTTCTGATTTGAGGTTTGATTAATGATTGCTTAAGTGCTATTTCATTTCTCATTTTGATTTGATATTTAAATTATTTTTAGATTATATTTTAATCAACTCCTTAATTGATTAAACTCTAATCTTAAGTGTTTGTTTGGGTTTCATTAAGATTCAGAAGATCATATTATTTTCTTAAGAGTCTTAGATGTCAATTGAAGTGATTTAAGCCATTTTAAAGATTTTGTAAATTTCTGAATTTTTATATGATTTATTTTATTAAAATGGACAATCTTAGCTTCAAAATTTAATTTCTCCCAATCCAGAAGTCCTTTTCACCTAAAATTTTTATGGTAGGTTTGTTTTAACTTTAGTTTCAATCCCAAAAAATTTCAACTTAATATAATATATATTTTTAGTTTAATTAATGAAATTAGATTTTTCCTAAAATTTAAATTCAACTCAAAGTATTCAGTAAAGTTTGGTGATTTTGGATTTTTCGGATTCCTCTCGGAAAGAAAAATCCAACGAGCCCTTGTTAATAATTTTTGGCTAAATATTTTATTTTTTATGAATTTTTGAATTTTGAGGTGATTTAAATTAATTTTTTTTAAAAAGGAAAATAAGATGGCAGCTGTGTGAGCCGAGGAAGGAAAAGAGACTGCGACTTTCTGGAGCATCGATCGCCGTCGATGGTCTAGATCAGATCGCACGATCGACGCACGATATGAGTCGTCTGATCACGCGAATCGTGCAATCAGAAGGTCCAAATTGCATCAGGTGATCCGAATGCTCGGGTCGCGCGATCCACCTGTGATCCGAGCTGTCCGATCCCGTGAACCGCGAGATTGAATGATGGCAGAATCGCCGGATGGTGGATTGTTTTCAACCTTTCTTTGGGAAAAATGAGGGTTTTTAAGCCAAAAACTTATGCAAATGGACTCATTTTTGCATCGACTCGCACCAAAAAAATTATATTTTCTAATTGGAATGATTTAAAGTAAAAATGTGAGATATTCTAGGAGAAATTTTTAAAATTACAAGAAAATTAATACAAAATGTGAAATTAAGGTCACTTTGAAAATTTACCTCGAGGGAGCGGTGAAGATCGAGCGAACTAGATTGTGAAGCTTTGAGTGATCTTTAGCCTCCTTTGAAACATCCTTCTTCTCCAATCACTGCCGCCTCACGAAGAGTATTTATATTTTGAGCTCAAAATGGCTCAAAGAGGTGGGGATGGGTTCTTTTTTTACTTTGGGGAGCTTTAAATGAATGGTGGTGGGAGGAAGAGATCTAAAGCCTCATCTCCCCCTCCTTTTATAATGGCCAAAAATCTAATATTTTTTGACTTTTTTGGCCAATTTGATTGTCATCTTGCTTGGGGTGGTTGGGGTGGATGATAGATTGATTGAGGACTTTGAATTTTTGCTCTAAAATTCTCTATTGCTGCCATATGATCAGCCCTATTCAATGCAAATATTGGGGAAGAGTTAAGTGCATGTGATGGGAGGAATTAAATGAGGATGGGTGGAATCCTATGTGGGGGAGGATCCATGAGAAATGTGGTCTTTGGTTTGAATTAATTTAGATTTAATTTGGATTTAGGCCAAATTAACCCTTTAGGCCAATTTGGGGTCAAGTTGACCAGTTATTATCAAATTTAATTTTGGTCAAGTTTAATAATCAATTTGGAATGAACTTGAGCCATTGGTTGTAATCAATTTGGGTTAGATCATGATTTGACGATTTGGTCCTTTAGGCCAATTTGGGTCAATTTGGATCAAATGGCCAATTGGGCTTGGTTTGGCCAAATTGATTGCAATTGATCATCTTAGGGTGATCAACAATCATGGTGGAAGGTTTTGGTGAGCTTGGTTCAATTCAATTTGGGTTGGATTAGAAGTTGGCTCAAATGGGTCCTTTAGGTCACTTTGGGTCAAGTGGACCTAAGTGGGTCAATTAGTTTGGTTTTGGTCTAATTCGAGTTTAGTTGAACTTATATATTAGCCTTATATTGAAATATAAATTCAACAATAATCAGTTTGGAGTCCAATAGGTTTTGGCTCAATTGAAAGTTTTAAGTCAAAAGGGCTAAGTTAGGCTTGACTTGGTTTGACTTGAATTTGGTTTAATGATTGTAGGTTTTATTTATATTTGGATAAATGATTGAATGAATGATTGATTTGATAGAAAATCCATTGGTTTTGACTTGGTTTGGATATAATTTGGCTAAGTCCAAAGAATTGACGTAAAGGGCTTAGATTGAGTTTGGATTTGATTTTTGATATAGTTTTGGTCATTTTAATTGGGATTTCCTTTATATTTGTAAATATAAATGAAGAAATAATTAATTTATAAAGAGATCAATTGAGTTTGATTTGATCTAAGGGAGTTCTGGCTAAGCTTATGAATGTGGTTCATATGGCTTAGGTTGGGTTTTAGGATTTGAATTTGATTTTGGGTTTCAATCATTTGAAGTAAAATTTAAAATTAGATTTGGAATTTGAATTTAAATTTAAATTTGAGATTTGGTTTGAGAATTGATTATGGATTTGATTTGAGAAAGTGTATCTAGATTGGGTTTAGGCTATAGGATAGGTAATTTCTTTAAGCCATAAGGTATAGCCTAATCTTATGATTAACACTTATAAGTCTCTAGGCTTAGGTTAAGTGTTCACCTAATCACTAGAAGTGTCTTATGACTAAGGAGTTCTTAGTGTCTAGAAGAGTCCTAAGTCTAAGAATAGGATGTTAAGAGCTCACTCCAAAAGTGAGGTCTACAACAGGTGGGTTTGGTTACCCATGTGCTGGGTGCTAAGTCGAAATCATAAATATAATTGCTTGGAAATATATGTATTTTTAGCTAACCTCTATTCTGTAGGTGTAGTTAGATTTACTTTTTCTTTTTTAATATAACTTTGCATTAGAAATTAGGATTAGTGTTATGGGGGATTAGGATGAGCATTGGCTAGAAGGCATTATCTTGGGGTGCCATGTGATACCTTGAAGTCCACCAAATTAAAGGGAAAAGAAGAAATAAAGGAGACATGAAGACTTGAAGATCCCTCATATCACTCATTCATTATAAATTTTAGTTATTCTTTCATATTTCGAGTTGCATAAAGGTAGAGCTTGGCTACTCATCTTTTCTTTTCAGGTTGTGTGGCAGTACCCGATCACACCGACCTCTAATTCTTTTGTAGTAGTTTATAAAAATATTTGATGTTTTGTTTATATTGCACATTATAAATGATATGTTTTTCATAGTTTCTTATGGTTGATGCTTTAATGTGTAGTCTGGATGCGATTAGGCTCTTAGGATAAAATTAATCTTTCTTCTCAACTAATCACTCATAACTAAATTTTAAACAACTCATAACCTCATCATAAAGCTTAGATAATAAATAAGATAATTAAAGGATTTAGTAACCTCCTAGATGAATGGTTAAATGTTTCACAACATGCCTATCATATTATCTCATTCTTGAAAATAAGGGATTTCCATCCTTGTACGATAGGGGAATGCTTGACCTATGAGGGCATCCCATGTGGTAGAAAATACCCCTTCTCATTGATTTGGCCAACAACTTTACTTCATCATGCATTTAGGCATACAAAAATCCTAAAGCCTTTGCCAAAATGAAGTGTCCAAAATCAAATAAAATTTGAAAAGATTTGCATTTGTAGATTAAGTCATTACTCATACCACTCATGCTCTAGTCTCTTAGGGTGTGTGTTTAAGGACTTTAGTCTTTTTCTAAATAAATACCAGCCCAACTATTTTGCAATTCATACGATCAGACTACATGATTTTAAAATTATAGGAGTTAGCCTACCACTCCTTGTAAGTATGCAATTTATCCTCCATTGTGGAGGCAAACCTTATGCCCATCTTCGCTTAGAGTTAAGTCATGCTTTAGCTTATGCTAAAGCTCCATAGATTTAGGATATGAGGTAGTTATTTATTTCAGGCTACAAGCATAAGTCCCCATCTCTTAGGCATTTCCATAATCTTGTGTTGTTGGATTATAAATCCTAGTAATCCAATAAAATTTCAGCTCAAATGAAATAATTCTCTTCAACTTTAAAATTATAAAGCCCAACCATAAGATATATTGGAATGCTCACTAGGCTTCTTAGTATCATGAGCATTCCCTACCTATTGCCTTTGGTTTCCAAAATAAGTCTTCTCCTTGAACTTTCTCACTTGATTTTCCAAATATAGCCTAACATTAAAATATTTGGAGACCCTAATTTTCTACTTTAATCGAGAGTATTCCTAAGAATTCACCTTCCTTAGGATGAAATTAACTATAGAGCTTGCCTCTATAGGGAACTTTAGAATCCAATTTAATATAAACCTTACTTTATTCATCCATGTAAAGCAAGGGAAAAATCTTTGGTACATTCAAAGACCCATCATGAATTAGGAGTCCTTGTTGGGTGATTAGGTCCATTGCAGGGAGATGCCACTATCTTTAGAGATAGTACATCATACCTCAGTGTCATACCCGATCACTTCAATAGGTACCCCGTACGATCTGCGTGGTTTCTCTCCATATTCATCCAAAAATAAAAATAAATACCGCAGATATTTCTAATGACTATGTTGGGGAGGGTTCCTCTCTCCATCTTTAGTATAAAATTATTGTCTCTAAGCATTAATCAATAGTGAATTTATATTTTATAGAGGCCCGAGACTATCTTTATTTTCATTAGCACTTAGCTTATTTCATCCTTAAGCAAAGCTAGCCAACATTCATTAGTTTTAAGTCCTCACCCCATGTAGGTCTTGAAACCCTTATTGGGTCTCCCTATAGATAAAAAAAATAACATTAACTAATGAAAGGAGATTACTAAAAATTTAGAACCTCTTTACCCCTAACTTGGTGAGATTCATCCTATACTTAAGAAAATAAACCTTTGCAAAATACTACTTTTCAAGACTCACGTGACAAAAGATTTGCACAAAATTCATAAAAAATTTTCAAAATGCATAAAGATAATCAAACCTCATTTAAAAATACCTACAATTATTACATGGAGGTTCTTTTCAAAATCAAAATAAAAAATTTAAAATCTCTTTTTCAAAATGCACATTTTTCCAAAATAATAAATTTCATTCAAGATACCCAACTTTGTTGAATGTAGATTCTATTTTCAAATAAAATCATGCCACAAAATTGAAATTCCACTTAGCATATTCCACATGTGCTAAATTGAGGTTTCCCCTTTTCAAAAGCAACATCACACACAAATATTCCTTTTTTGAAAACAATTCCATTTAACATGCTAAAATTTGTTAAGTAGAATTTCCCTTATCAAAAATCACCAAAAAATCAAAATATATTTGAACTCCATTTGACATACCCAAATTTGTCAAATGAGAGTTCTCTTTTTGGAAAGTAAAAATAAATTGAATTCTATTTAACATACCTATAGTTGTTAAGTAGAGTTCCTCTTTTCCAAAACCTTGAAAAATCAAAACACATTTGAATTCCATTTGACATACCCAAATTTCTCAAATAGGAATGTCATCATTAAATAATGCATAAAATAAAATAGAATCTATTTAACATACCCACATTTATTAAATAAGAGCCTTCCTTTTTTAAAATCAAAATAATAATATCAAACACACTTGAACCATACTTAACATACCTAAATTTGTTAAGTAAGGGTTTCATTTTTTAAATCAACAAAAATATCAAACATATTTGGGATTTACTTAGCATACCTAAATTTGTTAAGTAAGGATCCCATTTTCAAATCAAAATCAAATCAAACATATCAAATAAATAACAACAACCCACTCATAAACAAAATGTTTTCAAAATTATTTCTAAACATATATTTGAATCTCATTTAGCATACGTAAATTTACTAAGTGAAGATTCCAAAATCAAATTTTCAAACAAAGGATAAAAAAAATACAAATTCATCTCCAAAGTCTCTCCAAATGAACGAACCCCATCCAACATACCCAAATTTGTTGGATATGAGTTTCAAATCAAAATTAAATTCCATGGCAAAGTCTCTCCTCACATTCTAAAATCTCTCCAATGAACCCCACTTAGCATACCTAAATTTGTTAAGTGTGGGTTCAAATTCAAATTGATATTAGAACTTAATACTTGAAGACAAATATCAAAGCAAGGGCCTGACTTAATTATGTTTCAACAAATGCAGAGGTATCAGCACAGCTAGTTCCTTCTATGTCTTCAGTTCAATTACTATGACTTTCGGCAAGTTCAACTTCTCTTTCTCGTTGGGTGTGGATCTGGCCTTGGATCAGGCCATACACACCACGACCACCACCCATCTAATTTAGTTTGGAAATGGTTTTGAGGCTGTCAGGGTCACTTGTGAGGGGCCATCCCTCACCATCATTAGTAGGGAGGAGGTGGCTAGATAGAAGCCACTCCTTTACTTTGACCTATAGTTTGAGTCTGAGTTTTCCTCTCTAAAGAGGAAGACTGTTGAGGTCCCTTCAGCATCATCAGTTCTAGTTTCTTCTATGCCAAGTCCAAGAATGTCCAATGGTTCTGTGCCGCTGTTGTCCCTACTACAGGCCCGGTGCGAGCTAGCTCCTTCTCACTGGTTTCCCCCACTTTGAAGGGGAAGGCTATATTGGTCTCTGAGATAGTCTCCCCTACCTTTGAGGTAGGTTATAGCTCTCACACTGTCTTACTCACCCGTACTCAGTGCTGCAACAAGAACAGAAAGATCAAGTGGCACCATGAGTGAGTAGTGAGAGAGTTTGATGCTTCCTCCCATGTCATTGAGGAGGGTTCTCCCCGAGAGACCTCTATGCTCTTGATCTATAACAGGTTCCACCCCTTCTCAACCTCGGATGGAGAGGAGGATTACAAGAGGATTGCTACATCACCTCCACCACTAGCTCACTTCAAGGTACCAGATAGGGAGAGAGGAAGCCCTATGCCAGCTTTAGGATAGTTCTTCGCCAGGTTGGCAGAGCATATACACTCAAAGTCCGGCGGATTATTTGATCTGAGGTCCTTGATCCCCAGGAGCATCAGTGATCAGATCCGTAGGGAGAGAGTCATCGAGGCTCGAGTATCAGCCCAAGTGAGCAAGAGGGAGAGGAGGGGGTACATCAGGAAGTCGACGGCCTCCACCCTTATAGATTTTTCAGATTGGCGAGCTACCCATGCCGATCACATAAATAATATTGTATTGATAGGCACCACCAGCCGCAGGAGGAGGGTTCTGGCAGGAGAGCAGTCAGTGTCTCCATAGCCACATCACTCCACTCCTCATCCACAGCCACACCGCTCTATTCCCCATCCACCATCATCTATCTAAGTCACTCCTTCCAGTCTCTACCAAGGTCCAGAAGTCTGCATCCAGGGAGACGACATCCCCATTAGTGATTCGACTACTGCCTAAAGATCCCACTCCATCTATTCTACCAATTGAGGTGAGGTTGAACTCTCCCATTCGACCTCCCACTTCAAGTAAGGAGGGAGTGCACCCAAAAGTTTCATGGTTGTGCCACCACTGCAGCCATCAACAATAGCTGAGGAAGGAGAGAATACCAGTGTAGTCCCCATGGCAATTGATCTTCTAGGGAGTATCCCATAATTAGGTAGTATCCAGTATAGATTGGATAATAGCCTTACAGCCACTATAGGATGTTTGTACCAGTTCATCCAGGCAGAGTAGGAGATCATTCACTAAATGATATCCTAGAAAACTACTTTGTTGAAAAGAAATAGCTTCTTTGAAGTGATCACTCGGATCAAGAAGAGGGTAAGGTAGCCTTCGACCTCGATGATGATGACTTATTAGAGGATTCAACAGGAGTACATATGGTCGATACCTAGGGATCCCTCCATTAGAGACCAACAGAGTTAGGAAGGTGCCATGATAGAGGAAGGAGAAACCTCTCACTCGACCCAACACCTCCTTCAACATATCAGGCAGAAGAATGAGAAGATCAACAGAATGGAAAGGAGGGTTGAGGATTTATTGGCAGCAGTTCTAGCACTCCAAAACCAAGTTCGCCATGGCCCTATGGAGGCCGATTGGCCCAAGCTCTTACTTATCTCAGATCCTTCCAAGAGTGCCTTTTCTGTGGATCAGGATAGTGGTAGTTTGCATAGGAAGTTCATAGATAGTACCTCTATGCATGAGAAAGACATTAAGCAAATGGTGGAGCAACAAGTGAGGGAAGTGTTGGTGCAAGCCCGAGGTAGCTCATCCATTCCAAAGGGTAGACCTTGTATGGAGGAATTTGATGTAGTCCAATACCCCAAAGGGTTTGTGCCACCTTCCTTCAAGAGTTTTCATTCTAGTGGGAACCCACAATAGCACATGGCACATTTCAGAGCCAGTTGTTACAACATCGGTGGCTACGACACACTTCTCTTTCACTTATTTGTTAGCGTCTGGGTTGATTGATTGCGTAAACCGCCCAATGGTGAAGACATTTATGAGAATAGCTCCTTGTCAAGAGATTTGCTGGTGCTCAATAAAGTGTAATTATGGGTGACCTCATTGTAGCAAACAAAATCCCAATGAGTCCCTTATTGATTACATTCTCAAGTGGCGTAACTTAAGTATGAAATGCAAACCACAACTATCCGAACAACATACCATTGAAATTTTTCTCAAGAATATCTATGGTCTAGTTTCTTTCATGCTCAAGGGCTTCAGAATCAAAACCTTTGAGAAATTAATCAACAAGGTGCCAGTCTACAATAGGAAGTCAAATAATTACCTTTCCAAGACCAATCATCCAAGCCCAAGCCACAAAAAGTATTTGAGAAGAGGCTAGGGATAGTTGTGTTAGTAGACATGAGGAAGTAGCACCAGAGTTCAGTTTGAGAGACCACAAGCTCAGCAGCCACCCTTGCCACCTCCTCTTTCACCACCTCGACCATCATACGCCATACACCACCACAATGCGCCACGCCTCCACAGTAATATGCACAACAATAATATTCATATCCACCGCTAGGTAGCTACTACCCACCTAATCTTCTAGACAAATTAAACAAACCTTATTCATTCAAGAGGGAGGTAATTAAAAAAATCTTTAAAAATATTATAAAGAAACCTGATTTCTAGCTATCGGAGCCTAAGAGGCTGGAGGAAATGGGCAAGAGTGATGATCCTAACTTTTATCCCTACACATGTTGCCATGTCTTAGAAGATTGCATCACTTTTAAGGACTGGCTTGAGCACAACTATAAGTTAGGTGCCATAATTATCCTTAAGGATTACTTGGTTGAACTACCATTGAGCTCTATTAGAGTAATCCTTAGGGATACATGTGATCTTCTTAAGATAAAAGAAGGTTGGGATATCTCCTTATCCCAAACCTCTAAGAAGATCATCTCTAAGATCAAGAAACTTTCCTTGTAAGTGCCTGAGATAGCTCAAACCTCCAACATCAAGGAAGGTTTATAAGTTGCCAAATACAATGGGAGCTTAGCAGCAGTAGCAACAGTCCACATTTGCTCGGGATAGCCAAGTAGTGCAACTACTATCCCAATCCAACATTCCTTCCACCGTTGTAGCTACTACCACTTCATCTAGCTCTTCTTCTACTAACAAAGTATTATATCTACGGATGAGGGCACTAAACCCATCGCTCCACTTATTTTACTTGATTTCTATCATGTACCTCCACCTAGAAAGAAATCAATGAAGAAAGAAGATTTCACTTATATCTTCTCTACTTATAGTCTTGATGATCTCATTTCAATTGAAAGCTCTCTAAGTCTAAATAATAATAATAACATAAATAAATCAGATCCTTTCTCATATGATTGAGAATCATACTTTCCTTTTCTGAATCAATCAGGTTCACCTATTAAGATTGACTTAGAGTCAACTCCAGGTCCCATAGAGAAGCAGTGTGTACCAGTAGAACTTTTCACTAACACGCCACATGAACTCACTGAAGTAAACCTCCGTAGTGGCAAAGTTCTACCTCTTAGGGTAGCACCTCAGGATAAGGGTATGCAAGTCGTTGGTTCTAGTGAACATATAACCCCTCCACTGATGCTCCACCTATTGATATGCTTATGGAGGACCAAGCCAAAGTTGATTACAATGTCCTAGCTTACCTTAGAAAGTTGCCAAGTAAGTTAAGCATATACGATGCCCTTGTCTTATTTAAAGAGATGAGGGAATCTCTAATCAAACCCCTACCTAATCCTAAGATATTCTTAGCTCAGTTGACCACTAATGAAGAAAAGGCATGCCATTGAAAGGACATCTTAGGAGTTACTTTCAGTGATGAAGACTTACTTCTAGGGACGACTGAGCACAACCATCCTCTTTACATTACAATGGATGTTGACAGATACATGCTATCAAGAGTGTTGGTTGATCCAGGTGCATCAATCAACATTATGAGTCTAAGAACCCTTGCCTACTTGAGGATTGATATCTCCAAACTCAAAGAGAAAGGATGATGTTAAGAGGATTCAATGAACAAGGTGAGAGGGCCTTAGGCTCCATAGTGTTACTTTTAAATAGAGATGATTGGAAGATTGAAGCTAAGTTTCACATTATAGACTCAAACACCTCTTTTAATGCTTTGCTTAGGAGACCGTGGATACATGAAAATAACATGGTCCCATTCTCTCTACATTAATGTATGAAGTTTGTGAGAGGTGGGATCACCTATCGTGTCAAAGGAGATCTCAAGCCATTTTTGATTCACGAGGTCGGCATATATGATGATGCGCCTACTACCTCCCCCAAAATTAACAAGTATTCTTGTGAACTTGGCCAAAGTTCAAAAATAAAAGAAAAAGAGAAATAAAAACAGAAAAAGAAAAAAGAAAAAAAAAGAAAATGAAAAAGAAAAATAAAGGGGGTGAGAGATAGACTTGGAGGAGGAAGAGGAGCCCAACATTAAATTCCACCCACAGTTCTTTACTCCATTCAAACACATGGGTAGCATGACCTAACCTCCACCAGGCAGAGAAAGAGGCTAGTTCGGAGAAATTCCTGGTGATGGAAAACCTCCTTATTGGGCACCCAATAGGAGATACATCCCAACTACTAAGAGTACAACCACTATCTATATAGAGTTAGAATCTAATTCAAAGGATGAGTCTTATATGGTGAGCGCACCAACCAGCTCTTCTCAATAATAGATTCTTTTGTAGGTGACATTTGAGCTAGACAGCAATGAAGACCGGGCTCCAAAGCAAAGCATAAGTGTATCCAAGTCTATATGTAAAATAATTAGGCATCAGTTGGGAACCTTAACTCTAACCCAACTTTCCTTGCAAAAAGTTGAGGGTTTGGTAGTTAAAGAAGCCCCCAAGTCATCCACATATGTGAAGAGTTAGAGATTTTTTCTGGGAGCATCATCCTCAAGTCAAGGAGTTGATGTAGAACTTGAGGATGATTCATATAAAGATTTAATAAAATTACCTTTGGATTGGTACTCACCATGTGTTCTAAATTTACCAAAGAAAGGATTAATTCCACATGCTTGGTCTAAACATAGGCTGGATTACTTCAAGAGGTTATGAGACAACAAATGCAAACATTCTCAATTAAGATCAGGACTAGGATTTGGTAAAGTGGGTCCAATCGATGATTGCTTAGTCCTCACAAATCATTTGGAATCTGATAGGTTCTTTTCAAATCATATTAACTCATATGAGGAGGTGTGCTTAGAAACGTGATGGTCTATGATTTGAAGTCAAAGATGCACCCTCAGAGTTCGAAGAAGAGATCAAGTCAACCATCGATGAGCTCAAAGAAATCAACTTGGGGACTGAAGACAATCCACGTCTGACATACATCAGTTTCTTATTGAATGAAACTGAGATCGATGGCTTAGTTAGACTATTGACTGAGGTCAAGGACTGCTTCACATGGAATTATGAAGAGATGTCCAGTTTATCTCCTGACTTAGCAACCCACAAACTAGCAATAGAGCCTAGTGCTAACCCTATCAAGCAAGCTCTTAGACACATGCGATTAGACACTGAACAATAGGTCATTTCTAAAGTCAGAAAATTGATCGATGCTAGTTTCATTCAGGAATAAAAATATATTACCTGCTTGGCCAATGTTATTCCAGTTAAGAAGAAGAATGGGAAAATTTGCATATGCATCAATTTTAGGGACTTAAACAAGGTATGTCTAAAAGACAAATTTCCACTACCGATATTGAAATTGATGGTGGACATTATCTCATCTCACGTAGTCTTCTCCTTCATGAATGGCTCATCTAGATACAACTAAATAAAGCTGGCCCTTGAAGATGAGAAGAACACTACTTTTCGAACCCTGATCGAAATTTATTGTTATAAGGTCATGTCTTTCGACCTTAAAAATGTCGATGCTACCTACTAGTGGGCCATGAGTAGAATCTTTGATGAACTTATTCATCATCAAGTTGAGTGCTATGTCGATGATCTTGTAGTCAAAAGTAAAGAAAAGGAAGATCATCTCTTTGACTTGAGAGTAGTTTTTGAATGATTAAGATAATTTAACCTCAAAATAAACCCCACTGATGTGCGCATTTAGAGTAACATTAGGGAAATTCCTTGGGTTTTTTTTTCGACACCATGAAAGCGAGATCAATCTAAAGAATATCAAAGTGATATTAGAAATGCCACCCCCTAAAAGTTTAACTCAACTCAGCTCATTTCAGGGGTGGTTGGCATATCTAAGATGCTTCATATCCAACTTATCAAGAAGGTGCTAGCCATTTTCAACACTTGTCAAAAAGGATGCTAAGTTCAAGTGGGATGATAAGTGATAGTAGGCCTTTGAAGACATCAAACACTACCTGATGATGCTGCTAGTTCTAACAACCCCTATCATTGGCAATCTACTTATATTATACACTGTTGCATTAGATGACTCCCTTGGTGCTTTGTTGGCCCAAGCCAATAATGATGAGAAAGAAAATGCTCTTTACTATTTTAACCATCGTATAATCCCTGTTGAAGCAAATTATCCACCCATTGAGAAGCATTGCCTAGCTTTAATCTTTGCATCCCAAAGCTATGACATTACATGCTTTCTCATAAAGTGAACTTGATCTCTAGGATCAATCCACTATAATATCTCATGGCATGACCGATATCCGGATGGTTGGCATACTGGTCCATGATTTTATTACAATTTGACATTACTTTCATACCCCTCCGTGCGATGAAAGGACAAGCACTAGCAAATTTCTTAGCGACACACCCACTTCCTCATTGATGGCACCTTGTATCGGTGGTCCTTCGATCATATGTGGCTACATTATTTAGATAAACATGAAGCTCATAAGTTCATGATCGAGGTACACTCAAGATTATGTGGAGCTCACCAATCCGATTCAAAGATGAAATCCAAGATCAAAAGACTAAGATACTACTAGCCATCGATGATTATAAATTGCATGGTTGTAGCTAGGAGATGCCACCAACATTAGGTTTATGGTGTGGTCCTACACCAACCACCCAACATTCTACATATAACGTTGGCCTCATGGCCATTCGAATGTTGGGGTACTGACATAGTGGGTCCGATTGGACAGTGTGGCCAAACTATTTTGACAAGCAGTCAAAGCTGGTCTACAATTACTAAAAAGTAAAGGGCATGAAGAAGCTGATCAAGTTAATAATCCAAATTATTATCTGTATCATCGGGTGATCAATCATTCTATTGAGGATTGTTATGTCTTCAAAGATTGGCTAGAAAAGAAGTATCAATAAGGTGAATTTACATTATCTAATAGTGTTCTAGTCAACCTGAAAAGAGAGTTTATAAGGATGATTACATCCTCTTCTCCATCATCCACCGACCACTTTCCAAGTGGGCGAAGGAGATCCCACTTAGAGAGGTCACATCTCAGCATGTGCTCTAGCTTTACAGGAACCATATCGTATATAGGTTCGGGGTGGCTCAATGAATTATATCCGACAATGGTACTACATTCAAGAGCACCAAGATCAAAAACTTTGCATAGAGACCAAACATAGATTAGAGATATTCCACCATTTACTATCCGAGGGAAAATGGCTTGGCAGAAGCTTTCAACAAAACTCTCATCCAAATCTTAAAGTAGACACTCGACGATAATTAGCGATAATGGCATGAGCAGTTAGTTGAAGCTTTGTGGGTCTGCTACACCACATACAGAACTCTAACTCAGTCTACTCCCTTATTTTTAATGTATGGGTCCAAAGCATTCTACTTTTAAAGTCTAACTCCCATCACTAAGGATAGCTATGGGTAGCAAGATCACAATAGAGCAAAATGCCAAGTTATGGTTAGAAGAGTTCGAAGGTATGGAGGAGAGATGCCTATGGGCATGCCAGAACCTCGAGCTATACAAAGCCAAAATGATTCAAGTTCACAACAAGTTGGTCCATTCTAGAGCTTTTCAAGTAGGAGAGCTTGTTTTTGTTCTAAGAAGACCAATTGTTGCCGTCGTAAGATGGGAGGCAAGTTTGAACTCACTTGGGAAGGCCCTTTCTCCATAGAGAAGGCCTACCAAGGAGGATCTTATCAACTCATTAATCATAAAGGAGAGCACCCTTGCTTTTGATTAACGAGCTTTATTTAAAGAAATATCATCATTTAAATTATGTTTGAAAATAATTATAAATAAGAAACTCCTCTTCAAATCAAATCTTCTCTTCTTTGAAAGCATTCTTTGTTTGTGAATCTGCCATGATGTGTTAGGTGTAAGGGAACCCAAGCAGCATCCTATTTTCTTCTACACAACATAAATATAACTACACACAAATACATATAACAAACACATATCTTTTGTCTCAGGCTACTTCGAGTTGGGATGCCCCAGCGACACTCACTCAATAGCTACTATAGGTCGGGCTGATGTGCTACCCTACTAGTGTGTCACCCCAATGGTCTTCTTCTTTTGGAGGATGTAAGTATGCCACGTTTTCCTCCCTTAATTAGCCACTACACACCAACAAGTGCCTTGTTAGCATGATAGGCCTTACTGCGTGGTCAGTAAACTACCTCACGTTGACTTTATTTAAGAAGATGTAAGTTTGCTATGCCTTCTTTTTGAACTAGCCATCGTGTACTGACTCAGTTGAGTATATTTGGGGTTTAAGGTAAGCCCCCCAGCAACTCCTTTCCTCCTAACTACTTCAAGTCTAGGTCCAATCCTTCTTTATTACTCCCTACTTGATAGTCGCCCTTAGGTCGGGTCGATCTGTTGTGCCAACTATTGGTCACCAGTGGTTGTTCCTTACTTTGGAAGGTGTAAGTCTGCTACACTTTCTTTCTAGCATGACCGTTACACACCAATAGATAGTCCTAGGTCTAATAACACATGTCAAGCTGATGATAAAATATCTCAATGATCAGTTCTGCTTTAGAGAGATATAAGTCTACAAGCCTTCTTCCTAGCGTCGACTGCATGGACTTAGGTTTGGTTGGTGTTACAATGCACCACCACCCAGTTGATACCCCACTCAAAATAGATGTAAGTCTGCTATGCTTTCTCCTTGAGTTGACCATCGTACACCTATAGGCTTTCTTATTTATAGGGTCTAGGATAATGCCCCTAGTAGCCCTTCCCCTGTGGGAACTTTACCTGGATCACGTCCTTTGTGACCCCATTTAGATGCTACCCGGGTTACTCTTAGATTGGACAGTCCCCCTTTCCTAGTAACCACCCCTATGGTTGGAGATTTTATTTCGTGGATGCGCAGATCCTCCCTTAGTCTAGTGAATCTGAGATAAGTCAAGGCTGACATATCCCGTTCTCAGTGTGGTCCCTCACACACCAATAATGTCCACGATAATAAATAAAACAAACTATATATTCGCTTATGGATTAGAAGAATGCCCCCAATGACACCTTTCCTAAGCAGGTATCCTATCTTTAGGGCAGTGTTAGCAGAATGCCTTATAGAAATCGTCTGATTACTCTTGAGTTAAGATAAGTCCTCGACGACACTCTCACAGTAGTTGCCCTTAAGTCAGGTTTGACTTGTTGTGCCACCAACAAGTCACCCCGATGGTCGTCCTTGCTTTGGAAGATGTAAGTCTGCTACACAATCTTTCCAGCACTATCATTGCACCAATGCAGCCACAGTCGTTTGATCTATTGTACTACACAGTCACCCCAAATTTGTTCTCCTTTGAAAGATGTAAGCTACGCTTTCTCCCTAAGCAGCCATTGCACCGAAGACATAAGTTGAATAGTCATACCCTTCAGTCGACTACCCCTTTAGATCAATAAATCTGAGATAAGCCCAGGCCAACATAACCCCTTCTCAATGTGGTCCATCGCACACCGACGAGATCCATCAAATGAAATCAAAACAAATGAAAATGAATAAAATATAATTAAAATAAATCAAATGAAATCAATTGAAATTAATCTTGGATACTCTTGAGTTGAGGTAAGATCCCCAATGACCACTCAAGTAGTAGGTCGTTCAATTTGTTGTGCCATCACCCCCGGTTCTGCTTTGGAAGATGAAAGTCTACTTTCTTCCTTACTGTATATGCACGAAGGCAACCCAAGTAGATAGTCCTACCTTATTGCTGGTAGACTATCCATTTGGATTTGTAAATATGAGATAGGCCAAGGCTGACATAGCCCCATCTCAGTGGGTCCATCGCACACCAACAAGGTCCATATATCAAATCCATCACATTTAATCGAGTTGACATCCCAAGCGGATGTGCCCTCAATTCAAAACTATCCTCCCCAGTAGAGCCATAACAAATTAAACCAACTCCCCCAATGGAGTATAAATAGAAATAATCCAAACCCATCTCTCCCTAGCGGAGCTAATCAAGCAAATCAAAGAAATCTAACCAAACTTTTATCCCTAATGGATGCACCCCCAAATAAATCATATCAAAAATCAACTCAAATCTATATTCCTAGTGGATAGCTTGAACTTGCTTCCTAGTAGAAGGTTCATATACTTAATCCCTAATGAATTCCTCCTTTTTAGGCCCTCAACATAGACCTCTCACATGTCATATCCAATGAATGTGTGATCCCCACAGATCTTCTTTCATGTCCTTCACATTAAATTCTAACCAAATCCTTTTACCTCTTTTATGCCCTTAGCATAAGTTGAGTTGCATTGCACTAAGATCGTGATTCTATCTACCTTTCAGGTTTAGGATTAGATTTTTTCATTAGCGCTTGCAATCCTTTGGACATTATTGATTGCCTCGGCCAACGCCAACACGTGCGGTAAGCCTTCTCAGTTACACCACACCTATTGGGGGTCCTTTTGTTGACCTCACTTTTGGAGTGAGTTTCCAATCTCTTCATCTTAGACTTAGGATTCTTCTAAACACTAAGACTTCCTTAGTTATAAGACACTTCTAGCACTTAGTGAACACTTAACCTAAGCCTAGAGACTTAGAAGGGTTAATCATATGATTAGGCTATGCCTTAGGGATTAGGATAACCCTCCTACCCTACAACCCAAATCTAATCCATGCTTACCCCATAAAACCTAAAATCAAACTCAATTTCAAGGCCAAACCCAAATCCAAATTCAAATTTCAAGCCAAATGATTGAAGCCCATGATCAAATCCAAACTTGAAATCTTTCCTAAGCCAAGTGATCCACTCTCATGAACTTAGCCAAAATCTCATCTAAATCAATCCAAAATCAATTGATTTTCTTATAAACAATTTATATCTTCAATTATCTTTCTGAATATAAATCAAATCTACCTCAAAATGATCAAAACTAAGTCAAACTAAATCAAATCAAATCAAAAACCTTCTTAAGCCACATGAACCATCCTTCATGAGCTTAGCCATCCTAGCCCAAATAATTTCTAATTCAGTTGATTTTCTCATGAATCAATTATATCTTTAATCATCTTCACAAATATAAATAAAATATACATTTAAATCATCCAAAAAAAATCAAACTAAATCAAAATCCAAATCTAAACCCTTTAATCCAATTTCATGGACTTAGCTAAATTCCATTCAAATTAAACCAAATTCAATTGATTTTCTCATAAATCAATCAAATATTCAATCACCATGCCAAATATAAATGAAATCTATAATCATTAAGCCAAATCAAAATCAACCCAAGTCAAACCCAACTTAGCCCATTTGACTACAAATATTCAAATGAACCAAAACCCATTTAAAGCCAAACCAATTGCAATTGGCTTTTTATATCAATCCCAAATCCATATATAAACTCAACTAAATCAAACTCAACCCAAAATCAAGCCAACTAAACCCAATTGGCTCGCTTGACCTAAAGTAATCAATTTGACCTATTTGAACTAAAATCCAATTCAAGCCAAACCAAAGTGAATTAAGGCAATCCAAACTTCATGACATGATTGTTGATCATCCTAGGTTGATAAATTATCATAAATTGGGTCAAACCAAGTCAACCCTTTAATTGATATGAACATAAACTAGTCAAATTGCAACCTAAGCTAACTCTCTTGAAACTAATGACTAATACCCACCCAAAATCAATACTTAAACATGACTTGACCTTAAATTGAGCTAAACCTAACCCAATTGGCCCTCTTGACCCAAGTTGACCTAATTTGACCTAAATGGCCAAAATGGTCAAATCAAAATTTAAATCAATCGATTGCAACCAATGGCTCAAGTTTATTCGAAATTGACTATTGAACATGACCAAAGCCTCAATTGAGCTCAATTGACCCACTAGACCCAAATCACCTATTGACCCAACTTGACCTAAATGGTCAAACCAACCTAAAACCCAATCAAATCTAAATTGAACTAAACCAAGCCATGACCCAAGCCAATTTGGTCAATTGGGTCAAATTAGTCAACTTGACACCCATTTGACCTAAATGAACTCAAATGAACCCAAACCAAATCTAAACCAAATTGAACCAAACCAATGACACCAATATAGTCCAAATGATCATATGAACTTGACCCAACCCTTGGTTTGACCCAATTTGACCAATTGATTAGCCTGACCTAACCTAACCCAATTTGACCTAAATAAGTCAAATTGAGCCAAATCAAACTAAATGAACTCCAAATCACTTGAAATTTGGGCTAACCCACTTTTGACTCATCACAAATATGCCCAAATAAATTCCAATGATAAATGATCATCTTACACTTAGGTTGAGGGTATCACATGAGGAAAATCACCCATGTAAGTGGTCATTTCCATTCCTTGACCACTTGACACTCTCCCATTAGTCCACATAGGCTCCTGGGACACTATCCAACCTGACCCAAGGGTGATTGGATTGGCCATGACCTATAGGGAGGTGAAATCACCTCACCTCCCCTATTGGAGCATTTGAAACCACCAAGGGTATCCACTACCTTCCTTGGCTGCCACCTCCGTACCCTCATGCAACCAAATCGAGCCACCTCGTCCACTTAAGGACCTCCACAACCCTCTGAGGTGTTCAAATGATCAAGAAGAAGCCAAGCTAAGCCAAGCTAACCGATCCAAGGGAAGGGGGGTATCCCAAGCTAACTTTGCACACACCTTCTTTGGAGCCAGTTGAGCAAGAATGAATCACCTCCCGAGCTTCCTGATAGCCAGAGGGTGGACTTCGATCAAACTGACCACATATGCCTCGTGAGTTGGCCTTCCTAGCTATCCACCTCAAATTGGAGCTTGTGCTGATCAACAAGGCCTCATCTCTGCTAGACAAAACTTTGTCAATTAGATTTGGCACCGGTCTTGAGCTTCAGTGAGGTATTCCATTAAAATCGACCTTAGAGTAAAATTTTGTTGGACCTTTTTAAAGAAAACTTCCACCCTACCCGATATTGACTGGTTGATCCCTTTGAATCCTCCTTGTGAAGGTGTGGGATTGATTAGAGATCGATCAAGCTTGGGTGAGCTCGGATCACATGAACAATGGTGGGTGTGCTCTGTTCTCCCTCGCTCATGGATGATAGATCATGCACCATCCATTCCACGTGATCAGAATTGATAGTCATGATTAGATACATTAGATCAAATCGATTAAATCCTCTTTACACCATGGGATTAATCATGGTCATCCGATCTTAGATCGGATGACACACGAGAAAGCGCATCCCACCACCATCCGACTCAGTATTGACGGCGACAACATAAATAGCCAATCCTGCAATGCCACATGGAAAGCGCGCTACGTGGTGCTTACTGGATTCAGAGGTTAATTAAGCCTAATTAATGTGTTTTAATGGCTGAAACTTTCTAAAATCATAACTAGTTATAAAAAAATCATTAAAATATAAATAAATACTCATTTAAAGGTATTTCGAAGGAGAATTCATTAAAAATACTCTTAATTAAATTTAAATAGTAATTAGAGCTTAATTAATATTTAATTAAGAAATTAATTAGCTTACTTACTCTTTAATTACTTAAGTAATTAATCCCAAACTTTGTGAGTTAATTCAATGGGAAGACCTCTGCCTCCCATAATTTTCTTGGGATTTGTTGCTTAATTAATTGGGGAAAAATGACTAATTAAGCTTTAATTACCCTTTTAAGTTAATTAGTAATTAATTAATCACATGAATAGTAGAATATTAATTAATTAAGTGGTTAATCATTATCCAACAGTGAATGAACCTATGGAATGGGATTGAGGCCTCCTCCCCAATCTATTTTCCTAAGTTCATTTCTCTTTTTTCAATTAATTAATCGAATGGTTTTTGAAATCATAATCATATGAGAACTTGGTTATTTAAATCTCGGGTAGACCTTCAGGTGTTCAATAACCTAAGGAAATCCTAAGAAAATTATAGTTAACCCACATGTGTGGGGAAGTTATAGGAGTACCTAATTATGTTTCTTAACTTAATTAATCATTAATTGTGAGCCAATTGCATTAGGCCCTTTCATTTCTTAGGATCATTATTGATTTAATTTCTTATGTATGTGGATATCATGTTGGCTATGTTGATCTTATTTTTAGAATAAGCTCTCAACCTCTCCATCTTAAACATAGGGTTCCTCTTAGACACTAAGAGTTTCCTAAGTCTGAAGACACTTCTAGTAATTAGGTGAACACTTAACCTAACCCTATAGACTTAGAAGAGTTAGCCATAGGAACAGGTCATGCTTTAGGGGTGTTAGGAAAAATTTGCCTACCCTATAGCTTGAGCTAAATCTTCACTTCCTTCTTTCAAGTCAAACTCTAAATTCAAATCAACCTTGAACTTAAATCAACTTTAATTCCAAAACAAACCTCAAATAAATTCCAATGAATTTTCTCAAATCATGAATCAATTCCAAATGATTGAAACCCATGATTGAATTCCAAGTTCAAAAATATTTCCTAAGTCCCTTTGATTCCATCTTATGGACTTAGCTCAAATCAAATCTAAATCAACTCAAATTCAAGAAATTTTCTCATAACTCATTTATATTCTCATTTATATTCACAAATATAAATGAAATATAAATTTAAATAACCAAAACTAAATTCAAAAATCATACCAAATTCAACCAAAATTCAACCTAAGCCTTTAAAGTCAAATTCTTGAACTTAGCCAAATCAAACTCAAATCAAGTTAAACCCTTGATTTTTCTTCATGATTCAGTCAATCCTTCAATCATGAATCCATATATATAAATATAAAATTCAATCATCAAACCAAAACTAAATTAAAAAATCTATCCCAAATTCAACAAAAATCCAACCTAAGCCTTTCAAGTCAAATTCTTGAACTTAGCCAAATGAAGCTCAAATCAAGCCAAACCCTTGATTTTTCTTCATGACTCAATCAATCCTTCAATCATGAATCCAAATATAAACATAAACTTCAATCATCAAGCCAAAACTAAATCCAAAAATCAAACCCAAGGCAAACTCATATTCACCCTTTGAACCTGAAATTGTCAAGTGAATCAAAACCCATTTGGCTCTAAATCACTTGCAAATGGATTTATATTTCAGTCATAATTCCATATATGAGTTCAACCAAACTTGAATCAAGCCTTGATGAAGCTAATTGACCCACTTAGGCTCACTTGACCCAAAGTGACCTAAAGTACCCCTCATGAGCCAAATTCTAATCCTACCCAAATTGGATTGAACTAAGCCCACCTAAGCCTCACATTGTGAGCAACAATCATCATGAGATGATCATTCACTCAAATTGGGTCAAACCAAGTCAAAATATTTTAAATCTGCCTAAAGTGAAATCAAAGCTAAATGATCATTTTACCCCTAGGTCAAGGGGTAACCTATGGCCAATTCCACTTAGAATTTAATCATATCATTTTCATGGCCACTTGGCACCCTCTTAGTGGACCAAGTAAGCACTAGGGAGCATGGTGCACATGACCCAATGGGTTTGGATGAGCCAAACCCAACCCAATGGGCAAACCGACCACACACTTGGAAATGAGCACATGGATCACTTCCATACTCTCATTCTCCACATGTGCAACTTCTACACTACCTCCCTCTGCCAAAACCGAACCATGTGCCATGTCAAACGGCCAAAACAACCCACTCAAGATGGTCAATTTGATCAAAATGACATTTACACTCTCGACCGTCAGATCCTTCTTGGAGGAGATATATTCCCCTTAATTTCATTTGGTTTTCATGTACTCACACTCAATTGAAGCTAAGGAGAGCAAGCATCCTCAAGCTTCTGTGAAGTTCCCAAGGCTCATTTGATTTCTTCATTTTTTAGTTTTCCTTAAGCCAAAAATAGGGGAGCTCAAGGCAAATCCATCTCACTCAATACTCAATTTCAGCTCAATTCCTCCTTTAAGCATCTTGAGGGAACCCAATTGAGCTCACCCAAGTCTTCATCCAAGTTCTTAAGGCATGGGAGAGGGGAGTTTGATCAAGGCCACAAGAAATTGATGCCCACTTTGGTCCATAGGAAGATCCACTCAACCTCAAGCCCTCAAATCTTCAACAGAGCTTTGTCTCCACTAGATGGATCATGGACCATCCATCCGCTTGTTTTGGATGGACGGTCCTGATTAATCCACATAGGATCCATGGATTTATCTCTTAAGAACTGCGGGCTTAATCTTGACTGTCCTATCTTTGATAGGACGGTCGAGGAGAAAGTGCATAGCATCACCGGATGAGGCGACATTGGATGTGACTACTTAAATAACAAATCCTATCATGCCATATGGAAAGCACGCTGCCATGTCAGTGGTCAACATGGTGCCGATGGGATTAACTATATAATTAGGCTATTTAATTAGGTTTTAATCAACTAAATTTCAAAAATACATAACTAAATGTAGAAAAATTAGAAAAATATAAAATAAAATACATTGTGAAGATAATTCAAAGCGGAGTAATCTAAAATTAATTCTAATGGATTTTGAATAGTAAATCTTATCTAATTTGGGATTTATTGGGAATATAATTATGTTAATTACTCCCTAGTTATTCCATTGATTAATTTCAAACTTCTTAGATAAGTTTAGTGGGATGATTTCTGCCTCCCCTAATTTTCTTGAAATTTATTAATGGATTAATTAAAGTAATTGCTCAATTCATCTCTAATAACTCTCTTAATCAATTAAAAGATTAATTAACCTATTAAATGATGATAAATCCATTAATTAAATTTTTTAATCACCTTGGAACAGTTGATAGACTTAGGTATGAGATTAGGATGTCTTATCTAAATCTCTTCCCCTAAGTCTATTTTACTTGAATGAAAACTTAATTAATTTACAAATTAATTAATGATTTGATGATTTCATTTAATAACTTAATTAGCCAAACTCAAAATTGAAAATTAATCTAGCAACCTAATCACTTAATCAATTCTTTCTTGGGTAGATGCTTAGGTGTTCAGTAACCTAAGTAAACTTAAGGAAATCATACCTAACCCATATGTGTGGGAAGGGTTATGAAAGTACTTAAATTAAACCTTTTAGCTTAATTAATCATTAATTATGAGCCAAATACATTAGACCTCTTTCTTTCTTAGGTTCATTGCTAACTTAAATTCCTTGTGATTTTATGTCATATATTGGCTCATAATTATTTGGTTAAATAGGTTAAAGTGGTGTAGGTAAGGGGGAACTTAATCTACACCTTAACCTAACCAAAGCATGAAATCAATCTAATCACCTAAAAATTAAACTAAAATAATACACATATGTGTGGATGGGTTAGGACCAGCAAACTTCTCACATTTCCTAAATTCAAATCAAACTCAAAACAAAATCAAACTTTCCTTAAACCAATTTTGATTCACTTTAAATAATCTTATTCCATAAGATTGTCTTTAGGAATTAATTAGGATGAATAAATTTATATGCTTTCACCACTTTATTTATTTTTTAGCATGCTAAGTGTGTATGTCATATAAAAATTATGCATTCATGTCTTTTGAAAAATCAAATTAAAAATGAAATATTTCCTTTATGTCAAATTGCATGTTTTGGCTAAAGTAAGAATATGAATGTCTATTATCACTACTAAACCCAAAACTATTTTCAAAACTTATAAATGAAACATTATAAATGAAAAGTGTGCTATTTATATGTACTTATAAACTTGCATGTGAATAACATAAAATGTGTTATGTGGTTTCCTTCTCTTTCTTAACATAGGTTTGTATGGGATTTGCCAAGTGTATAGTCCATTTAAAAAGGAAATAACACTTACATAAATCCTTTCCTATACATTCCTATGTCATGACTTAAGAAGGAACTCCACATCACAATGTAAACTAAATAATCAAACCAAAATCAAACAAACATGAAATTTTTGCATGATTCTCTTTCCATGCATTTCTTTTTGTACATGCACATGTATTTAAGAAAAGTGATATTAGTCTGGACAACCCCAAGGTTGCGAGACTTTAAGTAGCCCTAAGTAGGTCTTGTACCTTACACCCCTGGTGCTAATAATGGGGTCGTACTCACTTATGTCTTTCATACTTGTGAATGTGCATATGAAAAATGGATGAAAGAATCACTCTCTTCTACTTAACAAAATCATGCATATATGAAACATTCAAAATTTTCTTAAGCAACTTCTCTTAGCATTCATCATTAAGGTGTGCTAAATATTTACATTACATGTATAGATATGCTTAGGATTCATCCATATGCATGTTACACATATTGGGAACAAATAAAGTGTTGTATGTTTTGTGATAGTAATTCACTTTACTTAATATTAAAATGCATTTCTCTTTGAATAGGTTTGTTTGGAGTTTTTCTAAACTTAGGATTAATTAAAACACATAACAAAACATTTACCAAATAAAAAATCATTAATGAATCTACCTTAGAAATTACTTAAGGTAGGGAGGAAAGGGAAGTTCTCTTCTCATTTCCTCTCTTTACAACACTTGGTAATTAAGTGTAGGTTCATTCAAACCAAATCAAATCATAAAATAAAACTTAACCAAATCAACTAAATTACTTAAATAAAACCACCCTCTAAGATGAACCTTTCATACTTAGAAAACTTTAACCTTAAAGCTTAGTTAAGACATATCACGCCAACCTTAAATAGCACACATATTAGGCTAAGTCACCACTTCTAGTCCTATGTTAGGGCGGTTCATGGTTTGATGTTTTCTTTTATTTTGTGATGTGATGTTTTAGTCTGGATGCTAGAGTGTATTTGCATAGACTGAATGGTAGGATAATTGTTGACCTCATTTTTAGAATGAGCTCTCAACCCCTCCATCTTAAACATAAAAATTCTCTTAGATTTTAAGAGTTCCTTAAGACACATCTAGTGATTAGGTGAACACTCAATCTAGTCCTAGAGACTTAGAAGAGTTAACCATAGGAATAGGTCTGCCTTAAGATTAAGAAAATTTACCCCTTAGCATGAACCATTCTTCACCTTCCTTCTCTTCTTTTAATATAGTTTTGAATAGGAGATTTGGTAAGATGTGGTTCATTTGAACCTAACACTTGCCTAATTCAATCCTACAATCACTTAAGAAGGATACATATTCTTATACATATAAATTAATATTGAATCCATTTCATTTCTTTAAGTATCCCTAAGTAGGTCTTCTACCTTACATCTCTGGTCAACAATGATGATGTACTCACTTATGCCTTTCTTACTTTCATATGTGCATGTGAAATTGGATAAGAAATTCCTTTTCTACTTAATGAAAATCATGTGTCATAAAGCATTCAATTTTCTTAAGTAACTCACTTAGCTTTCTTTTTTCCATTCATTTCTTTTGTACACATGTTTGTATTTAAATAAAGTGGTATATTAGTCTGGACAACACCAAGGTTGTGAGACTTTAAATAGCCCTAAGTAGGTCTTGTACCTTACACCTCTGGTTAACAATAGCACTGTACTCACTTATGCCTTTCTTACTTTCATGTGTGCATGTGAAAATTGGATAAGATATCCCTTTGCTACTTAATGAAAATCATGCATCATAAGCATTCAAATTTTCTTAAGTAAACTACTTAGCATGCATCATGAAGTGTGCTAAACTTTTCCATTTGGTATGTATAGATATGCTTAGGATCCATTCATATGCATGTTATACATGTTGGGAAAGAAATGAAGTGATGTGTGCTTTATGAATTTAGTTCACTTTACTTAATCTTGAAATGCCTTTCTTTTGAATAGATTTGTGTAGAGTTTATCTAAACTTAGGATTAATTAAAACACTTAATCAAAACATTCACTAAACAAAACTAAAACATAAATCTACTTTAAAAATTATATAGGTTAGGGAAGGAAAAAAAAGTTCTCTTCTCTTTCCTTCTCTTTATAACTTAGTAATTAACTGTATGATTCACTTGAACCTAATCAAAACATGAAATAAAATCAACCCAAAATAATTAAATCACTTGAATGAAACCCTCCTATAAGTTGAACATGCTTCATATTTAGAAAATTCTAACTTAAAGCCATAGCTAAGCATACCACACAAACCTTCAAAGTACTTGCGTTAGGCTAAGTCACCACTTCTAGCTTTAGGTTAGGGTGGTGCATGGTTTGATGCTTGCTTTGTTTTGTGATATATGCTTTAGTCTGGATATTAGGATGTATGTTGTAGAATGAATGGTAGGGTGATCTTAGTCTAACTATTATTTTCTACAGGGGATTGTGCTTAAGGGGCGTAATAAAAATATAAATGCTTTTGATATGCAAGTGCTTATACCCCTAAGCATAATCTAATAGGCCAGGTGGACTTAGTCACCCATGTGTAGGGTGATAAGTTTGATATACATGCTTCGGATTTGTGTGATTTATTTTAGCTAATTTTTATTTTGCAAGTGTTAGTAGATTTCCATTCTTTTCCTTTTCATGTAAATTTTTACAATTAGGATTTTGAAATGATTATTATGGGCATTAGGGTGAACATTGGTCATAAGATTTCATCTTATGCACCATGTGAAGCCTTTGGAGCATCCACCTTCCAACCATCCAAAAGAAGGAGCCAAAGAAGAAAGAAGAAGAAGAATGAAGAAATGAAGCTTGAAGACCCCATAATAATGAATTCCTTTCTTAATTGTATTTAATTCATTTGTAATTAGGTTGTAGGTAGAGCTCCTACAAATTGTTTGTTTGTCGTGGTACCCACCACAATTTTCCTTATTCTTTTACATTAGCTTTATAAATTGATTGATGATTTGTATTGTGCATTAAGTGGCATCTTTGTCCTAGTTTCTTCCTTGCTTTATGTATGACCTTGATCTGGATTAGGCTTTAAGAAAAAAAATAAATCTTTTACCAAATTGAACAACTCAAAATTAAAAATAAAGAATTCATAACCTCACTTAAAGCTTAAGTTTAAAATCATGATAAAAGAATTTGCAACCCCTTAGTTGGATGAGCATTTCTTTTGTAACATCATGCACAAATGCATCTTGCTTCACTCTTGATTGGAGGGCTTCCACCTTTGCTTGAGAAACTTGTCTTGACCTTTGAGAGCCATGGTGGAAACACACCTCCTCCCTTCTCGATTTTGGCCAATAACTCTAATTTCTCATGCACATATGAATCCTATTATCGAGTCAAAATAATTATCTAAAAAAGAAAATAAAATGAAATTTGAATTGCATTAGATTTAGGTCATTTGAAGCATGTCCTTACATGATCTAGTCTCTTTAGGGAGTGAGTTTAAGGACTTAGTTTCTTTCTAAATAAATAATAGCCTAGCTATCTTGCATAAAGCATATGACTTGCCTACATGAATTTAAATCACAGGAGGAGTTAGTTGATAGCCACCCCTAGGCAGTTGTAAGTCCAAGCAGTTGGGTGGTTTATCCTCTCTTATGGATGCAAACCAAATACCCATTTTTTGCCTTAGATTTAGGTTGTGCTTTCAGCTCTCACCAAAGCTCCCTAGATTAAGGTTCTAATGTTGCTTCTCCCTTCTTAGGTATTTCCATAATCTTGTGTTATGGAATCATAAGCCCTAAATTTCTAATGAAAAATTTAACTCAAACAAATTAAATCAATTTCAAAAATGTAAAGCCCAACCATAGGATAGTTTGAGATGCTTGCTAGGTTTCCTAGCATCGTGGGCATCTTCTTCTTATCTTTCTTTTGGCTTCGATAATAACTCTCTCTTGTTGATCAATCCCATTTGATCTTCAAAAATGATTTAATCAATTGATAGTCCTTTCCTATTGAAATCTTTGAAGGCAACGATCATTTACCTTAATCGATAGTTTTCCTAAGGAATCTCATTCCTTAGGATGTAATTAACTATGGGGGCTTGCCCCTGTAGAGAACTTAATGAACTTGGTTAAAAATAAACCTTGCTTTACTTTTCTATGTAAAGTAGGGGAAGAATCTCTAGCACATCATCCCGCAGACCCATAAGTCCTTAGGAGTCTTTATTAAGGTGATTAGATCCATTGTAGGTAGTGACTTCTATCTTTCGAGATAGTACACCGTTCCCTCGATGTCATACCTGATCACCCTAATATGTATACTTGTGATTCTATGTGGTGTTCATCTGAAGAAAGAAGCAATCATCATCATATTGAATTTTATCTCTCTTCTTACCCTTCTTTCTTTTTGTCTTCATGTTTCTTTCCTAAGAGGGATGAAGATAAGAAGAAGAGAATCCAAGGAGGAATAAGGGAGGAGATTGATTGATGATGGTGAGCATGCATCATAAAAAAATTTTCACCCACAGATTCTTCTGGTGACTCCACTGGGGATGGTTCCTCTCTCCATCTTTGGTAAATGATCATTGTCTTCAAGTATCGATAGTGGGTTTGTACTTTGGTATCAATCCGAGACTATCTTTCTTCATTGGCACTTAGCTTATTTCATTCTGTAGTTGAGTTAGCCAACATCTTTAGGTTTTAGGACCTCACCGTGTTGGTCTTAAAACCCCGTTATTCTCCAATGGGTAAAAATAAAAAGATCTAAATAAAAGAAAAATATTTAAAGACTTCCTCCATATCATTTTTTATGATAAGGAAAGGTTCATTCCAAAATAATAAAGACAATAAAATTTTCCATAAGAACTTTGCTTTTCAAAAGCACTCTTTCAAAAATGCACATAATAAAATATTTTCCACAAAATTTTATCACCCTCATTTAACAATTCTCATAATTGTTACATGTAGGAATTTTCAAAAATAAAACTAACAACCTTTTTCCAAAAAGCACAAATGAACATCTTCCTTCAATTCATTTTGATGAAGATTTCATTTTCAAAATAAAATGAACAATCATCTTTCCAAAAAAAATCAAAATCACAATTAAAAATAAAATTTCAAAAAGCATACATGAACCTTTCCATTCAATACACCCACACCTATTGAATGGAAGTTTCATCTTCATATAAAATTAAATATTTCAATACACCACTTTGATTAAGATTTCATTTTCAAAATAAAATGAACAATCATCTTTCCAAAAAAATCAAAATCATAATTAAAAATAAAACATTCAAAAAGCACACATGAACCTTTCCATTCAATACACTTACACCTATTGAATGAAAGTTTTATTTTCAAATAAAATTAAATCTTTCAAAAGCACATATGAACATCTTCATTTAATATACCAAATTTATTAAATGAAGATTTCATTCAAATAAAAATATATCATTTGAAATCCCACATAAATATCCACATATGATTAAGTTGAATTCATTTTCAAAAAAAAAAAGCAATAATCACAAACAAATAAAATTTTTACATTTCAAAAAATGAGTTTGATTTCATTTACATGTCAAATTTGTTAATGGAGTCTCAAAATAAAACTTAACAATCATATTTTCAAAAATTCAAAACACATTTATAACTTCATTTAGCATACTTAAATTTGTTAAGTGAAGTCTCTAAATTCAAAATCAAAAATTCAAAACACACTTTGGAACTTCATTTAGCATACTCAAATTTGCTAAGTAAAGTTTCCAAATCTAAAATCCAAAATTTTCAAACACATTTGGAACTTCATTTAGCATACTCAAATTTGCTAAGTGAAGTTTCCAAATTCAAAACAAAAAATTTTCAAACACCTTTGGAACTTCATTTAGCATACTCAAATTTGCTAGGTGAAGTTTCCAAATTCAAAACCAAGAAACTTTCAAGCACTTTTGGAACTTCATTCTTTGCATACCAAATTTGCTAAAGAGAAGTTTCCATTTTCAAAATCGAATCAAAACACAAAATTTTGAACACATCTTTTAGAATTTCATTTAGCATACTCAAATTTGCTAAGTGAAATTTTCAAAAGTGGAACTTCATCTTTAACCATATTTGCTAAGGTAAAGTTTCCTTTCAATCAAATAAAATAAAATAAAACAAATTAAATCAAAATGAAACACTTAGGATTTTCTTAGCATACCTAAATTTGCTAAGAATCTATTTTCAAAAATCAAACAAAACACACTTGGATTCTTCACTTAGCTTACCTAAATTTGCTAAGTTGGAATTCTAAATTTTCAAAAAAATCTAAACAACAATTCACAAAAAGAAACAATCATTTTCAAACACTTCACTTTGCATACCCAAATTTGCTATGTAAAACATCAAAATCCAAAATAAAATCAATTAACCCTTACTTTAACATACCCAAATTTGTTAAAGGAAATTATCAAATCAAAATTAATTCAAACAAACATGAACCTATGGAAGCATCCTTCTCAAAATATTTTGAATCATCTTTCAACATACCCAAATTTGTTGAAGTTGGATTCATATTCAAAATTCTCTTTCAATCAAATAAATCTTCTCATATCCATTTGAACCCCATAACACTTCCAAGTTGTTGGATGTGGGTTCAAATTTTCAATTCAAATTCAAAAAATCAACAAAGATAAATCGATCCAAGTTCATTTCTAATGCGATTCTCAACATCGATTCTGATTACAGTTCAATTTTAGTCTTTCTGGTTGATAATGGCTTCAAGATTTGTTTTAACTTTCCTCATGGCATGGATTTGGCTTTGGACCAAAACTTCCCATTGGATCATCATTCACCAGGGAGTTGAGGAGTGAGGATTACATGTGAAGCCCTCATGATAGTCGATATGAGGCGGCGTCATCGGATTGATTTACCTTCTAACATCTCATTGAAGAGGAAAGCGGTGCGATCCCAAAGTAGAGTAGGTAGCATTTGTATGCCCCATGGTTTCTCATCTTTGCCTGTGAGGGCTACACCTCTCTCAGTACCCTCTAAGGGTAAGGCTCCCCTGATCTCAGGGATTTTCTCCCCTACTTTTGAGGATGGGTCTAGCTCTCACTCCTCCAATCCTTCCAGGATACAGCATAGGAACAAGAACCACATGATCAAGCGGTATCACACTAGGATTGCCAGGGAGATGTGGAGCGTTTGTTGAGGAGTTTCCCTTATAACTTCACCGTTTCTGAAAACAGTTTCATCCTCTCTCTAGGTTAGACAGAGAGGATGTTAGGAGGATTAGTACATCACCTCCACCAGTGGTCCAGTATTAACCAATAGTTACTAGGAGCAAAAGGTCATTTGCAAACCTCTGATTAGTCTTGCGCTAAGTAGATGGAGCTTATGGATGTTCAGAGTCTGGAGCTCAATTTGATTTGAGATCTGTCATCCCCCATAATGTGGGGAAACATATCCATCAAGAGAGGGCAGAGCCCTACATCTTCATTACCCGTAGAGGAGATTGGTCGGATCGCTCTTCCGCACTTGTTGATTTTCAGCTTGGCCTTCCGACCATAGAAAACATCTTACTTACTAGGAGTCATCACGGAGAACAGCTCACATTGCAGAGTCGGTGGTGTCTCCACCACACTCTACCCTCGTCCATCACCATCAGGTCCATCTCAACTCCATCAAAGGCCATGAAGGCCATGGGAGAAGCGCACCCCATTGGTTGAGGGATCCCCATATACACCACCTATGTGGAGGTTGAGCTCTCCACGACCTTCTACCCCTGGTGGTGCAAGAGTGGAGACCAAGCATAGTGGTCATCCCTTCACCAACTCTGCCGGTTGACGTGGGGTGGTATTATTCGTGAGATGATAGTCCATTACCGGTGATAGTGGAACCTCCTAGGAATGTCACCCTTATTAGTGGAGTCAAGTGTATCTCAGTGAGTGAGTCCTCATAGATTGACTCCCATAGCGAGGTGAGTGTGTCTCGATAGCGATGATCACCGGTCACTGAATTATTCTTGTTCATTGATCATTCTCTAAGGAGATAGTGGCACATTATCTTACAGAAGAAGGAGACTTTGGGGTATGATTGGTTAGATGAGGAGAGAATTCAGATCCCAATGAAGATGACTTGTTGGGAGACTCACTGTGATGGTTGATAGAGGATCTCTTCTTAGGGGAGCAAGCCATGGAAGGTGATGAGGTTGATCGAAGACAGCATCAACACCTCGACATCGATTGAGGAAGAAAGATGAGTAGATAGATAGGATGGCATAGAGGACTTGTTAGCGCAATTTTGGTACTTTGAAATAAGCCCAGTTCATCTACTAGACATTTGTCGACTAAGTTAGTGCATGTCTTGGACCAAGACCAACACCTCCCATTGAGCAAGGTAGCATTAGCATGTATAGGAAGGTAGTGGAAAGTACCTCCATACAAGAAAAAGACATAAAATCCATGGTTGAGCAGCATTGGCTCAAGCCCGAGGAGGATCATCGGTTCCAAAGGGTAGACCTTACCCAAAGGAATTTGATGCTATCCAATATCCCAAGGGTTTCATGACCTTCCTTCAAAGCTTTGATGGTAGTGGAAACCCAAAAGACATACTTTGAGCTAGTTATTACAACGTTGATGGCAACAAAGCTTTGCTTTTTTGCCTCTTCGTTAGTAGCCTAGCAGGGATTGCTTTCGATTGGTATGCTAAACTATCAAACAGTTCAGTAAAGATATTTGTTAAGTTAGAGTAACTCTTTATCAAGAGGTTTGCTGGAGCTCAGCAAAGGGTTATGTAGGTGATCTCGTTGTAGCACAACAGCATCCAAGTGAGTCCCTTGTTGATTATATTCTCCGATGGCATAACTTGAGTATGAAATGCGATCCATAGCTATCTGAGCAGCATGCCATTGAGATTCTTTTAAAGAATATCCATGGCGTTGCCTTCATGCTTAAGGGCTTCACTATCAAAATATTTAAGAAGCTAATCAACAAGGTGGCTAGTCTACAAGGAGAGGCCAAATAGTTGCCTTTTCAAGATCAGTTGCCTAAAGCAAAAACAAGGTCTATGAGAAGCGGGGTAGTGAGTGATAGAGATAAGAGGAAGCGACCATAGAGATCGGTCGAGACCCACCTCGGTAGCCTCCACCTCCTTTTGCCACCACCAGAGGCAGGCCTCCATGGACCTCCAGCCCGACTGCCTCCTCGACCATACCACCACCAGGCACATACCCACCAGGGTAGCTATGGTCCACCTACTCTTTTAGATAAGCTTAACAAACCTTATTCTTTTAAGAGGTGTCGAAGATCTTTAAGAATCTCTTAAGAAACGATTTTAACTACTGAGCCTAGGAGATGGAGGAAGTAGGCAAAGTCATGATCTAACTTTTGCCCTACCACCATATATCTAGGCCATGTTTTGGAGGATTGCTTCACATTCAAGGTGGCTTGAACATAGCTTCAAGAGTGTTTATAGTTATCCCAAAGGAATACCTTTTGGAACAACCATATAGTTCCATTAGGGTAATCCTTGGGGATACTTATGATCCCACAAAAATCAAAGAAGGTTAGGATATTTCTTTATCCAAAACCTCTAAGAAGATCATTTAGAAGATCAAGAAACTTTCCTTGCAGGTGCATGAGTTAGCTCAAACTCAACATCAAGGAAGGTTTGCAAGTTTGGATGCTAGAAAGGGGAGCTCGACAATAATAGCATGGCGTGTATTCAGGATAGCCTTAGCGCACCCACCAAGTCCGACCTCCGATGTTGCGGCTTCCACACAATGACTTCTTCACTTCAAATAGTTCTTCTTTTTCTTCTACTAGAACTCTTGTATCGGATAAGGGCATCAAATCCTTACCCACTCACTTTACTTGATTTCTACTTTGTACCTCCAAATAAATCAAAATTGAAGAATAAAAAGCTTGAATTACATGTGTCACTTCGATGGGTTGTCTTCTTCTATTCTAATGATAACTCTTCAAGTCAAAATAACTATAATAATTTGATCTTCCTCTTTTTTGATTCATAGTTGGACTTTCCCTCGAATACTATAAGTTCACCTCTTGAGATAGACTTGGAATCATATTTTTAAGGGTCCCATAGGAGAAGGCAGGTGAGCTTGATGCAGGTAGAACCTTCCATTACCTACAAGAGATCGAAGTCAACCTCCAGTGGCAAGGTTACCTCTAGGCGCACCTCAAGATAGAGGGAAATAAGTCATTGGTATAGAGGATAAGAATCCCCTCCACAGGATGCTCCACCCTTGGATATGTGGAGGACCAGCCCAAGGTGCACTACAATGTCCTCTCTCATCTAAGAATGTTGTCATCTAAGGTAAGCATATACGATGCCCTTATCTTAGCTAAAGAGATTAGAGAATCACTAATCAAGGCTCTCCTTGATCTCGAAATATGCTTAGCTCGGTACTAGGTGAGAGGCACATTATGCAAAAGAAGCTCAGATCACCTTCATAGATGAAGACCTTCTTCTGGGGACTTGGAGCACAACCATCCTCTACATCATGTTGACATGGGCGATTCAGACTTGCCAGTTCTTGTGATCCAGTGCATCGGTGAACATTATGAGTCTAAAGACCCTTGCCTATTTGAGGATCAACATCTCCACACTCCAAGAGATTGGATGATGTTGAGGATTCAATGAACAAGGTGAGCTTTAGGTTCCATAATGTTACCTTTGGAGATAGGTAGGCTGAAGCCAAGTTTTACATCATTGATTCAAATAAATCATTTGCTTGGTAGGCCTTGGATACATCGAGAATAAGATCATTCCATCCTCCCTCCATGTGCATCAAGTTCAAAAGATGGGTGAATCTGTCAATGGAGATGAAAAGCCATTTTAGTTAGAGAGGTTGAGATTTATGAGGATGCTACTATCTTCCTTAAAACACCTTTCTCATGAACTTGGACAAAATTCAAATGAAAATCAAAGAAAAGAAAATGAAAAGAAAGAAAAAATAAAAAAAATGAAAAAGAAAAATAAAAGTCCAAGTGAACAAGAAAGGGGAATAGAAGAAGAAATAGATTCGCATATCACATTCCACCACAATTCATTCCATCATATGGATATGTGGGTAGGATGGCTCAACCTCCGGTAAGGTAGAGGCGTTCCAGAGGTGGGACCCCTAGTTGGCCATCGACCAATAGTCATGTTCAGTTCATAGGAGTACCCTACTATTCATAGACTTGGAATCTAGTTCGGAGGATGAGTCTAATGTGATTAGTATACCAAACCTCTCGGTGGTTCCATTGGGTGACTTTTGATCCGACATAGATGAAGATGAGCCTCCAAAAAGCAAAGTATTGAATCTAGTTTATGTGTAAACTATTAGGCGTGGGAGAACCTTAGCTCTAACCTCACTTACATCTCAAAAGTTGAAGGTTTAGTAGTTAAGGAAGTCCCTAAGTCTTCCAGTGACATGAAGCGAAGAGATTCTTTTTGGGATCATCATCCTCAAGTCCTGAAGTTGATGTAGAACTTGAGGAGGATACATTTAAAGAATTAATGGAATTACCATTTGACTTTTACTCATCTTGTGTTCATAATCTTATACATAAAGGTTTAGTTCCTCATACATGGTCCAAGCACAGGTCAGAGTATTTCAAAAAACTTTGGAACAATACAGGCAGGGAAGCACAATTAAGAGCAGAACTAGGATTCAGTACAGTGGGTCTAGTCGATGATGATAATTAATACTTAGTTGTTACCAATCATTTGGAGTATGATAAGTTATTTTCACACACCCCAAATCTTATGAGAATGGGTGTTTAGAAACCTCAGATGATCCGGATGATCTCCAAATCAAAGAGGCACCACCAAAATTTGAAGAAGAAATCCATTCAATAATTGACAAGCTCAAAGAAATCAACCTCACGATAGAAGAAAATCCACGCCTGACATACATTAGTCCGTTGCTTAATGAAAAAGAAACCAATGACTTAGTTAGGCTATTGATTGAGTTTAAAGACTACTTCACATGGAGTTATGAAGAAATGCCCATTATCTCTTGACGTAGCAGTCCACAAGCTAGCAATAGATCTAATGTTATTAAGCAAGCTCTAGGCATGCGATTAGAAATTGAACAATATGTCATTTTTTTGAAGTCAAAAATTGATCGATGGGTTTCATCGGGAAGAAAAATATCCTACCCGTTAGCTAGTGTCATCCCGCTTAAGAAGAAGAATGGCCAAATTCACATATGTGTCAATTTTAGGGACTTAAATAAGGCATGTCCTAAGGATGAGTTTCCTTCTATAATTAATGGTGGACATTATCTCATCTCATGCAAGTTCTCTTTCATGGGTCATCTACAACCAAATCAAGATGTCTCAAGATGAAAGAAACACTACTTTTGAACCCGATCAATCTTCATTATAGGTCATGCCTTTCGCCTTAAAAATGCGCTACATACCAACGGGCCATGACTCGATCTTCAATGAACTCATCCATCATCGTTGAGTGCTAGTTGATGATCTAGTAGTCAAGAGCAGAAAAGGAAGACCATCTTTGACTTGAGAGTAGTTTTCAAATTAAGATAATATAACCTCAAAATGAATCTCAAGTGTGCATTCTGAGTAAGAAAATTCTTGGGTTTGTTGACACGGGAATAGAAATAGATCCAAAAAGATTAAAGCTATCTTAGAAATGCCACCTAAGAGTTTAACTCAACTGATCCTTTCAAGGATGGGCATATCTAAGATGCTTTATCTCCAACCTATGGGGAGATGCAAGCCATTTTCAGCACTTGTCAAAAAAGGATGCCAAGTTCGAGGGATGACAAGTGTCCAAGATGCCTTTGAAGACATCAAGCAAGATTTGGTGAAGCCCATTCTAAAACCCCTATCCTGCCACTCATCCTCTACACATTGGATGACTCTCACACTCTGGGCCCAAGCCAATGATGAAGGGAAGGAGAATGCTCTACTACTCACATCACCGATCCCTAAACTATCCACCTATTGAGAAACATTGCCTAGCTTTGATCTTTGCTTCCCAAAAGCTATGATTATATTTCATAAGGTGAACTTGATCTGAACAACTACAGTATCTCATGACACCAATACTATCTAGACAACATGTGGGTCCATGATTCTCTCAGGATATCACATTCATACCCCTCAGGATAAAAGGACAGCACTAGGATTTCTTAGAAAGACACCACTTCCTAATTCGCTTAGTGATGATCTCCGATGAACAAATCATGAACTTAGGGAGGTTGACAACTCGATGGGAGATGTATTTTGATGGTGCGCTTCTTTTCATAAAGGGAAGCAATGATCTATTCCGTGGAAAGAAGGTAGGAATAGTCCTAACTCCACACGATGTGATGAGATTCTCATACTATCTTTCCAACCCCACCAACAACGAAGTCGAGTATGAGGCTTTGATTGCTAGTCCGGAGTTAGCCATCACTATCGCTGTCAAGAGCATCAACATCTATTCGCTTGGTCATCAACCATATCTATTACGGTTCTCAAACCCAAGCTTCATTATTACGAGTATACCATGTTTGTTGCCCAAATTCAAGTCACCATCTACAAGGTTCCCAGAGAGAACACAGTAGATGCTTTGGCCAAACTTGCCAAAGAATTGGCATGTCTAAGATGAGTCCATTTCAATAAGGGTCCAAAATAGACAAGTCTATCCCTTATTGATGTTGAACTCATCGAGAGACTTTCTCTTGAAGGGAGGTTATTGTATAATGGACAAGGAGCGATTGGAGGCAACCATTCATAGATTACTTGAACAAGAAACTACCTCAAGAAAAGTCACAAGCCCATCGTGAAATAGAGCTCTCTCCTATGCTCTGTTGATGGCACTGTAATGATCCTTTGACCAAATGTGGTTACTTTGTTTAGACAAACATGAAGCTGGCATTGTAAACGAGGTACATCAGTCTATGCAGAGCATCAATCGTCAAGATGAAGACAAGATCACTGGGATACTACCCTTCATTACATGACATGGATGTATGTAGAGATGCCATCATGTCGTGGTGGTCCTCCACCAACCACCCAACATTCTACACCCTACATTGGCCTCATGGCCATTTGAGTGTTGGGTACCGAATGATTGATCCTCCTTCTTCCAAGGGCATTCATCTTAGTCGCCATGACTTTTTTCCAAGTGGGCGAAGCCATCCCACTCAGAGGTCACAAAGATGTGCTTCAAATTTTTTTAGAACCATATCATATATAGGTTCGGGTGCCTCATGAATTATATTAATAATGGTACATTCAAAAGCATGAAGATCAACAGCTTGCCAGAAGACATGGTATAGATTGGAGATACTCCACCATCTACTACCCTAGAGCAAATGGATTAGTAGAAGCATTCAACAAAACTCTCATCCAAATACTAAAGAAGACTCTTGATGATAATAACGATAGTGGAATGAGCTATTGGTTGAAGCCTTGTGGCCTACCACACACATACCAAACTCCAACTCCTACCATTTTTCTTAGTGTATGGGTCCAAGCCATTCTACCTTTAGAAGTTCAACTCCCATCACTAAGGATAGCATTGGGTACAAGATCACTAGAGCGTAATGCAAAGTTGTTAGAAGAGCTCAAAGGTTTGAGGAGAGTCACCTATGAACCTCGAAGTTGTACAAGGCCAAAATGATTCAAGCTCACAACAAGTTGGTCCACCCTAGGTCTTTCAAAGTAGGAGAACTTGTGTTAGTCCTAAGGAGACCAATTGTGCCCAAAAAGATGGGAGGCAAGTTTGAACCCACTTGGGAAGGCCCCTATGTCATAGAGAAGGCCTACCAAGGAGGATCTTATCATTATTGTAAAGGGGAACACCGATGCTTCCAATTAATGGGCTCTATCTAAAGAAATATTACCCATGAAATAAATCATGTTTGAAAAAATTATTAATAAAAGAACAAAATCTAATTCCATTCATCAAATCTTCTCTTCAAAGCATTGTTTGCTTGTCTTGTGAATCCCCATGATGTTTAGGTAGGTGTAAGAGTCCCCAATGGCATCTATCCCTCTTTCACAACACAATCAATCTCTCTATTAGAATAGGTGTAAGAGAACCCAAAGGCATCTATTTTGATTAGCATAAGTTAGGTGTAGAGTCCCAGACATCCTTTCTTAGTGGGAATCCATGCCATCCATGACACCATTTCATCAAATTCCACATGTTTAGGTTAGGTGTAAGAGTCCCCAAGTGGCATCATATTCCTTTTAACATATTCATAATAAACACAAATCTTTTATCTTGAGCTACTTTGATGTGGAGCAAGCCCCCTTGTGGCACTCACTCATTAGCTGCTCTAGGTTGGGTCTACATGCTACCTCGCTAGTATGTCACCCCAGTGGTCACTTGTTTGGAGGATATGAGTCCCCATGCTTTCTTCCTAACTTGACCATTACAAACCAATGAGCGCCTTGTTAGTTTGGTAGTCTTCATTGCCCAGTCAGTAAGCTACCTTATGTGAGTCCTTAAGCTTTCTTCTTGAACTAACCATCATGCATTAACTAGGTTGAGTATATTTGAGGTTTAGGATAAGTCCCCCATAAGATCCTTTCCCCTTGACTACATTTAAGTCAATATTAGTCCCCCAGTGGCATTCACTCAATAGTCGCCCTCGGTCAGATGGCACCTGTCGAGTTGAAGACAGACTATCCCATCAATCAGTTTCACTATATGAGGATGTGAGTCCCTGAGCTTTCTTCCTAGGATGACTATTGTGAACTGATGAGCACCTTAGATTGGTTTATATTTGCTATGCTGACAATGACTCACCTGTGCATACACCACTCTTGGTAGATGTGAGTCTTCGAGCTTTCACCTTGAGTTAGACACTGAATATCTATTGGATATATGACTAGCCATGTCATCTTCTCCAAGGTTTTGGATTAAGCCCTTAGCGGCCCCATCCCCTGTGGGCAATCTATTTGGATCACATCCTTTGCGACCCCATTTAGACACTACCCGCATTACTCTTGGATTGGACAGTTCCCCTTTCCTGGTAGCCACCCCTGTGGTTGGAGAATTTATTCAGCGGATGAATAGATTCTCCTTTGGTTCAGTAAATCTGAGATTGTTCTAAGCTGATATAAGTTCCTTCTTAGTTTGATCCCTCATAAACTAATAGGGTTCACGATAAACAAACTAAACAAAATTAATTTGCTTGTGGATTAGGAATTCAAGCCCCAAAGGGCCTTTTCCCAAGCTAGCATCTATCTTTAGGCGTTGAGAACTCCCTATAAGAATTGCCTGACTACCTGAGTTGAGATAAATCCTCGGGTCGGTACTCACTCTGTAGTCACCTTTAGGTCAGGTTCAATCTATTTTTCCACATGAGGTTACCGGTCATTCCACTTTGGAAGATATGATTATGCATTCTTTCTAGCATTATCCATATGAGCTACCTAGGTCAGTTTGATTTGTTTCCAAAGCAACGATCATCCCTGGTCTTTGTAGTGAAGAGATGAGTCCCCAAGCTTTCTTCCAATTGATCATTGCAAACCACTCCTTTTGGATAGTTCTCCCTCGGAGAAGCTATTCCCTTTGGTTGTAAATCAGAGATAATACAGCTAAGCTTCTTCTCGATTATGATCCATCCCTAGATCCATCAAAATAAAACTAAAAAAAAAATTAATCTGTCTTTGACTATCTTTGAGCTAACCAAAGTCCCCTAGTGGCATTCACTCAAAAATCAGCCCTAGGTCGGGCTCGATCTATTGCCTCGCCAACAGATCACCCTAGTGGTTCCTTATTTTGAAAGATGTGAGACCTCATGCTTTCTTCTTAACTTGACCATTGCACACTGAAAGGTATCCCTTTGGTTGCTTAGTCATACCTTGTGGTTGGTAGACTACTCCCTTTGAATTGATAAATCAGTTAAGTCTAGGCCTCCATGGCCCTTTCGTCTGATTCCATAAGCGATGGGATCCATCATAATTACAATAAAACTAAAATGAAATTAATCTTGACTATCTTTGAGTGATTTAAGTCCCGGCGCATTCACTCAATAGTCGATAGGTGGTTGATCATTGCCTCCAATCGATCACCCAATGGTTTCTTATTTTGGAAGATGTGAGTCCCATGCTTTCTTCTATCTTGATCATTGCAAATTGAAAGACACTCCTTTAGTCAGATAGTTCTCTCATCGGCTGGAAAACTACTCCCTTTAGTTCAATAAATCTGAGATAGGCCTAGGCTGATATAAGCTCCTTCTTAGTGTGATCTATCGTAAATCAACAAAATTCATCAAAATAAATAAACCTAAAAATAAAATTAATCTTTGACTATCTTTGAGCTGATCTAAATCCTCCAGTGGCATTCACTCAATAGTTAGCCGTCGATCATTTGCTGCATGCCGATCACCCCAGTGGTTCCTTATTTTGGAAGATGTGAGTCCCCGTGCTTTCTTCCTAACTTGACCATTGCACACTAAAAGACACCCCTCTTGGTCGG
Organism: Cymbidium sinense; assembly: GCA_021442155.1. Taxonomy (NCBI): domain Eukaryota; kingdom Viridiplantae; phylum Streptophyta; class Magnoliopsida; order Asparagales; family Orchidaceae; genus Cymbidium; species Cymbidium sinense. The sequence goes on from CM038217.1 coordinate 29,348,347, forward strand.
ATAGTTCTATCTTGTGGTTGGTAGACTACTCCCTTTAGATTAGTAAATTTGAGTTAGATCAAGGCCACCATGGTCCCTAATCAGTGTAGTCCATTGCAAATTGATGGGATCCATCATAATCAAAATAAATCTAAAATGAAATTAATCTTGACTATCCTTGAGCTGATCTAACTCCCCTAGTAGCATTCACTCTATAGTCAGCCTTAGGTTGAGTTTGATTCATTGCCTTATCAACTGATCACCCCAATAACCAATCCCTACTTTAGAGGATATAAGCCTACTATTCTTTCTTCCTAGTTGTTCTATGCACCAAAGGCATTCCTTTTGGATAGCCCTATTTTGAACTACCCCTTTGGATTGGTAAATTAGCTAGATCCAGTCACCATGGTCCTACTCAAATAGCTCATTGCAAAACCAAAGGATCCTTCCCAAAAATTTAAAACATATAAAACAAACCAACCAATCTCCATCAGTGGAGTCAAAAGAAAAAAAAACAAATTCAACCCTCTTCCCCAGTGGAAATTTCTCCTCAGCGAGACTTAAATCAAATCAAACGTCTCATCCCTTTGTGGATGACTTGAACCTGCTTTCCTAGTGGAAGGTTCACATATTCTATCTCTTAGTGGATTTCTCTCTCTCTCTCTCTCTTATGTTTGGAACATAAGTAGAGCCACATTGCACTAAGCTCTGGATTCTTTCTACATCTTGGGTTAGGGATAGATTATTTTTGTTAGTGCTTATGATCTTTTGGTGTTGTTGATAATTTCAATCAACACCAATACATGTGGTGTTCCTTGTCAGTCACACCACACCTATTGGGCGCCCTTTGTTAACCTCATATTTAGAATGAGCTCTCAACCCCTCCATCTTAGACATAAGACTTCTCTTGGACTTTAAGAGTTTCTCAGTCTTAAAACACATCTAGTGATTAGGTGAACACTCAACCTAGCCCTAGAGACTTAGAAGAGTTAGCCATAGGAATAGGTCATGCCTTAGGGGTGTTAGGAAAATTTGTCTACCCTTAGCTTGAACCATTCCTTACCTTCCTTCCTTCTCTTCTCTTTTAGTATAGTTTTGAATAGGATTTGGTAAGATGTGTGGTTCATTCGAAAAGAACCTAACACTTGCCTAATTCCATATCCTATTTATTTCTATACTATCACTTAAGAAGGATATCTATGCTTGTACATATAAATTGCATAAACAAAATGAATTAACTAATACAAATTTTTGCATTCTTTCTTTTCCATTCATTTCTTTTGTACATATTTGTATTTAGGAAAGTGGTATATTAGTGGACAACCCCAAGGTTGTGAGGCTTTTAAGTAGCTAAGTAGGTCTTGTACCACATCATTAATGGTTGTACTCACTTATGTCTTTCATACTTTCATATGGGCAAAATGATAAGAAATTCCTTTTCATAATGAAAATCATGCATCACAAATCATTCAATTTTCTTAAGTAACTCACTTAGCATTCTTTTTCCATTCATTTCTTTTTGTCACATGTCGTATTTAAGGAAAGTGGTATATTAGTATGGACAACTCAAGGTTCTGAAACTTTAAGTAGCCTAAGTAATTCTTGTACCTTACCTCTATTTAATAATGATCTTTGTGCCCATTTCTTACTTTCATGTGTGCATGCGGAAATTGGATAAGAGATCCCTTTCTTAATGAAAATCATGCATCATAAGCATTCAAATTTTCTTAAGTAAACTACTTAGCATGCATCATGAAGTGTGCTAAACTTTTCCATTTGGTATGTATAGATATGTAGGATCCATTCATATGCATGTTATACATGTTGGGAAAGAAATGAAGTGATGTGTATTTTTATAAATTTAGTTCACTTACTTAATCTTGAAGTGCCTTTCTAAACTTAGAGTTTATCTAAACTTAGGATTAATTAAAACACTTAATTAAAATATTCACTAAACAAAACTCATGAATACTTTAGAAATTGCATAGGTTAAATGAAAGAAAAGTTCTCTTCTCTTTTCTCTTTATAACTTAGTAATTAATTCATTCACTTGAACCTAATCAAACATGAAATAAAATCAACCAAAATAATTAAATCACTAAAATGAAACTCTCTTCTAAGTTGAACTTGCTTCATAGAAAATTCTAACTTAGTTATAGTTAAGCCCACACAAACCTCAAAGCACACACATTGGCTAATTCACCACTTCTAGCTTTAGGTTAAGGCGTGCATGGTTTGATGCTTACTTTTGTTTTGTGATATATGTTTTAGTTTGGATGTTAGGATGTATGGTCATAGAATGAATGGTCGATCTTAGTCTAACCATTATTTTCTATAGGATTATGCAAGGATGTTGTTAAAAATATAAATGCTTTTGTTATGCAAGTACTTATACCTAAGCATAATAATAGGACATGTGGAATTAGTCATCCATGTGTGATGATAAGTCAATATACATGCACAATTTGTGTGGTTTGTTTTAGCTAATTTATGTTTTGCAGTGTTAATTAATTTCCATTCTTTTCCTTTTCATGTAAGTTTTGCAATTAGGATTTTGGAATGATTGTTTTGAGGATTAGGGTGATCATTGGTCATAAGATTTCATCTTAATACACCAGAAACCTTTGACATCCACCTTAACCATCAAACAAAGAACCAAGAAGAAGAAGAAAGAAGAAGAATGAAGAAATGAAACTTGAAGACCCCATAACAATGAATTCATTCCTTAATTGTATTTAATTCATTTTGTAAGATGTATAAGAAAAGCTTGTTGAATTTATTTTGAGTTTATTTGGTGCCCAACCACAATAGCCTCTAATTCTTTTACGATTAAATTTATAAATTGATTGATGATTTGTTTAGCTTGTGCATTAAGTGATATCTTTTTCCTAGTTTCTTTCTTGCTTTTTTATGTGGCCTAGATGTGATTAGGCTCTTAGGAAAAAATAAATCTTTTACCAAATCTAATAACTCAAAACTAAAATAAAAATTCATAACCTCACCTAAGGCTTAGGTTTAAAATCAAGATAAAAATTAGCAATCCTTTTGTTGGATGAGCATTTCTTTGTAACCTCATGCAAATACATCTTACTTCACTCTTGATTGAGGGCTTCCACCTTTCTTTAGAAACTTGGATTGACCTTTGAGAACCATGGTGGAAACACCTCCTCCCTTCTTTGATTTTGGCGAATAACTCTATTTCTCATTTAGGCATATGAATCCTATTAACTTGAGTCAAAATAATTCTCTAAAAATTAAAATAAATGAAATCTAAATTGCATTAGTCATTTGAAAGTCTCATTTAGTCTCTTTTTTTACTGTCACTTTAAATAAATAATAGCCTAGTTATCTTATAAAACATATGACTTTCTTACATGAATTTAAGATCGTAGGAGGAGTTAGTTGGCGACCAAGGAAGTTGTAAGTCCAAGGTGGATTGTCCTCTGTGGAGGCAAACCAAATACCATTTTTTTGCCTTAAATTTAGGTTGTGCTTTTGACTATAATGAGTAGATTTAGGTTAACTTCTCTCCTTTGTGGACCATAAGCATAAATCCTCACCTCTTAGGCATTTCCATAATCTTGTGATATGGAATCATAAGTCTAATTTTCTAATGAAAATTTAAATTAAATAAATTAAATTAATTTTTTAAAATGTAAAGCAACCATGGATGTTTGAGATGCTTTCTAGGTTTCTAGCATGTACATCTCTACTTATCTTTCTTTGACTTTGATAATAACTCCCTTTCTTTGATCAATATTTGATTTTCAAAATGAACTAATCGATTGATGGTCCTTTAATTAAAATCTTTGAAGATAATGATCATTTGCCTTAATGAGTTTTCTAAGTAATCTCATTCCTTAGGATGTAATTAACTATGGGCTTGCCTTGTAGAACTTAATGAAGTATAAAATAAATCTACTTTTTCTTTTCATGTAAAATAGTAGAATCTAGCACATCATGACCCATAATTAAGTCCTTATTAAGGTGATTAGGTCCATTGTAGGGTGATGACTTCTATCTTTAATAGTACACCTTTCCCTCGATGCCATAATCACTCTAATAAGTACACTTGCAATTCTATGTGGTTTCCATCAAGAAAAGAAACAATCATCATCATATTGAATTTTTCTCTCTCTTCTTACTTTTTATCTTTTTATCTTCATCTTTCTTTCTTAGAGGGATGAAGATAAGAAAAGAATCAAGGAGGAAGAAGGGAGGATATTGATTGATGCATGCATCATGAAATTTTTTCACATGATTTTAGTCTAATCATTTATTTAGATTGTGCTTAAGAGCGTTGTAATAAAAATATAACTATTTTTGCATGTTGCTTATACCCCTAAGCATAATCCAAAATAGGCCAGGTGGACTTAGTTACCCATGTGTGGGGTGCTAAGTCCAATACATGCTTGGGATGTATGGTTTGTTTAGGTAATCTCTATTTTGCAGGTTTTAGTTAGATTTTCTTTCACTTTTTCATGTAATTTTGTGAATTAGAATTTAGAATGATTGTTATGGGAGATTAGGATGAACATTGATCATAAGACTATGTCTTATGCACCATCTGAAGCCTTTGGAGCAAACCATTCCATCAATTTGAAAGGAGGAAAGAAGAATGAAAAAAGAAGAATGAAGAATGAAGACCCCCATAACATGAATTCATTTTTATAATTAATTCATTTATAATTCGGGTTGTATAAGGGGTAGAGCTTGGCTACCCAATTTGTTTTTTCGGTTTGTCGGTGGAGCCGACCACACTTGGCCTCTTATTCTTTTGTGCTAGCTTTATAAATTGATTATTATTTGTTTAGCTTGTGCATTAAGATGGCATGTTTTCCAAGTTTCTTCCTTTCTTTGATGTATGGCCTTGATGACGATTAGGCTCTTAGGAAAAAAAATTTCTATCCAATTAATCAACTCAAAACTAAAAATAAACAACTTATAATCTCACTTAAATCTTAGGTTACAAAATCAAGATAAAAGAATTAGCAAACCCTTAGTTAGATGTTTTATTTTCTTTCTCATCATGCATAAAATGCATATTATTTCACTCTTGATTTGGAGGGCTTCCACCTATGCCGGAGAACTTGGCTTAACCTTTGAGAAATGGTGGAAACACACACCTTCTTGCTAATTTTGACCCATAATCTAATTTCTCATGCATTAGGTATATGAATCCTAAAGCACTGTGTCAAATGAATTGTCCAAAATGAAAATAAAATGTAATAATGTTTTGCATTAGATTTAGGTCATTAAATCATGCCTACATGATCTAGTCTCTTAGGGTATGTTTAAGGACTTAGTTTCTTTTAAATAAATAACTAGCTATCTTGTAAAAGCATATGACTTACCTACAGGCGGTAATAAGTCCAAGCTCGGGTGGTTTATCCTCTCTTATGGAGGTAAACCAAATACCCAATTTCACTTTAGATTTAGGTGTGCATTGGTCGGCCAAAGCTCCTAGATTTAGGTTTAGAGGTTGCTACTTCCCTTTGCCGGCTACAAGCATAAATTCTCACCTCTTATGCATTTCCACGATCTTGAGTCATGGAATTAAGCCCTGATTTCTAATAAAAATTCAACTCAAAATAAATAATTTCTACAAACTTCAAAATATAAAGCCCATATGATAGTTTGGGATGCTTACTAGGCTTCTAGTATCATAAGCATCCCTACTTATTCCCCTTTGGATTGATAATAACTCCCTCTTCTTGATCAATCTTACTTGATCTTCAAAATAAACCAATTGATTGATAGTCTTATCTTTGAAATCTTTGGAGACAATGATCATTTACCTTCATTGGGAGTCTTCTAAGGAATCTCATTCCTTAGGATGTAATTAACTATGGGGCTTGCCTCCATGAGAACTTAGAACATTTAAAATAAACCACCTTTACTTTTTCATTTCCATGTAAAGCAGATAAGAATCTTGGTACATATAAAGACCCATAGTCCTTAGGAGTCCTTATTGAGGTTATTAGGTCCATTGTAGGGTGGTGACTTCTATCTGTAGAGATAGTACACCTTCTCCTAATGTCATACTCGATCACTCTAATAAGAATATTTGCTGATCTACGTGGTGTCCCAATAAGACATTATATTTCTATTTTTATTTATCCTCTTTCTGAAGGAATAGATGAAGGTAGGAATATAAATATTTCACCACAAGCTCATAATTATTTGGTTAATTATGCTAAGGCAACATAGGAAAGGATTAATTAATGAATTTAATGCATATTATAATCTAATTGACCCATAAAATCAACTTAATTATTTTTCATTAAACTAAATCAATTAATAAACATAGGAATGGGTCGGATCAGCAAACCTCCTCTCACATCCTTAAATCAAACCAAAACATGAAATTAAAATTGACATTAAGAAAGCTTTGGTTTACCTTAAATTATTTTATTTGATATGATTATTCTTAGGAATTAATTTGATTGAATGAAATTATGTGCTTATGTTTATTTATTCCTTTCCAATCATGATAAATGTTGTATGTCATTTGAAATCATGCATTCAACTTTTCAAAGTTAATTGAATCAAATGAATTTTCCTTTAGGTAAGCTTGCATATGTTGGATTAATTTATAATATGTGGCTATTATCCCTAATAAATTTAAATTATTTCTCTAAAGTTTATAAATCAATTAAATTGATTAGAGTGATAGTAGTTATGAGCATCTATAGGTTTGCGTATGCTTTTAGCTTAGACATGTAAAGTAAAGCTTTTTTTCCTTAATTCATATGTAGTTTTACATGTATTTGAATGTTAATAAGTATATAGTCCAGACATCCCAGGAACACAATACTTTAGCGAGCCCCAAGGAGGTAATTTACTTACCTCATTTCCCTGGTTAACAACGACACATACTTATTTGATTTCTTTTATATGTGTTCCTACATTAGAATTTGGATAGAACTTTATTCCACATGCATAAATTTTTCAATCAAATAGAAATACAATTTTTGCTTGGTTTTATTCCTTTATTTATGTATACATTCATATGTATTTGAGAAAAGTAAGTATTTAGTATGGACATCCTAGGAATATGAGACTTTAAGTATCCCCAAGGAGGTCATTTGATTACCTCACTTCCTTGATTAATAATGGCATGTACTAGCTTATGTCTCTTATACATGTAATCATAATTGACTAAGTCATTGGATTAGTTGGCCATGTGATTTTGGAGCTTTCTTTCCTACATGCATGCATACAAATTTACATATGTTTGAATGTAAATGGGTATATAGTTTGAACATCCAAGCAATACGAGGCCTTAGTTAGCCTCAGGGAGGTCATTTGATTACCTCACTTCCCTAGTTAACAATGACACGTACCTATTTAATTTTATCCCTATGTATTTTTGTATAAGAATTTAGATAGAGCTTTAAATTGATATGATTAAATAATTCAATCAAATGAAAAATATAAACTTCAAATACATATCTACATTCATCGTATAAGTGTGCCAAAATAAATTACATGTATATATATGTTAGGATTGAATCATATGCATGTTACGTGTGATGGAAATAAATGATTTGCCATGTGTGCTGTGGTAGTAATCCAGTTAGATTAATCTTAAGACGCCTTTCACATTAAATAGAATTATTTAGAGTGAACTTAAACTTAATATTAACTAAAATATTTAATAAGCCATTCACTAAAGAGAACAAAATCAAATTAATGTGCTTTAGAAAGTGGCTTAAGGTAGGGATGAAAGAGGGTAATCCTCTTTCTTCTCTTTACAACACTTAGCTGTTAAGTGTAATCATATGAAACAAATGAAAATGCAAATTAAAATTCTCAAATCAATTAAAAAATTTCAAGTGAAATCAACCTTTCATGTTAAATTGAATCCTTCTACACTTAGAAAATACAACACTAATGCTTTGTTGAAACACACCACACAAGCCTTAACACACACATTATAAATAAGTCACCACTTCTAGTCCTAAGTTAGGACTACTTATGTATGGTGTATTTTTTATTTTGTGATATAATATTTTAGACTGGATGTTATAGTGTATATTTTGTAGATTAGATTTTAGGTCGATATAAGCCTAATCATATTTTTTTGTAGGGGATTATGCTTAAGGGGGTGTTTAAAATAAATACAAATGCTATCTTTGTAGGTTACTTAAACCCCTAAGCATAATCCAAGCTAAGACATGTGGGCTTGGTTACCCATGTGCAGGATGCTAAGTCCAAATCATAAATATAACTGTTTGGGATTGTATGCATATTTAGCTAATCTCTATTTTGCAGGTGTAGTTAGATTTATTGTTTTCTATTTTAAATTTAATTTTACATTAGGAATTAGGATTAGTGCTATGAGAGATTAGGATGAGCATTGGCCATAAGGCTTTGTCCTGGGGTGCCATGCGATGCCTTGAAGTCCAACAAATCAAAGGAAAAATAAGAAATGAAGGAGACATGAAGATTTGAAGATCTCCCATAGCACTCATTCATTATAAATTATAATTATTCTTTTATATTCTAGGTTGTATAAGGGTAGAGCTCGTCAACCCATTTTTTTTAGGTTGTACGGTGGTACCCGACCTCTTAGTCTTTTGATGTAGTTTATAAAAATGTTTAATGTTATGTTTATATTATGCATTAGAAATGACATGTTTTCATAGTTTCTTATGATTGATGCTTTAATGTGTGGCCTGGATGCGATTAATCTTTTAGGAAAAAATTAATCTCTCTACTCCAACTAATCACTCATAACTAAATTTTAAATAATTTATAACCTCACCATAAAGCTTAAGCATTAAACAAGATAATTAAAATATTTAGCAACCCCCCTAGCTGAATGGTTGAATGGTTTACAACAAGTATATCATATTATCTCATTCTTGAAAATAGAGGATTTCCATCCTTGCTCGATAGGGGAATGCTTGACCTATGAGGGCATCCCTTGTGGTGGAAAACACCCCTTCTCATTGATTTGGCCAACAACTTTACTTCATCATGCATTTAGGCATACAAAAATCCTAAATCCTTTATCAAAATGAAAGTGTCCAAAATTAAATAAAATTTGAAAAAAATTTGCATTTGTAGATTAAGTCATTACTCATACCACTCATGCTCTAGTCTCTTAGGGAGTGGGTTTAAGGACTTTAGTCTCTTTCTAAATAAAAAATAGCCCAACTATCTTACAATTCATATTACCAGACTACATGATTTTAAAATTGTAGGAGGAGTTACTCGGCGGTAACTCTAGGCGATTGTAAGCCTAGTAGTCTGGTGGTTTATCTTCTCTTGTGGAGTCAAACCTTATGCCCATCTTTGCTTAGATTTAGGTCGACCTTTAGCTTATGCTAAAGATCCTTAGATTTAGGATCCGAAGTTGTTATTTTTTTCAGGATACAAGCATAGTCCTCATTTGTTAGGCATTTTCATAATCTTATGTTGCTGGATTATAAGCCCTAGTAAATTAATAAATTTCAACTCAAATGAAATAATTCTCTTCAACTTCAAAATTATAAATCCCAATCATAGGATATATTGGAATGCTCACTAGGCTTTCTAGTATCATGAGCATTCCCTACCTATTCCTTTTGACTTCCAATAAGTCTTCTCCTTGAACTTTCCCACTTGATTTTCCAAATATGGCCAATCCTTTGGTAGTCTAACCTTGAAATCTTTTGAGATCCTAATTATCTACTTTAATCGAGATTATTCTTAAGGAATTCACCTTCCTTAGAATGTAATTAACTATGGAGGCTTGCCTCTATAGAGAACTTTAGAACTCAATTTAATATAAACCTTATTTTATTCACTCATGTAAAGCTGGGTAAAAATCTCTGGTACATTCGAAGACCCATCATGCCCTAGGAGTCCTGATTGAGTGATTAGGTCCATTGAAGGGTGATGCCTTTATCTTTCAAGATAGTACAACATACCTCAATATTATACCAGATCACTTCAATAAGTATCCCTAGATTTAGGATCCGAAGTAGTTATTTTCTTCAGGATACAAGCATAAGTCCTCACTTCTTAGGCATTTCCATAATCTTATGTTGTTGGATTATAAGCCCTAGTAATTTATTAAAATTTCAACTCAAATGAAATAATTTTCTTCAACTTTAAAATTATAAAGCCCAACCATAAGATATATTGGAATGCTCATTAGGCTTCCTAATATCATGAGCATTCCCTACCTATTCCTTTTGGCTTCCAAAATAAGTCTTCTCCTTGAACTTTCCCACTTGATTTTACAAATATGGCCAATCCTTTGATAGTCTAACCATGGAATCTTTAGAAACCCTAATTATCTACTTTAATCAAGATTATTCTTAAAGAATTCACATTCATTAGGATGTAATTAACTATGGAGGCTTGCCTCTATAGAGAAATTTAGAACCCGATTTAATATAAACCCAATTTTATTCATCCATATAAAGCATGGGAAAATCTAGTACATTTGAAGACCCATCATGCCCTAGGAGTCCTTATTGAGTGATTAGGTCTATTGAAGGGTGATGCCTCTATCTTTTGAGATAGTACATCATACCTCAATATTGTAGATCACTTCAATAAGTATCCTACCATCCGTGGTGTCCCCTCACCACTCCCCACACACACACATATACATCAAAAAATAAACACCATAGATCTACAATCAAATTCAAGCCTCTAAACACTTTTCAAATCAAATCAATAGCCCAAATTTTTCTTAAGATCACTTGACTCTATGGACTTATCCAAATCTCTTCAATTGAAATTGCTTAATTGATTTTTCATATATCAATCAATCCTCCAATCATCCATCCAAATCAAACCTACAATCACTCGCAAATAAAATCAAATAACCTTGCCTAAGTCTTATGATTTAATCATGGACTTAGCCAAATTCTTCAATCCAAATCAAGCTTATTTTTCTTTCTCATAAGTTGATTCAATTTTCCAATCATCTTTCCAAACCAAAATCTACAATCCAAATTAACCAAACCACCTAGCCAAAATCAATCCAAATCAAACCAAGTTAACTAACTTGACCCAAAATACCTAAATGAGCCAAAATCCATTCAAACCCAAATCAATTGCAACCAAAGCCATAAGCAAATTCCAAATCAATATTCAAACTAAACTCAACTTAACTCAAATTAAACCTGAATCAAGTCATTTTAGCCTAATTGGTCCACTTGACCCAAAGAGACCAATTTGACCTATTTGAACCATATTTTAATAAAACCCAAATTGGATTGAGCCAAAACCTCCTATGATGATTGTTGATCATCCTTCATTGATCAATTGCAATCAATTGGGTCAAACCAAGTCAATTTGATCATTTGACCAAGTCAACCCACTTAACCTACATGAGCTAAATGTGACAAATTTTACCCTAAGCCAAATCAATGGAAACCAATGATTCACATAAACTTGAGATCAACCCTTAAACATGACTTGACCATCAATTGAGCCAAACCTAGCCCAATTAGCCCATTAACCCAAGTTGACCCAATTTGACCTAAAGACCAAATTTGGTTAAATCAAAATCTAACCCAAATTGATTGGAACTAATGGCTCAAGTTCATTTCAAATTGATCATTGGACATGATCAAAGCCTTGATTGAACCTAATTTGACCAATTCATCCCAATTGGCCTACTTAGCCCAATTTGACCCAAATCATTCCAAAATATAAATTGATTCAAACCAAAGTCTATAATCATCTTCAATTGAACAATTGAACATGAACTAATGCCTAACCCAAACCAATTTAGCCAATTTGGCCAAATTGGTCAACTTGACCCATTTGACCCATTTGAACCTAAATGGGTCAAATCAAATTTAAGCCAAACCAACCCAAACCAATTGCACCAAAACACTCCAAATACTCATTTAAACTTGGCTCAACCTTTGGTTTGACCCAATTTGATAAATTGGTCAACTTGACCCAACTTATCCCAATTTGACCTACATGGGTTAAAATGAGTCAAACCCACTCAAACCCAATGAAACTTGGCATGACCCATCCTTGGCTCACCTTGGGTTAGTTCAAATCAAACCCAACCCAAATTGACCCAAAATCAAATGGGTTTGGGCTGACATATAAAACAAATACCCCATTTAAATGGTCTAACCCACTCCCTATCCACTTGGCAGCCTCCTCCTCATAAGTATAAGGGGCACTAGTTCACCTGACGTAATAGTGGTTGGGTCTGCCATGAGCCAAAAGGAGGTGATTTCACCTCTCTTCCCTCATTGGAACACTTAAAAACCCAAGGACAACCATCTCCTCCCATGGCAACCACTCATCCTCACTTGGCCAACCAAACTGAGCCACCTCAGATGATTTCCTGCCACCCATAGCCACCTACGGTAGCCAGACAGTTGCTAGAAGCCAAATGGATCAAGGCTATCTGATCCTAGGGAGGAGGGGGTATATCCCCATCATTTCAATTCAAACTGAGCCAAGCCCTAGCTGTCAGAGATGAACTCCCTAGAGCCATTTCCAAGTCTCTAGAGCCTTCCCATCATCGGGGATGATGAAACTGAGCTTCAACTCCACCAAATCCCAACCAATCCCAAATTAAATTCACCCACACATTCCCCAAGCTCCGATGAGGTGAAACGAATCTTTTCTTGAGCTCTCTGATCACCAGAAGTGCCTCATAGCCTAACTCTGGTGAGCATTGCGGTGTTGTTTGTTCCACAGAGCAACCGATGAGGTACTATTCCATTAATTTGAGATTTTCTAATTTTTTTTAGGCCTTTTCAAAGGAAATGTGAATTTCATGTAAATCCAACCATAGGATCCTTGCAGATCACTTTCCTGAAGGTGTGGGATCAATCCTGATCCAATCTGAGCTCCGACAAGCTCGAATTTGGTGGAGGAAGGCGGACAGTGTCTGTCTTCCATCGTGCAGGAGATGATAGATTATCCTCCATTTGTTTCGCATGATTGTAATGGATGACCATGATCTTGCGATTAAATTAATTTGATTTATTCCCATAAGAACCACAGGTTCAATCTCCATCGTCGACTCTCTGATCGGACAATGGGGACAAAATCGCATCCGCCGCTGCCGCATAGCCGTCGCGTCGGGCAGGTTTAAATAAGAAATTCTAAGATGCCACATGGAAAGCACGCCATGTCAGCAATCTGTGTGGTGCCGACGTGATTAGGCTTAATTAGACTAAATTAATTCATTTTAATGGCTGAAACTTTGGAAAATCATAATAAATTGTAGAAAAATAAAAAATATAAATAAATACTCATTTTATAGGTAATTCAGAGGAGAATTAATTAAAGTTATTTTCATTTAATTTTGAATAATAATTAAGGATTAATTAGGGTTTAATTGTGAACTTAATTATCTTAATTAAGCCTTATTTACTTGGGAAAATAATTTCAAACTTTGTGTGTTCATTCAATGGGATGACCTCTGCCTCCCATGATTTTCTTAAAATTTATTCCCTAGTGATAAGGGGAAACTAATTATTTAAACCTTAATTACCCTCTTAAATTAATTAAGTGATTAATTAATATTTAAAATAGTAAATTTTAATCAATTAAAGCTTATTAACCCTAATTAACAGTGAATGGAAGAAGGGGGAGGAGATTAGGACCTTTGTCCTAATCTCTTTCCTAAATCCATTTCATTTTAAGAGAATTAATTAAGGTAGGGATTAATTAATTGATTACTTAAGTGGCCAAATTAAATCAAATTAAAATGCAAATCATATTAAATAATGAACAGTGAAATTAAGAGTTCCTCATTATATGCTTTAAAACATAAAGACCCTTAAGAAAATTATGATTAACCCATAAGTGTGGGAAAATCATAAGAGTACTTAATTAGATTCTTTAACCTAATTAATCTTTAATTATGAGAAAATTGCATTAGAGCCCTAAGGACCATTGTAATTTTATTTTCTCACATGTTCATATCATTTTGTTGCTCATAATTAAATGATTAGTTAATCTAAACAATCATAGGAAAAAAGTAATTATGTGACTTAATCAATAATCCAACTTAATTAACTCATAAAATTCACCTAATTATCTTTCCTTAAACCAATTAAGTTTATCAACATGGGAATGGGTTTAAAATAGAAAATAATCTCTCTTCTTTCTAAATCAACTCAAATCCAAAACTAAGTTAATAATAAACTTTGGTTTTCTTTAAAGATTTTATTTAACATGATTGTCCTTAGAATTAATTTGGTTGAATGAATCACATGCTTATGTTTGGTTATTCCTTTCCAATTACTTTAAATTTTGTATGACATGTGATCTCATGTATTCATTCTTTCAAAATTAAGTTACTCAAATGAATGTTATTTATGTAAGCTTGCATGTGTTGATCTAACTTAATTATATGTATGTCTATTATCAAATTCAAATCTATTTTTCAAAGTTTATAAATTGATAATAACATGTGGAGTGATGGTAGTTATGAATACATATTGGATTTGCATGTGCTTATAGCTTAGTTATATGAATGTGAAGTTCTCTTTCTTAGATTCATATAAAGATTTACATAAGTTTGAATGTTAATAAATATATAGTCTGGATATCTCAGGAATACAAGGCTTTAAGTAGCCCCAAGGAGGTCATTTGATTACCTCACTTCCCTGGTTAATAACAACACATGCTTATTTGATTTCATTATTATATATTTTGGTATTATAATTTAGACAGAGCTTTAATCCATATGTATAAATGGTTCAGCTAAAGAAAATATAATCTTTGCATGAATTTCATTCTTCTGATTGTGTATGCATTTACATGTATGTAAGATAGCAAGTGTTTAGTCTAGATATCCGGGGAATACAAGGCTTTAAGTAGCCCCGAGGAGGTCAATTGATTACATCACTTCCCTGGTTAACAATGACATGTACTTGCTTACATCAATTATACATGTGTATGTATGCTTAATTAAAAGATGAAAATCCCCTTCTGTTATTAAAAATACATACATCCATAATTATTTAAGTCATCGGCATACATTGCATGTAAGCTAGAGCTCTCTTTCTTGTGATTCATATATAGAATTACATAAGTTTGAAAGTTAATGAGTATATAGTCTAGACATCTTAGAAATACAAGGCTTTAAGTAGCCACAAGGAGGTCATTTGATTACCTCACTTCCCTAGTTAACAATGACATGTACTTATTTGATTTCATTCCTATGTATTTTGGTATTAGAATTTGGATAGAACTTTAATCTACATGTATAAATAATCTAATTAGCAAAATATAAATTCCAAACATATACAGTCATCATCGATTAAGTGTGCCAACATATATTGTATCTATAGATATACTAAGGACTGAATCATATGCATGCTATAAGTAATGGAAAGGAATGGTTCAACATATGCTATGTGATAGTAATTCAATCATGTTAATCTTAAGATGCCTTTCATATTGAATAGAATTATTTAAGGATCACCTAAACATAGGATTAATAAAAATAGTTAATATGCCATTCACTAAAGAAAACTAAATCATAAAAACATGCTTTAGAAAATGGCTTAAGATAGGGATGAAGGAAAGTACTCCTCTTTCTTCTTTATATAACACTTAGGTGCTAAATGTAAATCAAATGAAACCAAATAAAACATAAATTAAAATTTATAAATCGACTAAACAACTTGAATTGAAACCAATTTCTATGATTAAATTAAATTCTTCCACACTTAGAAAATCATAACTCTAATGCCTAGTAGGACATACCACACAAAGCCTTAGTACACACATTAGAATTAAGCCACTACTTTTAGCCCTAAGTTAGGATAGTGTGTGTGCGATGTATATTTTATTTTGTGATGTACTTTTTAGACTGTATGTTAGGATGCTGTGGGTAGAAAAATTATAAAAGATAGGCGATCATCATCTCATATGTATCAAATCCCCTTCTCTTCCTCCCGTCTCCATCTTATCTTCACCCATCTCAGAAAGATGGATGAAAACAAAAGGAAAGAAAGAAATAAGAAGGAAAATTTGATATGATGATGATTGTTTCTTTCTTTAAATAGATACCACATAGAATCGCAAGTGTACTTATTAGGGTTATCAGGTATGGCAATGAGGGAGAGGTGCATTATCTCAAAAGGTAGAAGTCACCACCCTACAATGGACCTAATCACCTAAATAAGGACTCCTAAGGACTTATGGGTCTGTGGGATGATGTACTAGAGATTCTTCCCCTACTTTACATGAAAAAGTAAAGCAGGGTTTATTTTTTTACCGGGTTTGTTAAGTTCCCTATGGAGGCAAGCCCCCATAGTTAATTACATCCTAAGGAATGAGATTCCTTTGAAATACTCTCGATTAAGATAAATGTTCATTTCCTCCAAATATTATAATAGGTAGGACTACCAATCGATTAATTTATTTTTAGAAAATCAAGTGGGATCAATCAAGAGGTGAGAGTTCTTATCGAAGCCAAGTGAAGATAAGTAGGAGATGCTTAAGATACTAGGAAGCTTAGTAAGCATCCCAAACTACCCTATGGTTGGGCTTTACATTTTTAAAATTGAATTAATTTATTTGAGTTGAATTTTTATTAAAAATGTAGGGCTTATAATTCCATAATACAAGGTCATGAAAATACCTAAGAGGTAAGGATTTATGCTTAGGGCCCACAAATGTGAGACAACCTCTAAACCTAAATCTAAGGAGCTTTGGTGAGGGCCAAAAGCATAACCTAAATCTAAGGCAAAAATGGATATTTAGTTTACCTCCACAAGAGAGGATAAACCACTTGATTGCTTGGACTTACAACCGCCTAGAGGTGGCTGCCAACTAACTCCTCCTACGATTTTAAATTCATGTAGGCAAGTCATATGCTTTATGCAAGATGACAGGGTTGTTATTCATTTAGAAAGAAACTAAGTCCTTAAAATCACTCCCTAAGAGACTAGATCATGTAAGGGCACAACAAATGACCTAAATCTATTGCAAATTGTATTACATTTTATTTTTCATTTTGGATAATCATTTGACTTAGACTATAGGATTGATATGCTTAATGCACGACAAATAAGATTATGGGCCAAAATTAGCGAGAAGGGGGAGGTTTGTTTCCACCATGACTCTCATAGGTCAAGCCAAGTTCTTTATAAAAGGTGGATGCCCTCCAATCAAGTGTGAAAATAATATGCATTTATGCATGATGTTAGAAAAGAAATACTCATCCAGTTAAGGGGTTACTAATTATTTTATCTTGATTTTTAACTTAGGCTTTAAGTGAAGTTATGAATTATTTATTTTTAATTTTGAGTTGATTAATTTGGTAGAAGATTTATTTTTTTCTAAGTAATCATCATCCAGACCATACATCAAAGTAAAGAAGAAACTAGGAAAGTATGTCATCTTAATGCGCAAGTTAAACAAACATCAATCAATTTATAAAACTAGCATAAAAGAATAAAAGGCTGTGTGGTCACGCACAACCCAATAAATAAATGAAGCTCCACCTTTACAAAACCAGGCTTACAAGATAATTACAAAAAGGAATTCAAGTTATGGGGGTCTTCATTCTTCATTTCTTCATTCTTTTTTCTTCTTCTTTTCTTCTTCTCTTCTTTTTTTTCTTCTTCTTTGGTTCCTTCTTTTGGATGGTTGAAAGATGGTTGCTCCAAAGGCTTCACATGGTATATAAGACATATTCTTATAACCAATGCTCATCCTAATCCACCATAACAATCATTCTAACATATTAATTACAGAATTACATGAATAAGAAAAGTAAATCTAACTAACACCTGCAAAATAGAGTTTACCTAAACAAACCATACAAATCCCAAGCACGTATATTCGACTGAGCACCCCACACATGGGTAACCAAGTCCACCTGGCCTATTGGATTATGCTTGGGGGTATAAACACCTGCACAGCAAAAGCAAATATATTTTTATTATAGCGCCCCTTAAGCATAATCCCCTGCAAAAAATAATGATTAGACTAAATCATCCTACCATTCATTCTATGCACATTTACCCTGATATCCAGACTATAAACAACACATCATAAAATAAAAGCAAACATCAATCCATGCACCACCCTAACCTAAAGCTAGAAGTGGTGACTTAGCCTAAAGTGTGTGCTTTAAAAGGTTTGTGTGGTATGCTTAGTTATGGCTTTAAGGTTTAGATTTTCTAAGTGTGAAAGAAATGTTCAACTTAGATGGATGGTTTCATTTAAGTGTTTAGTTGATTTGGTTAATTTTATTTGATGCTTTGTTTAGGTTTGAATGAATCCTACAATTAATTACTAAGTGTTGTAAAGAGACGGAAAAGAGAAGAAAACTCTTTTTTCCTTCCCTACCTTAAATAATTTCTAAAGTGGATTCATGTTTTGTTTTATTTAGTGAATGTCTTATTATGCATTTTAATTAATCCTAAGTTTAAATCAACTCCAAACAAACCTATTCAAAAAAAGGCATTTTAAGATTAAGTAAAGTGAATTGATATCACAAAACACACATCATTTTATTTCTTTCCCAACATGAATAACATGCATATGGATGCATCCTAAGCATATCTATACATACAAATGGAAATGTTTAGCACACTTTATGATGAATGCTAAAAAATGTTACTTAAGAAATTTGGAAAGCTTTATGATGCATGATTTTCATTAATTTGAAAAGAGGGGTTTCTTTTATCCATTATGCACATGCACATGTGTTTGTATGAAAGGCATAAGTGAGTACAACGCCATTGTTAGCACCAGGGGTGTAAGGTACAAGACTTACTTAGGGATACTTAAAGCTTCAAAACCCCAGGATTGTCCAGACTAATATATGACTTTCCTTAAATACAAATACATGTACAAAGAAATGAATGGAAAAAAGAAAGGTGCAAAAAGTTTGTATTTGTTTGTTTGTTTTGTTTATAAAATTTTGTATGTACAAGTGTGGATTTCCTTCTTAGGTATTAGCATAGGAATGAATATTAATGGGGTTAGGCAAGTGTTGTCTTCTTTTCAAATGAACTATACACTTTGCCAAATCCTATTCAAAACTATACTAAAAGGAAAGAGAAGGAAAGCTACACCATGCACATCTCCATATTAATATCCACATGCAAGCTTATAAATAATTATAAGTAGCACACTTTCAATTTTAGATGTTTGATTTATAGATTTTGAAAATAGTTTTGGATTTATTAGTGATAATAGCCTTTCATATTTTTACTTTAGCCAAAACATGCAATTTGACATAAAGAAAATTTTCATTTCAATTTTGATTTTTAAAAGATATGAATGCATGGATTTCATATCACATACACATTTAGCATGCTAGGAAAGAAATAAAGTGATGAAATTAATGTAAACTCATTCACCCTAATTAATTCCTAAAGACAAACCTATGAAATAAGAAAGTTTAAAGTGAATCAAAGTTTGTTTAATGTGATTATTTTTTTTTTGAATTTTCTATATGTTTGATTTGGGAAGTGAAAGAATGTTTGTTGGTCCAAACCCATTTCCCCCATATGTGAGTTAATTTAGTTTGTTCTTAGGATCATTAGGTGATTTTCATATTTTATTTAGCTTAAGGTATGAATTAAGCGTGTTAATTACCCCTTATCTATACCACCTTAGCATACTTAACCAAATAATTATGAGCCAATGGATGACATAAAATCACACAAGGAATTTAAACTTGCAATGCACCTAGGAAAAGAACAATTGGCTCATGATTAATGGTTAATTAAGCAAGGTTTAAGCTTAATTCATAACCCTCTCACACATGTGAGTGGGATTTTTATTTCTTTAATGTACTTAGGTTCTTGAACACCTAAGCATCTACCCAAGATAGATTAATTGAGTTCTTAAAAGTTTTAGAATCTTATGAAATTAATTAAGGGGATAATTAGTGAATTAACCCTTAATTAAGGTTGGATTAAGGAAGAAAGGGGTTTTAAGAAATATCTTAAGGAAAGTATCCTTATCTCATATTCACTTAAGAAAAACTTAATTCACTCAAAATGGGTTAGACCACTATATATTAAGCTTAATTACATTAAGTGAGTGATTAAGGAATGAACTAGTAATTCCTTTAATTATGCCACCAATAAATCCCAACAAAATTTAGGGAGGTAGGAGTCATCCCACTAATTATGCACAAGAAGTTTGGGATTAATCAGTGGAGTAATTAGAGAGTAATTAGCAAAACAACATTCTTAATAAAACCTAAATCTATAGAAAAATACTATTCAAAATTCATTGAAATTATTTTTAGAATATTTTATGTTCAATTATCTATCCAATGTAATTTATGTCATATTTTTATGAATTTTCTAGGTTAGATATGAATTTAGGAAGTTTCCATGATAAATTAAGAGATTTAATAGCCTAATTAAATAGTTAATCCTCGCACCATTGGACCATGCACGTGCTTTCCATGTATTCAAAATTAAGTTATCACATCATAGCAGCGGTAGCGATGCTCACTTTCTCCTCACCATCGATCAATGATCGAGGTTAGATCCGCAGTTATAAAGGATTAAAATGTGGATCTACATGGATTTAATCATGGCCGCCCATCCAAAACACGTAGATGGATAGCCCATGATTCTTCCCAGATCTTCTGGAGATGGATCCATCCATCTTGATAGCTTCGATTGAGCTTGATTGAAATTACACCATCATCATGCAAGTGGATGAACATCTAATGGCTATAATCTCATGGTGTGATACTTTCTTTCACAAAGCTCTAAAAAATGGCTAAATTGAGCTCAGTTTAATGGCTTACCTCCCCAGAGGTGATCACCGACGCTCGATTCCCTTGGAGAAGCTTAGATCAGTAGAAAGCTTGTTGTTGGAGGCTTTGAAATTGAGTGGATCCTTCTAGAGGCCAACTCCACATTCACTTGAGCTCAGTCTTGATCAAGATAGAACCTCCCTTGCCTTTGTAGCTTGGATTAAGCTTTAGGCAAGTTTGATTGAACCCTTTGATGAAGCTTGTAAGAGGAATTGGCTTGATTTAAAGTGTGGAGTAGATTTTTGGAGCTCCCTATTTTAAGGAAAGAAAATGGAGAAGTTCAAGTCATTCTAGGAAGCTTGGGATCACTTGGCAATGGCTCCTCTAGCTTCCTATGCTTCAATCGAATTGGGAAGAGTGAGTTTCAAGTGAAATTGGGGAGTATATTCCCCACAATCTGAGCCTCTCTTTATTTTGATCCAATTGAGCTCCTTGAGTGAGTTTGTTAGGCAGAGTGTCTTGCATTCTGTTTGGCTGGGAGGTAGTGGAGCTCCCATGTGCTTGAAATGGGTGGAGGAGCATTTCATGTGGAATTAGCATGTGGGGTTTGACCTTAGGCTTGGTTGGGCTAACCAAAACCCATTGGGTTGGGTGCACCACACTCACTAGTATCCACTTGGTCCACTAAGAGAGTGTTAAGTGGTCATGGAGAGGATTTGGCCAAATTCCAAGTGAATTTGGCCAAAAATTATCTTTTGACCTAGGGGTAAAATGGTCATTTTTCTTGAGTTTCAATTTGAATATGTTTGATATGTTTGAAAAATTGGTTCAACCAAGATTCAATGGATTTGGAGTTGGTTTGATATGATTTGGCTCATCTTGACCCATTTAGGTCAAAATGGGTCAACTTGGGTCAAGTTGACCAATTGGTAAAATTGGGTCAAGCCAAAGGTTGTGTCAAGTTCATATGACCATTTAAGATATTGGTGGCTTTGGTTTGATTTAATTTTGTTTATATTTGGTTTTGGTTCAACTGAGTTTATTTAGGTCAAATGGGTTAAGTTAAAATGGATTGATATCTTTATTTCCAATCAATTTGGTTTATATTTGGGTTTGGCTCAATTTGACCTTTTAGGTCAATTGGGCTAGGTTGGGTATAGTTGGCCAATTGAGGCATTGGTCAAGTTCAAAAATGATTTTAGAATGAATTTGACCCATTGGTTTCAATCAATTTGGCTTAGATCAAGTTTTGACACATTTTGACTTTTTAGGTCAAGTTGTGTCAACTTGGGTCAAGTGGCCAATTGGGCTAGGTTAGGCTCAAATATTGACTTTGTCAAGTTCAAATATTAATCATGAATGACTTTTGATCAATAATTTTAATCAATTTGGCCTATGGTGGGCTTTGGTTATGTTGGGTTTCATTTTAGCTAACTGTTGACTTGGTCAATCCTTAGGTTTGACTTGGTTTGACCCAATTTGAGTGATTGATCATCTCATGATGATTGTTGATCATGATGAGTGGCTTAGGTGGGCTTAATTCAATCCAACTTGGTTAGGATTAGAATTTGGCTCATAGGGTACTTCAGGTCACTTTTTGGGTCAAGTGAGCCTAAGAAGGTCAAATGGCTTGGTCAAAGCTTGATTTGAGTTTGATTGAACTCACATATGGACTTATGATTGAAATATAAATCTATTTGCAAGATATTTGAAGTCAAATAGGTTTTGATTCATTTGATAATTTCAAGTTCAAAGGGTGAACATGTGTTTGACTTGTGTTTGATTTTTGAACTTAGTTTGATTTTTGGATTTAGTTTGATTGATTTATTTATATTTCATTTATATATGTGATTATAAATGAAAATATAAATGTTATGAAAATTTCATGAATTTGAATTGATTTGAACTTGATTTGAGCTAAGTCCATGAGCAATCAATGGACTGGAAAATTTTGGGTGACCATGGATTTTGGATTTGAATTTAGGTTTAGTTTGATTGATTTGAATTTATATTTCATTTATATATGTGAATATAAATGAGAACATAAATGGGTTATGAGAAAATTTCATGAGTTCGTATTGATTTTGGCTAAGTCCATAAGAGGGAAATCAAGGTGACTTAGGAAATATTTTGGAATTTGAATTGGATTACAATCATGGGTTTCAATCATGGGTTTTAATCATGGGTTCCAATCATTTGGAATTGATCCATAATTTGATAATATCCATTAAATTTATTTAAAGTTTGATTGAGAGTTGAAATTGATATGAGTTTGGAGTTTGACTTGAAAGAAGGAAGTGATTTAGTTGAGCTATAGGGTGATAAATTTTCTAACATGAACCTATTCCTATGGCTAACTTTTCTATGTCTCTAGGGCTTGGTTGAGTGTCCACCTAATCACTAGATGTGTTTTAAGAGCTAAGGAACTCTTAAACTCTAAGAGAAATCCTATGCCTAAGATGGAGGGGTTGAGAGCTCATTCTAAAAATAAGGTCAATAAAGGGCGCCCAATAGGTGTGGTGTGACTAACAGGGACCACCACAAGTATTAGTTTGACCGAAATGATCAATAACACCAAACAATCAAAAGCATTAACAGAAATAATCTACTCCCCAAAGGTGTAGAAGGAATCGAGCTTTAATGTGACTCTACTTATGTACATAAGAGGAAGAGTGAATCCACTAGGGATAGAGTGAGTAAACCTTCCACTTGGGAAGCAGGTTCAAGTCATCCACAAAGGGGATGAGAGATTTGGTTTGATTTGAGTCTCTCTAGGGAGAAATTTGATTTTTTAATTAAGTTCTGCTGGGGAAGAGGGTTGAATTTGTTTCAATTTCTTTTTTGTTTACTTGTGTTTATTTTGACTCCATCGAGGATAGAAAAGTGAACTCTCCACTAGGGAGGCAAGTTCAAGTCATCCACTAGGGAGGAAGGGTTGTGGAATCCACTAAGGGGTTAGAATTCTGGATCCGCTGGGGAACTAGAAAGATTTGCATGTCACTGAGGAGAAGTAAAAGATTTTGATTTGGGATTGATTAATTATTTCATTTATTTCATTGGATTTGTTTTAGATTTTTAGATTTTGAGATGGGTCATGCTGGTTTGCGATGGGTTGTACTAAGTAGGGACCATGATGGCCTTGATCTACTACAAAATTACCAATTCAAAGGGGAAGTGCAAAGTAGGGCTATCCAACCAAAGGAATGCCTTTCGATATGCAGCAGCTATACTAGGAAGAAAGCATAGTAGACTTACATCCTCCAAAGTAGGGACCAGTTACTAGGGTAATCTATTGGCAAGGAAATAGATCAAACCCGACCTAGGCCTGACTATTGAGAGAATGTCATTGGAGAACTTAAATCAGCTCAGAAATAGTCAAATATTGATTTCATTTTTTTAGTTTATTTTGATTATGAATCCAAGGTTTGCATGCGAGTAGGGACCATGATAGGCTGATCTACATACCAATCCAAAAGGGTAGTCCAAAGTAGGGCTATCCAACCAAAGGAATGCCTTTCAATATGCAGTGATCAATTTAGGGAAGAAGGCTCGGGGACTCACATCTTCCACTACAAAAGAATGCTAGTGCGACACATTAACAAGGTAACATGTTCACCTGACCTTCGACTGATAATTGAGTGAATGCCGCTGGGGGACTTAAATCAACTCAAGGATAGTCAAGGATAAAATTCATTTTTAGTTTGTTTTGATGGATCCATTGGTTTGTGATGGATAAGTAGACCATGGTGTCCAACATATTTACAAATCCAAAGGAGTAGTCTACCACAAGGTATATCCAACCAAAGTGCCTTTCGATATCATGGTCAAGTGAGGAAGAAAGCGTGGGACATCTTCTAAAATAAAAAAAGGGGGTGATTTGGCAGGCAACAAATCGAACTCGACCTAGGTGATTATTGAGTGAATGCCATGGGGACTTAGATCAACTCAAAGACAGTCAAACATTAATTTCATTCTTTAATTTATTTTGATGGATGGATGGATCGAGAAGCTTATATCGCCTAGCTATCATTTACTAAACTAAAGGGAGTAGCTTCCTAGCCGATAAGAGAACTATCAGAATAAAGGAGTGCCTTTCAATTTGCAGTGATCAATTCATGGGAAGAAAGATCAGGGACTCACATCTTCTACTACAAAAGACCACTTGGGTGATTGGTTGCTTTGGGCAACAAATCGAACAACCTAGGCTGACGATTTGTGATCATGTTAGAAAGAATGCATCTACATCTTTCAAAGCGGAATCCTGGGGGTTACTTATGGAAAAAATGATTGAACGCATTTAGTGAGTATGATTTATCTCAACTCAGGTAGTCAGACAATTCCTATAGGGAGCTCTACTAACTCAACCCTAAAGATAAGATGCCTGCTTGGGAAAAGGGGCCTTTTGGGGGCTTGAATTCCTAATCCACAAGCAAAAAGATTTTGTTTGTTCATTTAGTTTGTTTTGTGGACCCTTTGGTTTGCGGGTTCAAAGAAATCTTATCGACTAGACCTATCTCAAGTTTGAATCAAGGGAGAATCTGCATCCGCTAAACAAATTCTCCAACCAGGGGTACTAGGAAGAAGGACTATCCACTCTAAGAGTAATCCGGGTGTCTAGATAGTCATAAGGCGTGATCCAAATAGAGTGCCCTGAGAGGGGCCACAAAGGCTTAATCCAACACAGAGAATGACATGGCTAGTCATATATCACAGGTATTCTTCAAGGAGAAAGTGTGGAGACTCATCTACCAAGAGTGGTACTCATCGTGAGTTAATGTCAGCATAATGAAGATCAACCAACCTAAGGGTGCTTGTTTACAATAAGAAAGCTTGGGACTCACATCCTCCTATGGTAGAATTCATTGGGATAGTCTATCTTTGACAGTGCCATCAGCACACGGGTGAATCCCACTAGGGGGCTTATATCAACTCAAATGTAATCAAGAGGAAAGGAGCTTCTAGGAGACTTATCCTAAACCTCTAATATACTCAACCTAGTTAGTGCATCATGGCTAGTTCAAGAAGAAAGCATGAGGACTCAGATCTTCTTAAAGAAATTCAACATGAGGTAGCTTACTATCTGGGCAGTGAAGTCTACCAAACTAACAAGGTGCTCATTGGTTTCCAATGGTCAAATTAGAAAGAAAACACAGGGACACACATCTTCCAATAAATGATCAGTGGGGTAACATACTAGAGAGATAGCATATAGACACAACCTAGAGTAGCTAATGAGTGAGTGTCACAGGGGGCTTGCTCCCACATCAAAGTAGCCCAAGATAAAATATATATATATATTTATTGTTGCACTTGTGTCAAAAGGAATAAGATGTTCCTGGGGGACTCTTACATTTACCTTAAAATATGTTGAGGAATTTGATGAAATGGCACCACGGATAACAATCGGGAATTCTCACTAAGAAAGGATGTGTGGGTTCTCTTAACTCAATTGTGCTAGTCAAAATAGGATGCCTCTTGGGTTCTCTCACACCTTATAATAGCATAGATATTGTGTTTGTGTTGTGAAAAGGGATAGGATGGGACTCTTACACCTAGACGTCATGACAGTTCAAGACAAGCAAATAATGCTTCGAAAGAAGAGAAGATTTGGATGAAAGGGAATCAGTTTTTTTATTGATTGATAGAATTATTTTCAAATTTTTATGGGTAATATTTCTTCAAATAGAGCCCATTAATTGGAAGCATCGAGTATTTCCCATTACAATCAATAAGCTGATAAGATCCTCCTTGGTAGGCCTTCTCTATGACATAGGGCCTTCCTAAGTGGGTTCAAACTTTCCTCTCATCTTTCAACGGGCAACAATTAGTCTCCTTATGACTAACACAAGCTCTCCAACTTGGAAAGACCTAGGGCGGACCAGCTTGTTGTGAGCTTGAATCATTTTAGCCTTGTACAACTCGAGGTTCTGGCATGCCCATAGGCGACACTCCTCCAAACCTTTGAGCTCTTCTAACCATAACTTTATAATCTACTATATAATGATCTTGCTACCTAAGGCAATCATTAGTGAAGGGAGTTGGACTTCTAAAGGTAGAACATCTTTGGACCCATACACCAAATGGGGTAGATTGAGTTGGAGTTTGGTATGTGGTGTGCCCACAAGGCTTCAACCAACGCTCATTCCACTTTTGTCATATCTTCTTTAGTATCTAGATGAGAGTTTTGTTGAATGCTTCTACTAATCTATTTGCTCTGGGGTAGTAAATGGTAGATAATCTCCAATCTATACCATGTCTTCTAGCAAAGCTATTGTCTTTGCTTTTGAATGCATTATCGATATATAATCGAGGAACCTCTAACTTATATGTGATATGGTTCCTAAAAAAAAAGCACATCTTTGTGACCTCTAAGTGGGATTGCCTCACTTGGAAAAAAGTATGGCAACTAAGATGAACTAATGCCCCTTGGAAGAAGGAGGATCGATAGGGCCCACAATATCAGTACCCCAACACTCAAATGTCCATGAAGCCAATGTAGAGGGTAGAATGTTGGGTGGTTGTGAGAGGACCACACCGTACCGACAGCATGGCATCTCATTTCATGCGATCATAATCATCGAAGGCTAGTAGTATCCTAGTCTCTTGTTCATCTTCATCTTCGGATCGGATTGATGCACTCACATAGACCTGCGATTTACAATGCCATGGGCTTCATGTTTATTTAAATAATGTAAACATTTGGTCAAAAGGATGCGGGTTATCAACAAGAGCATAGGAGATGGCTCTCTATTTCACCTTATGGGCTTGTGACTTTTCTTGAGGTAGTTTGTCGATGTTCAAATAGTCTATGAATAGTTGTCTCCAATCTAGATCCTTGTCCCTATAGACAATGATAACCTTCCTTTCAAGAGAAAGTCTCTCGATGAGTTCAGCATCATTGATGGATAGGACTTGTGTACTTGGATCCTTATTGAAATAGACTCATCTTTCAGACATGCCAATTCTTTGGCAAGTTTGTCTAAAGCATCTGCTACTGCGTTCTCTGCTTGGGGAACTTTATAGATGGTGATTCAGGGATTTGGGCCAACAACTTCATGGTATACTCATGGTAATGATGAAGCTTGAGATTGAGAACCTTATAGGACCCGACAATCTAATTAATGACCAACTAAGCATCCCCAAAGATGTTAATGTTCTTGACATAAATTGTGATAGCTAACTCCAAACCGACAGTCAAAACCTCATACTTGGCTTCATTATTGGTGCAGGGATTGGAAAGATAGTATGAGAATCTCATCACATTGTGGTCTAGAGCTAAGAGAACTATTCATGCCCCTACCTTTCCTGGAAGAGTAGATCATGCTGCTTCCCCTTTATGAAAAGAAGCTGCACCATCAAAATATATCTCTCATCAGTGGTTGTCAACCTCCCCTAAGTTCATGATTTGTTCATCAAGGAGATCATTACTAAATGGAGAATGAGCAAGAAGTGGGTGTGCTAAAAAAAATCACTAGTGCTTGTCATTTTACTTGAGGGTATGAATCAAATTGTGAGTATCATGGACCAATGCCAACCATCCGATAGCTGTCATGGATATTGCAATAGATTGGTTCTGAAAATCATGTTCACCTTATGAGAAAATATATAATGTCATAGATTTTGAGAAGCAAAGATCAAAGGTAGGCAATGTTTCTCAATAGGTGGGTAGTTTGCTTCAGCAGGGATCAGACAACGGTTGAGATAGTAGAGAGCACTCTCCTTCCCTTCATCATTGCTTGGGCCAACAAAGCATCGAGGGAGTCATCCAATGTAGCAGTGTCGAGGATGAGTGGTCTATCTGGGATAGGGGCTGCTAGAAGTAGAAGCTTCACCAAATACTATGTGATATCTTTAAAGGCATAATGGCACTTATCATCCCACTTGAACTTGGCATCCTTTTTGACAAGTGTTGAGAATGGCTTGCATATCTCTAATAGGCTAAAAATAAAGCATCTTAGATATGCCAAAGATCCTTGACAAGATCTGAGTTGAGTTGAACTCTTACGAGGTGGAATTTTTAAGATTGCTTTGATCTTTTCTGGATCTATTTCTATTCCCCAGTGTCGGACAACAAAACCAAGGAACTTCCCTGAAGCTACTCGAATGCACACGGGTTCATTTTGAGGTTGTCTTAACCATTCAAAACTACTCTCAAGTCAAAGAGGTGGTCTTCTTTTTCTCTGCTCTTGACTACTAGATCATCAACATGGCACTCAAACTGGATGAGTTGGATTGTTCATTATGGTTGGTAGCACCGCATTTTAAGGCGAAAGGCATGACCTTATAAGATTCAATCGGGTTCAAAAGTAGTGTTTCTTTCATCTTAGGGACATCTTGATTTGGTTAGCAGATGACCCATCCATGAAAGAGAACTTGCATGAGATGATGAGGCGATGTCCATATTAATTCTGAAACTCATCCTTAGGACATGCCTTATTTAAGTCCCTAAAATCAATGCATATGCAAATTTGGTCATTCTTCTTCTTAATTGGGATGACACTGGCTAACCATGTAGGGTATTTTTCTTCCCTGATCAAACTAACATCAATCAATTTCTTGACTTTAGAAATGACCTGTTGTTCAATTTTTAATCGCATGCATCTAGGATCTTACTTGATAAGGTTAACGCTAAGATCTATTACTAGTTCGTGGACTACTACATCAAGAGATAATTTGGACATCTCTTCATAACTCCAAGAAAAGTAGTTTTTAAACTCATTCAATAGCCTAACTAAGTCATTGGTTTCTTCCTCATTCAGTAATGAACTGATTTATGTCGGGCATGGATTTTCTTCTGTCCCGAGGTTAATTTCTTTAAGCTTGTCAATTCTTGAATGAATCTCCCCTTCAAATTTTGGTGGTACATCTTTGATTTAGATATCATCTAGATCATCTGAGATTTCTAAACACACATCCTCATAAGAATTTGTTTGGTGTGAAAAGAACCTATTAGACTCCATATGGTTGGTAACAACTAAGCAGTAATCATCATCATCATTTGGACCCTTGCATCTAGTTATGTTGATTGTGCCTCCCTGCCTATGTTATTCCATAGCTTTTTAAAATACCCTAACCTGTGCCTGGACCATGTATGAGGCACCAAACCTTTATGTATAAGATTATGAACATAAGGCGAGTAAAAGTCAAACAATTATTCTATTAATTCTTTAAATGAATCGTCCTCAAGTTCTACATCAACTTCAGGACTTAAGGATGATGATCCCAAAAAGAATCTCTTCAGCTTCGCATCCATGGAAGACTTAAGAGATTCCTTAACTACTAAACCTTTAACTTTTTGAGATCAAAATGAGGTTAGAGCTAAGGTCCCTAGCTGATGCCTAATAGTCTCACATAAACGATTGAATACTTTTGCTGGTCTTCGTCACTTTGTCTAGATTGAAAGTCACCTCTAATGGAAGAGAGGTTGGTGCTATCAAATCACATGACTCATTGGATTCAAAATCTATGTGAATAGTAGGGGTACTCTCTGACTGGAACATAACCCTTATTGGCTAATGGTCAAGGTCTTCCACCTCGAATTACTCTATTTTTTCCTCCACGTGGAGGTTGATTCCTACCCATGTCCATGATGGAATAAGCGTGGGTGGAATGTGATATGCGACTCTATTTCTTCTTCAATTTTGCTTTTTTGTTCACTTAGATTTTTATTTTTCTTTTATTTTTCTTTTTCTTTCACTTTTGAATTTGAATTTTGTCCAAGTTCACGAGAAAGGGTGTTTTGAGGAAGATAGTAGGTCACATCCTCATAAATCTCAACCTCTCTAACTGAAAATGTCTTTTCATCTCCTTTGACATAGTACTCAATCCCAACCTTCACGAACTTGATGCCGATGGAGGAGGATGGAATCATCTTGTTACGTATCCAAGGCTGTCGAAAAAGCGGTGAATGAAGTATTTGAATCAATGATATAAAACTTGGCTTCAATCTTCTAGTCACCTATCTCTAAAGGTTGACCTAAAGCCCGCTCGCCTTATTCATTGAATCCTCTTAACATCATCCCATCTCATCGGAGTGTTGAGATGTCGATCCTCAAATAGGCAAGGGTATTAGACTCATAATATTCACTGATACACCTAGATCAATAAGAACTCTAGAAAGTATGAATCTTCCCATGTCCACTGTAATGTAGAGGGGACGGTTGTGCTCCATGTCCCCCAGAAGTAGGTCTTCATCTGTGAAAGTGATTCCATGAGCTTCTCTGGAATAATGTGCCTCCTCACTAATAGCAGTCAACTGAGCTAAGCATATTTCAAGATCTAGGAGAGCCTTAACTAATGATTCCCTCATCTCTTTGGATAAAATAATGGAATCATATATGCTTAGCTTAGATGTCAACTTTCTTAGATGAGAGAGGACATTATAGTCCACCTTGCGCTAATCCTCCACAAGCATATCCAAGGGTGGAGCATCTTATGGAGAGGCTTATCGATCATCTGAACCAATGACTTGTTTCCCTCTATCTTGAGCTACTGCCCTAAGAGGTAGAACCTTACTACTATGGAGGTGGACTTCGGTAATCTCTTATGGCACAGTAATGGAAGATTCTACCTGCACATCAGGCTCATCTATAGTTTCTCCTATGGGACCCTCAAAATTAGATGATTCCAAATTTATCTCAAGAGGCCCAGTATTGAGTGGGAAAATCTAACTCAGATCGAAGAGGAAGATCATTATTATAGTTATTTTGACTTGAAGAGTTATCATTAGGAATAAGTAGACAACCCATTAGAAGTGACAGTAATTCATAGCTTTATTCTTCAATTTTTTGGATTTGATGGGGTACAAAGTAGAAATCAAGTAAACTAAGTGGGGTAAGGGATTTGATGCCCTTATCTCACAAGTTACTAGTAGAAGAAGAAGACTAGCTAAAGTAGAAGAGGTGCTGTGATGTGGTAGCTGGTGTAGGCGGACTCATCGATGGTTGCACTCTTTATCACGCACTATTACTATTTTACTAAGCTCCCCCTTCCCCCAAGTTGTCATGAACAACTTGCAAACCTCCTTTAATGTTGGAACTTTGAGCTACCTCAGGCACCTGCAAGGAAAGTTTCTTGATTTTATTTAGGATCTTCTTAGAAGTTTGGGATAAGGAGATATCCAAACTTCTTTGGTTTTAGAAGAATAACAATTATCCTCAAAGATTACCATAATGGAACTGGATGGTTGTTCCATAAGGTGTTCCTTTTGGATGACTATAACATCGATCTTGAAGTTGTGTTCAAGCCAATCCTTAAATGTGAAGCAATCTTCCAAAATATGTTCTGGCATATGGTGGTAGGGGGAAAAGTTGGGATCATGGCTTTTAACCTCTTCCTCATCCTAGGTTGGGTAATCAAACTTCTTTAAAATTCTTAAAATCTTCCGATTACATCCCTCTTAAATGAATAAGGCTTGTTAAGTTTATCCAAAGAGTAGGTGGACTATAGGAGGGTATGTGTACCTTTTATGATGATGAGGCTAAGGAGGAAGTGTGCAGGCCATGAGGCTGTTGTAACAGTAGAGGCTGCCTGGTGGAGAGAGGTGGAGGTCATGGTCTCGGTGATCTCTAGTTGTTTCCACCCATCATCCTGTTCCTTCAAACTTCTTCTCAAATACCTTTTACGACTTTGACTTGGGCAACTGATCTTGAAAAGGCAACTATTTGGCCTCTTCTTATAGATTAGCCACCTTGTTGATTAACTTCTCAAAAGTTTTGATGGTGAAGCCCTTAAGCATGAAGGTGATCAGACCATAGATATTCTTTAAAAGAATGGCATGATGTTCAGATAGCTACGGTTCGCATTTCATACTCAGGTTGCACCATCTAAGAATATAGATAACAAAGAACTCACCTGGGTGTTGTTGTGTTATAAATAGATCACCCACAGTGATCCTTTGCTGAGCTCCAGCAAACCTCTTGATGAAGAGTTACTCCAACTGCAAATGTCTTCAACTATTGGGAAGTTCATATGCTATACCTAAGCTCGATGAAGAAATAGAAGAGTAAAGCATCACTACCACCAATGTTGTAATAACTAGCTCTGAAATGTGTAATATGCTACCTCAGGTTCCCACTGGCATCAAAACTCTTGAAGGAAGGTGGCACGAAACCCTTAGGATATTGGATTGCATCAAATTTCTTTGGGTAGGGTCTACCCTTTGGAACTAATGATCCTCCTCGGGCTTGAGCCATCGCTTCCTTCACTTGCTGCTCAACCATAGACTTGATGTCTTTTCTTGTATGGAGGTACTATCCACTACCTTCCTATACATATTGGTGCTACCTTGCTCTACTGGAGGTAAGGTCTTGGTTGGGTCCAAGACATGCACCAACTCTGGCTAACTGGTCTCAGCTAACTGGACTCAGATCGTATGTAAGCTCTACCAACCTAGCGTAGAACTAAATGGAGGCCTTCATATGACCTCCTACTCTGACTGACTGATAGCTAAAACTGAACCGTTGCTGGGGCTAAAGCAGAGATCCTCCTAACATCCTCTCTATCAAACCCAGAGAGAGTACGGAATGGATTCATTGTAACCAGCGAGGAAACCAAAGTGGGCAACTCCTCAACAACAGAATGTGTAGCTGCCTCCATCTCCCTAGCGATGTGAGTATGGTACCGCTTTATCACATGGTTCTTGTTCCTCCTTTAGGTCTTGGTAGGGCAAGCATAGTAAGAGCTAGACCCAACCTCAAAAGTAGGGGAGACAATCCCTTGGATCAGGGGAGCCTTACCCTTTGAGGGTGCTAATGTATGCCACTATGATAGTCTGAACCACGGAGAACCACGGTACTATCAGCTAGGTGCTAATCCCCCACGCCTTCCTCTTCAATGAGGGAATATCAAAATTTGACGGCATATCAATCTGAATGACCGACTTCTGCCCGGTCATTGTGCTCCTGCAAATAGTGGTGAGGGGAGTGCCCTCACAGGTAATCCTTAGCCCCTCAAAACCTCATCCAAAGTGGATGAGATGGCCGTAGTCAGAGCGGGGAAGACTGGCCTGATCCAAGGCCAAGTCCATCAGATGGAAAAATGTGAAAACATACTTGGGCGCTGCCATTTATAAAAACTAAAAATTGAATTGAGATTGAAATTGAAACTGTCACTGAATGAGAGTATGCAAAGTTGAAAATAAACTTGAATCAGATTTATGTTGATTTTGTATTTGAATTTTACAATTTTAACCCATACTCAACATCTTGAAAGTGTTAAGTCGGGTTCAAAAGGATTTGAAAGAGATTTGATTGAGAAGAGGAATTTTTTAAATATAGAATCCACTTTCAACAAATTTGGGTATGTTGAAAAATGGGTTCAAATATTTTTGAAGAGATGCTTCCATAGGTTCAAATTTGAATTTTGATTTTCATTTTGAATTTTAGGTCCCTTCATCTAACAAATTTGAGTATGTTAAAATGAATGGTCAATTTGATTTTGATTTTTGAAATTTACTAAGTAAATTTGGGTATGTTAAGTGGTGTGTTTGAAAATAATTGTTCATTTTCTTTATTTTATTTTGTGAATCATTTATAATTTGAAAATAAAATTTTCATCTAACAAATTTATGTATGCTAACTAAGGAATCCAAGTATGTTTTATTTTGAAATTTTTTTGGAAAATAGGATTCTTAGTAAATTTAGGTATGCTAAGGAAATTCTAATGTGTTTCTTTTTTTTTAGAGATTTTGATTTTGGATAAAGGAGACTTCACCTTAGCAAATGTGGTATGCCAAAATGAAATTGCAATGTGTTTTGAAATATTGTGAGATGGAGATTTCACTTAACAAATTTGAGTATGCTGAGTTAAATTCCAATGTGTTTCAAATTTTTATATTTTGAAAAAAGGAGACTTCACTTTAGCAAATGGGGTATGCTAGAATGAAGTTCTAAAATGTGTTTCCTTTATTTTGAATTTTATTTTGAAAAGTGGAAAGTTCACTTTATCAAATATGGTATGCAAAAATGAAGTTCCAAATGTACTTTAAAAATTTTGTGAAATGGAGATTTCACTTAGCAAATTTGAGTATGCTAAATGAAATTCCAAAAATGTGTTTCAAATTTTTTTGTCTTGAAAATGGAGACTTCATTTTAGCAAATATGGTATGCTAAAATGAGGTTCCAAATGTGTTTTGAAAATTTTTGTGAAATGGAGATTTCACTTAGCAAATTTGAGTATGCTAAATGAAATTCCAAAATGTGTTTCTTATGTTTATAACTTTTTTTTGAAAAGTGGAGGCATCACTTCAAAATGTATATGAAAAAATGAAGTTTTGAAAATTTTGTGAAATGATTTTAGCATGAATATGAAATAAAATTCCAAAGTGTTTTGAAAATTTTATTTGATGGAGATTTCATTTAGAAAATTTGAGTATGCTAAATAAAATTCAAAATGTGTTTCAAATTTTGTTTTGAAAATGGAAACTTCACTTTAGCAAATGGGGTATGCTAATAAAGTTCAAAATTGTTTTGAAAATTTTGTATTTTGTTGATTTTGAAAAGAAAGATTTTCATTTAATAAATTTGGGTATGTAAGATGAAATCAATTATGTTTCATTTTCAAAGATGTATTTTCATGTGTGATTATTGCTTTTGAAAGAGAAATCCAACAACCATATATGGAATATGTTAAGTTCCATTTCAAATAATGTTATTTTATTTGAAATGAAATTTCCATTCAATAAATTTTATATGAATGGAGATATTCATATGTGCTTTTGATTTTTTTATTTTGATTTGAATGTGAAAAAAAATTAACCCAACACATGTGTGTTGAGTGGAATTTCAAAGTTGATTTTGCTTGAAGATAAACATCCATTTAACACATTTGGATATGTTGAATGGAATGCCCATCTTCAATATTTGCTTTTGAAAGTTTAGGAATATTGGAATTTTATTATTGAAAATGAAGTCTTCATCAAAAATGAATTGAGTGAAGAAGTTCATTTGTGCTTTTGGAAAATGTGATTGTTATTTTATTTTGAAATATTTCTATAAATAAAAATTGTTAGATGTAGTAAATAGTTATTAGGCATTTTGAAAAGTGCTTTTTGAAAAGCAAGATTTTTATGAAAGATTTATTTTGTCTTTATTTTTTAGAATGAACCTTTCCTTACCATAAATGGTAAGAAGGAAGTCTTTAATCATTTTCTTTTTATCAAATTTTTTTATTTCACCCATTGAATTGAGTTTTAAGACCAACAGGTGCTAAAACCTAAGATGTTGGCTAGCTTAACTAAGGATGAAAGAAGCTATGCCAAATAAAAAAAGAAAGATAGTCTTAGATTCATGCAAAAGTACAAACCCAAACGATACTTGGAGACAATGATCATTTACCAAAGATGGAGAGAAACCTTCCCGTTGAAAGAATAGTGGATAAAATTGTAAAGAGAATCATCATCTCATATGTATCAAATTTTTCTTGTCTTTCTTATCTTCATTTAGAAATATGGATGAAAACAAAAGAAAGGAAGAAAGAAGAAGGAAAATTTATATGATGATATTTTCTTTGATGGATACCACATAGATCAAGTGTGTTCTTATTAGGTGATCGTATGGCATTGAGAGAGGAGTACTATCTCAAAGGAAGAAGTCACTACCTTACAATGACCAAATCACCTAAATAAGGACTCTGGACTTATTTTAGATGTATAGATTCTTCCCCAACTTACATGAAAAATAAAGTGGTTTTTTTTAGTTCGAGTTCTATAAAGGCAAGCCCCCATAGTTAATTACATCCTAAGGAATGAGATTCCTGAAATACTCGATTAAGGTAAATGATCTCCAAATTTAAAATAGAACTATCAATCAATTAATTTATTTTAAAATTAAATGGATCGATCAAGAGAGGAGTTCTTATCGGGCCAAAGATAAGTAGGAGATGCTTAAGATACTAAAGCCTAGAAGTATCCCAAACTACCCTATGGTGGCTTTACATTTTTGAAATTGAATTAATTTATTTGAGTTGAATTTTTATTAGAAATATGGGGCTTATAATTCCATAATACAAGGTTATGAAAATGCCTAAGAGGTGAGGATTTATGCTTAGATCCCACAAAGGGGACAAGCAACCTTTGAACCTAAATCTATTTTTATGAGGCCAAAAGCAACCTAAATTTAAGAAAAAAATGGGTTTTTACCTCCACAAGAGAGGATATACCACTAATTATTTGGACTACAACCTGGCCACCAACTAACTCCTATGATTTTAAATTCATGTAAGCAAGTCATATATTTTATGCAAGATATGAGGGTTGTTATTCATTTAGAAAGAGACGAAGTCTTTCAACTCACTCCCTAAGAGACTAGATCATGTAAAGGCATGATAAATGACTTAAATATAATGCAAATTATATTACATTTTATTTTTCATTTTAGATAATCATTTGACTCAGGCTACAGGATTAATATGCCTAATGCATGAGAAATAAGATTATGAGATAAAATCAGTGAGAAGGGGAGGTGTGTTTCCACCATGGCTCTCATAGGTCAAGCCAAGTTCTCTAGCAAAGGTGGAAGCCCTCAATCAAGAGATAAATATGCTATGCATGATGTTAAAAGAAATGCTTATCTAGCTGGGTTAACTTTTATCTTGATTTTAACTTAGCTTTAGAGGTTATGAGTTATTTATTTTAATTTGAGTTGATTAATTTGGCAAAAAGATTTATTTTTCCTAAGAGCATAATCATCCAGCCATACATCAAAGAAGGAAGAAACTAGGAAAAGATGTCATCTTAATGCAAGTTAAACAAACATCAATCAATTTATAAAACTAGCAAAAAAGAATAAATGTCATGTACCACCACCAAGACAAACCAATAAATTAGAAGCTATACCCTTATACAACTCAGATTACAAGTGAATTACAAAAAAGAATTCATGTTATGGGGTCTTCATTCTTTATCTCTTCATTCTTCTTTCTTCTTCTTTTCTTCTTCTTCTCTTCTTTCTTCTTTGGTTCCTTCTTTTGGATGGTTGGAATGTGGTTGCTCTAAAGGTTTACATGGTACATAAGATGTCTTATAACCAATGCTCATCCTAATCATAATTATCATTCCAAAATCTTAATATTACATGAAAGGAAAAGTAAATCTAACTAACACTACAAATAGATTATCTAAACAAACCATACAAATCTCAAGCATGTATATACTTAGCACCCCACACATGGGCAACCAAGTCCACTGCCTATTGGATTATGCTTGGGGTATAAGCACCTATAAAAAAAAGATATATTTTTACAACACTCTTAAGCAAAATCCTAGAAAAAAAATAATGATTAAATCATCCTACCTTTCATTCTAAACATTCACCCTAACATCTATAAAATAATACATCACAAACAAAAAGCAAACATCAAGCCATGACTCTAACCTAAAGCTAAAGTGGTGACTTAGCCTAATGTGCTTTAAAAGGTTTGTGTGTGAAGCTATGGCTTTATAGATTTTCTAAGTGTGAAAGATGTTCAACTTAAATGGTGGTTTCATTTAAGTGTTTGTTAATTTTATTTTATATTTGTTTATTTGAATGAATCCTACAAATTACTGTGTTGTAAGAGAGGGAAAAGAGAAGAGAACTTCTCTTTCCTTCCCAACCTTAAGTAATTTCTAAAGTGGATTCATGTTTAGTTTTGTTTAGTGAATGTCTTAATATGTGTTTTAATTAATCCTAAGTTTAAATTAAATCTAAAAAAATCTATTCAAAATAAAGGTATTTTAAGATTAAGCAAAGTGAATTGATATTACAAAACACACATCATTTCATTTCTTTCCCAACATGTATAACATACATATGGATTTATCCTAAGCATATCTATACATACAAATGGAAATGTTTAATATATGATGAATGCTAAGAAATTTTACTTAAGAAAATTTGAATGTTATGAAGCATTTTTCATTAAGTAGAAATTTCTTTTATCCATTATTCATATGCACATATGTATGCATGAAAGGCATAAGTGATAAGATTATGTTAAGAAAGTAATAAGATGGATTAAATCTCAACCAATTCCACTTAAATACAAGCACATGTACAAAAGAAATGAATGGAAAAGAAAGATGCAAAAAGTTTGTATTTATTTGTTTGTTTTGTTTATGCAATTTATAGTACAAATGTCCTTCTTAGTATTAGCATAGAATGAATAGAATTTAGGCAAGTGTTGTGTTTATTTTAATGAGCTATACACTACCAACCTATTCAAACTATATTAAAAGAAAAGAGAAGGAAAGCTACTATAAACATCTTCATATTTATATCCATGCATTTAGAAAAAATTATAAGTAGAACTCAGTTTTATTTTGATAGATTTTGAAAATAGTTTTATTTAGTAGTGATAATAACCATTCATATTTTTTTACTTTAGCCAAAATATGCAATTTGACTTAAAGAAATATTTCATTTCAATTTTGATTTTTAAAAGATATGAATGCACGTATTTCATGTGACATACACATTTATCATGCTAGGAAAGAAATAAAGTGATTAAAGTAATGTATATTCATTCTCCTATGAAATAAGAAAGTTTAAAGTGAATCAAAGTTTGTTCAATGTAATTTTTTTTTTTTTGAATTTGCTTTATGTTTGATCTAGGAAATGTGAAAGAATGTTTGATGGTCCTAACCCATTTCCCCATATGTGAGTTAATTTAGTTTGTTCTGGATCATTAGATTTTTAATTTTATTTAGGTTAAGGTATGAATTATGAATACCCTTACCTATACCTTAATTGGCAAACTTAACCAAATAATTATGAGCCAATGGATGACATAAAACCACACAAGAATTTAAATTAATGCACATTAAGAAATGGGCCTAATGCAATTGGCTCATGATTAATGGTTAATTGGTTAAGAGGTTTAAGCTTAAGTACTTTCATAACCCTCACACATGTAAATATTTTGATTTTTAATGTGCTTATTCTTGATAAGCATTTATGTTCAATTATCTATCCAATATAATTTATTTCATATTAATTTTTTTCTAGGCTATGAATTTGAAGTTTTAAGATTAATTAGGTGATTTAGTAGCCTAATTAAATAGTTAATCTCACCATAGGGATGAGCATGCTTCAACATGATGTGATATTTAAGTTGTTAACATCAAAGATCACATCAGCAGGGCACTTTTTCCTTGCCCCGTCATCAAGATCTAATCGAGGTTAGACATGGTTCTAAAGAATTAAAATGTGGATCTACAAGGATTTAATCATGTCCGTCCATCCAAAACATGCTGATGGATGGCCCATGATTCTTCCCTGAGATTGCCTGCGGGAGATGGCCACCGTCCATCTTACATGGCATGATCCAAGCTCGATTGAACTTGGATTAATCCTAAATTCAACCCACACCATCATCAAGCAAGGGGATGAACATCTAACTACTAGAATCTCATGGGGTAATACTTTATTTCACAAAGCTCCAAATAATGGCTAAATTGAGCTAAGTTTAATGGCTTACCTCGCCAAAGGTGATTACTGGTGCTCGATTCCCTTGGGGAAGCTTCGACTAGTGGAGATGAAGCTTTGTTGAAGTTTGGAGGCTTTGAAATTGGATGGATCCTTCTAGAGGCCAACTCCACCTTCACTTGAGCTCAATCTTGATCAAGATAGCACCTCCCTTTACTTTGGATCTTGAATTAAGCTTTAGGCAAGTTCAATTGACCCCTCTGATGAAGCTTATAAGAGGAATTGGCTTGATTTGAAGTGTGGAGTAAATTGGATTTTCACTTGATTTTATTTTGTTTAAGAAAACCAAAAAAATGGAGAAGTTCAAGTCATTCTAGAAGCTTGGGATCATTTGAATGGCTCTTGACTTCCCATGCTCAATCAATTGGGGAGAGTGAGTTTCAAGAGGGGGAGTATATCTCCCAGAGCAAGGATGAGACTTCTCACCATTTGATCCAATTGAGCTGAGTGAGTTTGAGTCTTAAAGCTATCCTTGTGTTTGGGAAGGAGTGGAGTGGAGCCCCATGTGAATGGGTGAGGGGTGGATTCCATGTGCTCAAATTCAAGCAAGTGGTGGGTTTGACCTGGGGTTGGTTTGACCCAAATCCATTGGGTTGGGTGCACCACACTCACTAGTATCACTTGGTCCACTAAGAGAGTGCCAAGTAGTCATGAAGAGGATTTGGCCAAATTCCAAGTAAATTTTTACAAAATTTACCCTTTGACCTAGGGGTAAAATGGTCATTTTGATTGGGTTTCAATTTGAATATGTTTGATATGTTTGAAAAATGGGTTGGGCAATGTTTTAATGGATTTGGAGTTGGTTTGATATGATTTGGCTCATGTTGACCATTTTAAGTCAAAATGGGTCAACTTGGGTCAACTTGACCAATTGGTCAAATTGGGTCAATCCAAGGGTTAGGTCAAGTTCATATGACCATTTTAAATGTTTTGGTGGCTTTGGTTTGATTTAATTTGGTTTATATTTAGTTTTGGTTCAACTGAGTTCATTTAGTTCAAATGGGTCAAGTTGACCAATTTGACCCATTTGACCTATTTGGGTTAGGTCATGGGTTGGTTCATGTTTGGTTGGTCATTTGAAATCGATTGGTATCTTTATTTTCAATCAATTTGATTTATATTTGAGTTTGGCTCAATTTGACCTTTTATGTCAAGTTGGGTTCAAGGTCAATTGGGCTAGGTTGGGTCTAGTTGGCCAATTGAGGCTTTGGTCAAGTTCAAAAATCATTTTAGAATGAATTTGACCCATTGGTTTCATTCAATTTTTTTAGATTTTTGACACATTTTGACTTTTAGGTCAAGTTGGGTCAACTTGGGTCGTCCAATACTAGTTAGCACAAATGTTGACTTGGTCAACTTCAAATATTGATCATGAATGAGTTTTGATCAATGGTTTCAATCAATTTGTCTTATGGTGGGTTTTGGCTATGTTGGATTTCATTTTGGCTAAGTGTTGATTTGGTCAACGCTTAGGTTTGACTTGGTTTGACCCAATTTGAGTGATTGATCATCTCATGATGATTTTTGATCATGATGAGAGGCTTAGGTAGGCTTAGTTCAATCCAATTTGATTAGAATTAGAATTTGGCTCATAAGGGTACATTAGGTCAATTTTGGGACAAGTGAGCCTAAGTAGGTCAAATGGCTTAGTCAAAGCTTGATTTGAGTTTGATTGAACTCACATATGG
The DNA here is from genome assembly GCA_021442155.1 of Cymbidium sinense. Classification (NCBI taxonomy): domain Eukaryota; kingdom Viridiplantae; phylum Streptophyta; class Magnoliopsida; order Asparagales; family Orchidaceae; genus Cymbidium; species Cymbidium sinense. The sequence continues at coordinate 29,390,157 of CM038217.1, forward strand.
ACTTATGATTGAAATATAAATCCATTTGCAAGAGATTTGAAGTAAAATGGGTTTTGATTCATTTGACAATTTCAAGTTGAAAGGGTGAACATGAGTTTGACTTGGGTTTGATTTTTGAATTTAGTTTGATTTTTGGATTTAGTTTGATTGATTTGAATTTATATTTCATTTATATATGTGAATATAAATGAGAATATAAATGGGTTATGAGAAAATTTCATGAATTTGAATTGATTTGAACTTGATTTGAGCTAAGTCCATGAGAGGGAATAAAAGGATTTAAGAAAGTTTTTAGAATTTGACCATGGATTTTGGATTTGATTCTAAGTTTAGTTTGATTGATTTGAATTTATATTTCATTTATATATGTGAATATAAATGATAATATAAATGGGTTGTGAGAAAATTTCATGAGTTTAAATTGATTTTGGCTAAGTCCATAAGAGAGCAATCAAAGTGACTTAGGAAAGATTTTGGAGTTTGATTTGGATTTCAATCATGGGTTTCAATCATTTAGAATTTATTCATGATTTTATAAAATCCATTAAATTGATTCAAGGTTTGATTGAGAGTTGAAATTGATATGAGTTTAGAGTTTGACTTGAAAGAAGGAGGTGAGGATTTGGTTCAAGCTATAGGGTAGTCAAATTTCCCAACACCCCTAAGGCATAACCTATTGCTTTGGCTAACTCTTCTAAGTCTTTAGGGCTAGGTTGAGTGTTCACCTAATCACTAGATGTGTCTTAAGACTAAGGAACTCTTAAAGTCTAAGAGAAATCCTATGCTAAAGATGGAGGGGTTGAGAGCTCATTCTAAAATAGAGGTCAACAGATGCATGTTTCGTAGACTGGATGTTAGGCCGCTCTTAGCCTAATCATGCTTTTTGCAAGGGATTATGCTTAAAGGGGGTTGCTTAAAATAAATATAAATGTTTTGTTTACAAGTTTCTTAAGCTCCTAAGCATAATCCAAGTTAGGACAGGTGGGCTTGGTTACTCATGTGCGGGGTGCTAACTCCAAGTTATAATGATAACTGCTTGGGATTGCATGTATGTTTAGCTAACCTCTATTTTGTAGATGTAGTTAGATTTATTTTTCTCATATAAATGTAATTTTGATAATAGGAATTAGGATTAGTGATATGAGGGATAAGGATGATCAGTGGCTAGAAGGCTTAGTCTTGGGGTGCCATGTGATGCCCTTGGAGTGGATCAAATCAAGAAAATGAAAGAAGGAGATAGAAGAATAAAGAAGTAAAGATCCCCATAGCATGTATTCATTTCTAATTATAATTATTCTTTTATATCCCAGGCTGTATAAGGGTAGAACTCGGCTACCCATCTTTTCTCTTTTTGTTGTATAATGGTACCCGACCGCACTGGCCTTTTATTCTTTTACGGTAGTCTATAAAATTATTTAATGATTTATTTTGTTGCACAATAGGATTGCCTCCTTTTCATAATTTCTTAATGTTTGATGCTTTAATGTGTGGCTTGAATGTGGTAGGCTCTTAGGATAAAATTAATTTTTTATCCAACTAATGACTCATAACCATGTTTTAAAATAATTCATAACCTCACCATAAAGCCTAAGATTTAAATAAGCTAATTAAAAGATTTAACAACCCCTTAGTTGTATGGTTGTATGTCTCACATCATGCAAGCATATTCCTTCTTCCTTGAACATGGGGATCTCATCGATAGAGAATGCTTAACTGTAGGGCATCCCCGTGATGGAGAAGACCCTCCTCTCGTTGATTTAGCCAATAATTCATTTCATCATACATTTAGGCAATAAAAATCCCAAGCCTTTGTCCAAAATATTATATCAAAATGAAATAAAATTTGTAGAGATTTTGCATTTGTAGATTAAGTCATATGCTCATACCACTCATGCTCCAGTCTCTTAGGTAGTGGATTTAGGACTTTAGTCTCTTTCCAATTAAACAAAAATCCTAACTATCTTCAAAATTACATAAGACTGGACTAAATGGATTTAAAACATGGCAGGTATTAAATGGCGGCCACTCCAAACAATTATAAGTCCAGAAGTTGGACAGTTTATCCTCTCTTATGGAGGTAAACTATTATGTGCCCTTTAAATTCAATTTAGATCATGCTTTAGCTTATGCTAAAGCTCTTTAGATTTAGGACCCAAAGTTTTTAGGTGCTTTGGGGCTACAAGTATAAATCTTCATCTCTTAGGCATTTTCACAATCTTGTGTTAATGGATCATAAGCCCTAGCAATCTAATAAAATTTTAACTCAAACAAATAAATCTCATCACTTTCAAATATGTAAAGCTCAACCATAGAATAGATTTGAATACTCACTAGGCTTCCTAATATTATGAGCATTTTCTACTTATTTCCTTTGGCTTCCAAAAATAAGTCTTTTTCTTGAAAAATCCCACTTAATTTTCTAACATAGCCAATTTATTGATAGTCTTAACCTTGAAATCTTTGGATGCAATAATTACCTACTTTAATCGAGAGTATTCTTAAGTATTCCATATTTCTTAGGATGCAATTAACTATGGAGGCTTTCCTCCATAGGGAACTTAAGAATTCAGCTTAATATAAACCCTACTTTATTTTTCCATATAAAGTAGAGAAAAAATCTCTAGTATATACGAAGACCCATCAAGCCTTAAGAGTTCTTATTAGGTGATTAGGTCCATTGTACGGTGATGTTTCTATCTCTCGAGATAGTATATCATACCTTAATGTCGTACCTGATTACTTTAATAAGAACCTGCTTCGATCTACATGGTGTCCACACGACCCATCTGAAAATAAACACCATAAATTTTAAATAGAACAAAAATCTTTGGTGGATTCTTTTCAACCTTTCAACATAAATTAATGATATCGAGTGACACCATAATAAAAAAACCTTAGATAAGTAAAAAATTATTAGTGAATTTCTCTCAATCTCCTCGATATAGATTAATTTCATCAAGTGATACTCTAACAAATAATCTCAAATAGGTCAAAATCTTTGGTGAATCTTGTTGACTTCTTCCATATATATTAATGTCATTAAGTAACATCATGACAAAAAATCTTACAACAACAACAACAAGCCTTTATCCCACTAAGTAGGGTCGATACATGAATCCTTCCTCCAAAATCTTAGACATATAAAAAATTATTAGTGGATTTCTCTCAATTTCTTTAACTTAAGTTAATGTTATTGAGTAAAACTCTAACAAATAATATTGGATAGATTCAAATTCTTGAGTGGATTCTTATCGATCTCTTTCATATAAGTTAATGTCATCAAGTAACATAATGACAAACAACTTTAGATAGGTAAAACATTATTGGTGGATTTCTCTCAATTTTTTTCATATAGGTTTATGACATTAACTAATACCATGACAAATAACCTCAGATAGGTCATAAATTTTAGTCAATTTTATCTCAACTTCTTCCATATAAGTTAACTTCATCGAGTAACACTCTAATAAATAATCTAAGGTGAGTTAAAAAATTTTAATGGATTTCTCACAATCTCTTCCATATGGGCCGTAATTGCCTCCAAATTTGACTCATCCAAGAAGGATAGTTAAAGCCTTTTAAAAGTAAAACTAGACCCTCATCATAGAAGCTACAGGTCTTAATCACATTAAAATTTGGTTGGTTTGATAAGAAAAGTTAACATATCTTTCGAGGAAAAATTAGTGAGTAAACATTTCTTTTGAGGAAAAAATTGTGAGTTAATGTTTCTTTCAAGGAAAAATTAGAGCCTCGGTATAGAAGCTATAGGCCCTGATCATCTCCAAATCTAGCCCATTTGACGAAAATAGTTGATGCCTTTTTCAATGGAAAATTATAGCCTCACCATAAGAACTATAGGTCTTCTTCTCCTTCAAGCCTGATCCGTTCGAGGAGGACAAATAATGCCTTTTTTAAGGGAAAACTAGTGCCTCACAATAGAAACTACAAGTATTCACCTTTTTTGAACTCAATTCTTCTAACAAAAATAATTAACACCTCTTTCAAGAAAAAAAAATTAGCCTCACCATAAAGAAGCTTTGATCATGTCAAAGTTTGGTTATCCAACAAGGATAGTTAATGCCTTTTTCAAAAAAAAATTAGAGCCACATCATAAAATTTATTAGTCTTCATCTCCTTCAAACTTAGCCCATTGATAAGAATAGTTAACACCTCTTAAATAAAATCAAGCTAACCATCTCGATGATGCTAACTTGATAGCATCAAAAGAAACCCAATATGAGTCTAGATTGATCCAGATTATGCACTTAAAATATAATTAAAAACTTATATTCATCTCTAAATAGCTTATAAAAATAAGAGTCAAATTGAGCATCTCGATGAGATGAATCTAATGAGCCCAAGATTTTTTAATTTTGACTTTATTGGGGCATCCAAATACTTAAAATATATCTCATAATCAAGGAGACCATTATGTGTTGTCTGATTGGGTGATTTAGATTTCACCTAAATTTAAAAGGAATGCCCATCCCAAAATTTATAAATAAGCCCTCATTCTTCATATAAAGAGGACCTAAGCTAAAAATGTGATAGAGCTCTGACACTTGAAGAATCCTAAACAACTATTAGACCGTCACTCAATCACCATCATCTGACCTTTGATGGCTGCCACCACCAGATTGTTGCCTTATCATTCCGTCAAACCATCATTAAAGACCACCACCAACTACCAAAGCCATTGGCGCCACCATCTCAATGACTACCACCATTTATTATTGTCGAACCATTATCGTCAGACTGTTGTTGACCATTGCCACTAGACCACCTCACTATTGCCCACCAAATTGTGACTCAGTTGTTGTCACTTAACCATTGTATAGTTGTCTCAATATCATTAGACCACTACATGACTACCATTATCACGTCACCACCAAGCCACCATTTCCTGATCACCTTTTTCAAACCATCGTTAGACCATTATCAATCACGCCTTCTAATCATTTTAGATCATTGGGTCCATTGTCAACCAACATCTTGCACCCAACCATCACCATCAATCCACTTCTTAACCACCATCATCACATGATCACCATATCACCATTTACCAACCACTATCACAGAACCATCACTTGACTCCGTTGGTTTAATGTTGACTACCTTTGCTAGACTAGTATTGTCTGATCATTATCATTGAAGCATCACTTGACCACAATCATCATATTGCCATCTGACCATCATCATTTGATTACCATTGCCAATCAATGGCCTGAACACCATTATTGGACTACTGTTTAGCCACCTTTGTTGAGTCACCATCTGACCACTATCATTGGTCCTCTACACAACCACCATCAATAGATCACCATCTAACCTCCATCATCAAATCGCGACTATGTTTCCATTGCCTAATTATCTTCACTGGACCACCACCCAACCACTATATATGATTTACCACCTAACCACCACATTTAAATTATCATCCGATCAATATTGTCAGACCCTTGCTTGACTAGACAATTGTTATATCAGCACAATAATTTACCATTTGACTACCATCGCTAGATCATTAGTTGACTATATTGCCTTAACTACTAGCCCCTGACTATGTCATCATTAGCTGACACCATTGCCAATAATATTTATGGATACTATGATTTATATGATCAATGCATGATGTTGACTCACATGATCATCTATAGGTCGATGCCCTTATTGACACACACCATCATCTGTAAAGTTAGAGCATGTCATCAGCTCACACCATCACTTATATTAGAATTTGCTCTCTATAATTCATGTATATTATATTATTTCAACTTTTTTTGTACCTATGAGAAAGGAAATTATTTATAACAGTTGATATATACTACTGGAGCCATTTCAACTGTACTAGGCCATATGAGTTTTTCTCCCTTTTGAGGGGCTTTCACATAAAAATTATCATGTATCTTACAACTCTTCTTTTATCTAAGTATGTGTGTTAGATTTTCATACAAAGCTAAGACGTTAAAACACTTACTCTCTATTATAATGAATTCTCTTGCATGTAATAGGGTTGTAATGCATTCCCCATCCCTTTCCAACCACCAAAGAAAATATGAGTTTGAATGCTTGGTTTAAATAAGAGTTTTAAACACGAGGTTCAAACCTTAGGTTTGATAGAAAAGTTTAAACTAGGTTTAAAATTGTAATATGAGGTTTGAATATAATTAAAACCTTAGGGTTTCAATTAGATTCAATCCAAATTTGAACCCCATATTATATGTTTGAATTTCATTTGAACTACCTAATTTAAATTTTTGGTTTGAAACAAAGGTTTAAAACTTAAAACCTAGTATCTATTATGAACCAAAAGTTATTTAAACTAAATTTAAATTGAATATCCAAACCTTATGTTGGATACTATAGTTAAGTATTACATTATACCAGGTTCAAGGTTTTTGAATTTCAACCTTGTAAAAGATTACGTTGCTCATACCCTATCGTAGCATGATTCATAGATTATTTAGAACCCCAAAAAATTTTGACATAGTTTGAACCTATTTATCATGATAGATTTATTTTTGTTTCACTTGACTTGTTATAAGCACAAATATTTCCAAACTTATTATTTTTATGGAGAGGTTTTATAAAGTCTAGGTCTCATACAAAGTTGATGGTATGTTAGATAAAGTAAGAAACTAATTTTAAAGTTTTTATTTAATTGAGATGACTATATGATTCACCTTTTTCAATTCTTTCCCTATAATTTTCTAGAGCCTTGATTTAGTAGATAATTATGTGAAATGTTGAAAATAAAGAGGATAAAATATACACCATTAAATTTAATATTAATGATAAGAGTATAAATTAAGCATTATTTTAATTTATACTTATAACTAGATTATGTTGTAGCATCACATAATTAGATTATATTTGGAGTATCACCTAAGGTTAACAAGTTTAAGGAGATGATAGAGAAAAAAGCTAATTAAAATTTACTTAACTTTTAATTATAAGTTTGTGGTGTTTTAATTTGGATTCGTAGGAACACCACATAGATATTAGGCAGTACTTATTGAAATGATCTTGTATGGTATCTAAATAATGATGTACTATCTTGAATGATAGAAACATCATAATATAATAGACTCAATCGCCTAATAACGACTCCTAAGATAGATGGGTATACATGCATACCAGAGATCTTTTGCCTACTTTATATGGATAGATAAAGTAGGGTTTATTTTAAGCTCGATTCTTTAGTTCCCTATGGAAGCAACCTTTCAAGTTAATTAAATCCTAGGAAATAATAGTTTCCTAAGAACACTCTCGATTAAAGTATTCAACAAATATCTCCAAAGATTTCAAAGGTAAATAATCAAAGAGTTGGTCATTTTGGAAAATAATCGAGAAGAGCTCAAATAAAAAGAGTTCTTAGTGGATTCCAAAGAATAATAAGTAGGAAGCACACATGATATTAAGAAGCCTAATTAGTACTTCAATCTACTATATAGTAAGACTTTACATTTTTAAAAGAGAGAAAATTATTTATTTGAGTTAAAATTTAATTAGAATGGTAGGACTTAGATTTCAACAACACAAGATTCTGAAAATACCTAAGAGGTGAGGACTTATACTCATAGAAAAGGAGAAGCAAGAAGCCTCTGAACCTATAATTAGATTGCTCTAACACAAGCTAAGAGCTCAACCGAATTCTACTCTGGGGAATGGGATATATTAGTTCACTTCCACTAGAGAGTGGACCGATCCTAACTCTTCTGGACTTATAACTTCCTGGAGTGGCTGCCAGATAACACCTCATACAAATTTAAAATCATGTGAGCTAGTCATATGCAAATGCAAGATTTGTAAACTATTATTAATTAAAAAGTAATCTAAAGTCCTAAACTCATTCTCAAGAGACTAGATCATGATTGGTGTGCAAGTTATGACTTAAACTAATGTAATAAAATTTACATATTTTTATTTCATTTTAGACTCAAGCTTGGGAGAATTTATGACTAAATGCATAATGAAAATTAGCTATGAGCTAAATCAAAAATAAAGGGTATTCTCCATTACAAGGGACTGCTCTCACAGGTTAAGCCTATCCCCTATCGTGCAAGATGGAAATCTAATATTTTCAAGAGTGAAATAATATGCATGCATGGTGTTATAACATACAAATATTTAGCTAAGGGGTTACTAAATCTTTTGTTTTTAAATTAATATCCTAGGATTTAAAATGAGGTTATGAATTGCTTAAATTTTAGTTAAACTTATTAAGTGGGGATAGAAAAATTAATTTTTTTCCTAAAAAGCCTAATGCATCCTAGCCACACATCAAATAATCACACTTTAAGAAACCTATAAAAAGCATGTCATTTCTACTGCACAATCCATGCAAACACAACAATCAAACATTCATTTCATAAAAGAATAAAAGGCTAGTACAACTGAGTATCATTGTCAACCTAAAAACAAAGAGTAGCCAAGCTCTACCCTTTTATAGCCCATATTATAATAAAATTATAATAAAAAAGAAATCTATGTGAGTCTTCAATTCTACATTTCATATTCATTTATTGGATTAGTATTTTAGACATTACAGGACCTCCTAGGTTTAAGTCTTGTAGCCATTACTCATCCTAAATCTCATAACTTTAATCCTAATCCTATTTCAAAAATTATATTTCTATGAAACATTAAATCTAACTGTACTTGCAAAATAGAGATTGGTATAACATACATTCAAACCAAGTAGTTGTAGTTCATATATTTTGACTTAGCACCCTATCTTGGGTAATGATGCTCACATGTCATAATAGATTTTGCTTAAGGACATAAGCGACACCTACAAGCAAAAGAATTTGTATTATTATTATTATTATTACATACATATTATTATTATTACAATAGTCCTTAAGCATAATCCCTACATATCATTAGTCTAATATGAATATCCAATGCGAACAATCCTAACATCTCTAAAATATTACATCACAAAATAAAATATCACATCACAACATTCACCATCATAACCTAAAATTAGGATCAATGACTTAGCATTATAATGTGTGTGTTAAGCTTAGTGTGGTATGTCTTAATTGAGCTTTAGAGATGAAATTTTCTAGTGTTTGAATATTCAAGTTTCTTATTAGCGGTGGTTATACTTTAAATTGTTGAAATCTTAATAAAACTATTAAATTGTATGAATATTTTATCTTTCATAATAATAACTTGAAGTTATAAAGAGAAGAAAGAGGGATGATCCTCTTTAATCCCTACCTTAGGTTAATTCTAAAAAGTGAATTATATGGCCTTTAATTACTTTAATGAAGGGTGCATGGATTTTAATTCAAGCCTATATTTAGATTTGACATAAGGAAATCTACTTAAATATAAAAGGCATCTTAAGTTTAATGAAACCAAGTCAAAATCAATTCAATAATCTTCTCTTAACTTAGCTTCATTATTAATATTCATTATCATCTCCTACTTAATTTAGTTTAATGTATACATATACATATCATATTTCTTATTAACACATTCTTGATGCATGAATGAGCCTATATATTATGCTAATACACACACACACACACACACACAGATATATATATATATATATATATATATATATAAAGCTACACAAGTACGTGCCTTTGTTGAATGTGAGAGAAGTTGAGCAACCAAAGGCCCCGTTGGGACTATTTAAAGTCTTGCATTTACGTGGTATCGAAACTATATGCTTGTTGATCCATATTTATTTATATATACACATATGTAAGCAGAAAAGTGAAGATAAAGACAAGCCTTGGATTATTTTTTTTTAAATGTGAAAAATAAAAATTTTATTTTGATATATTATTTGTAACAATTCTTGTACATAAAAAGTTTAGATTTATCTTACTTAATTAATAATCATATTATAATAATTTTTTTAAATTAAGTTTTACTAGTGATAATAGCCACATTATTTTTAATTCAATCATTATGCAATTGAATGCAACATTCTTTAATTTTGTGTTTGGAACATGAATGCATGAAACAAATGGAATAAAAAATTTCTAAATAATTGTAGCAAAGTAATTAAATATTATCAAGTGGCTTATTTGGCTTCATTAAGACCTAAGGACAACCATGATAAATAAACACCCTTAAGCTTAATCAAATTCTTTAAAGTTTGATTTCAATGTTTGAATTATTTAATCCTAAAGAGGAGAACAAATAAATAGGAATTAATTCACACCCAATTCTGTTCATTAATTGTTTAACACGGTTTTTTAAGTGATTTTTATGAATTAATTAAGGTTAATTAAGTTTTTAATCCAATTAAGCCCAAAAGAGGCCTATGAATTTAATTAACTCTTGCATATAAACCTACAAATCATGAAAAAATTAATAAAAATGCATAAACATAAAGTAAGCATGTCCTAAAGTTTTTAATGCAATTAGGCTTATAATTAAAGCTTAAATAAATAAATAGAAAGAAAACCCAAAAGGAAATTAATAATTACTTTCAAAATACCCTAAACCAATTAGTGATTTTGATTTCAATAAATTACTCTTTGTTTATTGAACATAAAGAGGAATTAATTGAAATAATTATTAATTTTAGTTAATTATTATAAAATTTTTCTAATTTTTAATTAATTTTGGATTTAATTAATTAAAGGCTAATTATGATGATTTAGAGAAAATTATTAAGATTAGAAGTCACAATTATTTTATTTCATCATCCTTATTATTTACATGATTAATCAACCATCCTAAATTAATTTCATAATTTTTCTAAATTTTAATAATTATTAAATACATTAAAGGGATAATTAAGCTTTGAAATTTTATGTTTCCTAAATCACTAAGCAAATGGACTTGGGAAAATTATGGGAAAGAGAGGTCATCCCATGAGTCAACCAACCAAATTCCAAGTCATTTAGCCAAGTAATTAGGACTTAATTAAGCAAATTACATAAAACTTCAAACTCTAATTATTCATTATTTATTAAGCTAAACATGAGGTTTTTAATTTCCTTTGATTCTCCTCAATATAAGCCTTCCAAAATGAATTTTTTTTATATTTTTTATATTTTTCAACAATTAATTTTAATTTTTTAAAGTTTTGGTTAATTAAAACACATTTTAAACCTTAATTAATTCATTTACCACGGTGCCATACATGCGGTTAATGTGGGGCGCTTTTATGTGGCACCGTGGGATTAGTCACTTAAATCGTTCAACTTGGTTAGTGACTCAACGGCATCAGACATACTTTTGTCTTGGTTATTTGATCACGGATCGAATGACTGAGATTAATCTCATGATATTAAAGAAATAAATCGAGAAAATCTAACTATTAATCACATTCATTCTAATCACGCGAGAATGGAATGATGATCCATCTTCTCTCACGGTAGAAGACAAATATCTTCCACCATTTTTTCCATTGAGCTCACCGAGCTCATTTGATGTCAGAATTAGATGCAAAATGATCAAGGGGTGATTCTAAGGGGAATCATATGGCTTGACCACCTTAAAATGTACATTCACTTTAAAAAACACTAAAAATCTTAAGATTTTCCAAAATTAGTTTGAAATTGCCTCATCAGAGCTTAAGATCGGTAGTCCATCAACTGAGGTAGCTTCATCTTGAAGAGATAAATCCCAGTTAAGAAGACTGCGAGTTGCCTCCCTATCGATTGCTCTCTAGACTAAATGCCACCATGAGGCCCATTGGAGTTGGTATATGGATGATTTTCGGTGCTCGAATCGATCAGGAATCGATTTATTTCAATTCATCAGAGTGAGTAGAAGATGTGAGAAGGTTTAATTTAAAATTGGGGAGGTTTGGTGAGGTTGGACGGAATGGAGGTGAGTTTGGACTATGAGTTTGTCCTCGCCGGCGATTGGGTAAAAGATGAGCTTTGGGGATGCTTGGGGACTGCTTAGAACTCTCTGAGAAATGTGTGCTTAATTTTCCTAAGATAAGAGGTGTACTCTTCTCCCCATGTGAACCAACTAAAGATTTTGTTTGGGTTGTGGAGTGGCCGGTCGTGTATCTTGGATATAGCATATGACTGCTGAGGTGGAGGTCTCCTCATGGCACAGAGTGTTTGGTGGCTCCCCATGAAGCAGACATGTCATGGGGAGTGAACCAAGGGTCGGCCAAGTTGAGAGAGACCTCACTTTAATCAAGGACTGAGCTTAATAGCTTTTGGTCAGTTCTAGTCAGCATGAGAGAGCTCGAGGCATACTAAGGTGGTTGTGCAAGGCAAAGGGAGGGGTTGAACTTTCCTATTTTGGGTTTTTGTCTCTTTTGGAACCCATGGTTCACTTGGTTTGGACTAAACTAGGTTCACCTTGGGTTAGGTCCACTTAGGTAGGTCAATGGGTACCTAAGGATAAGTCATACCAAGTTTGGTTGGGTTTGGACTTGGATTGATTGGGTTTGGCTCAATTTATAATATATAGGTCAATTTGAATTCAAATGGGTTAAGTTGACCAATTGACCAAATTAGGTCAAGAGGGCCATTGAGTTATGCTCAAATGGTCATTTGGAATACATTGGTGCAATTGATTTGATTTAATTTATAGTTGATTTGGATTTTGCTCATATGGGTTCATTTAGGCTAAATGAGTCAAGTTGACCAATTTAGTCAAATTGCTCAAATTGCATGGGACGAAGGTTTTTTTTTATGTTTGATTGATCAATTGAGATTGATTGTAGGCATTGTTTTGATTTGATTTGGATTATAATGAGTTTTGGTTCAATTTGATCCTTTAGGTCAAATTGGGGCAAATGGGTCAATTGGGTTGATTTGATCAAATTGGCATCAATTGGTGGTTGAAGTGTGTTTAATACTTAATTGGAGATTGGCTGAAAGCATTGGTTACATTCAATTTGGATGGAAATGAGATTTGGCCCAATTTGGCCCTTTAGGTCAATTTGAGCCAAATTGGGTTAAGTGGTTGAATTGACTTGGCTAAGCTCAATTGGTTGCAATTGGGTGATCAAGGATGAACAATAATCACTTTGGTAAAGATTGAGTGAATTTATTTGGTCCAATTTATGTTGGATTAAGATTTGACTCATTTTGGTTATTTAGGCCAAATTGGGTCAAATGATCCAATTAGCTTGATTGGGTTCAATTGAAGGTGTATAAAGGTTGGAACATGTTTAATCATGTATTTGGGATTGATTGATGGATTTGACTACAATTTATTTGTTAAGTTGGATTTTGACTCATTTGACCCTTTAGGTAAATGGGACAATTTGGGTCAAGTAGGTTGATTTGACTAATTAGCTTGATTAAATGGGTTGGAATGGATTGTAATATTTAATTGGATGTTTGGAACAATCATGAGACTTGGATCAAGTAGAATATGTCTTTGCCCTATAGAGTTTAAATTAGCCAAGTTGGGCTAAAGGCCAAGCTGACTTGGTTTGGTTCAGTTGAATTGAAGTCAAAGTTCAATAATGTCTAATTGGCATTCAAATGAATTTGTATGGTTAGATTTCAATAGGGTTTATTTGCTTCTGGGTTTGGCCATCTTGAGTTTAAATAGGTTAAGTCAGGTAAACTTAGTCCCTTGACCAAATTGAACTAAATTGAATCATATTGAGCTTAGGTCAAATTGGCATTGACTTGGAGCTTAGTTTGTAATCATTTTTTTTTAAGTTTGACCAATGGGTTTGATATGGAATTTGGTTGGGTTAAGGGTAAGTAGGGTCCCACCTATCCTAAGACAACATCTAACCTTAGGGTTGCACCCTTATGAGTCCCTAGGCTTGAGCTTAGTGTCCTCCTAATTACTAAAAGTGTCTTAGTATTAGAAAGGTCTTTGTGCCTAGGTGAATCCTAGGTCTAAGAAGAAAGTAGTTAATCTCACTACAAAAGTAATACTTTTATGGAGTGCACAAAGAGAGAGAATGTTCAAAAATTAAATTTGCATTTTTGTTGTTAACCAGGTACAAACTAATTATAAGAAGAATATGTTTATTTTTATAAATAAATTATCATTACAAGAGAAAAATAGAAGAATTTTTTTCAATGTGCATAAAGAAATTATCATGAAAGAGTGTATTGAAAGAGACTAGCACATCATAAAGTTTCCTAGTCATTAAGTATTTAAAAGGAATAACACAAAAAAAATCAAATTGATCTTATTTGATAGTATATGATATCTCAATTTCTATACAATAAAGATCATGGATTGATAATACTTCTTGATAAGAGAATATGTTTTTCTTAAGAGGTATAAACCTATAATTGAATAATATAAGACATTGTTTTGCATTGTCCATTCACCTTTACAAGCAAAGCCCTTGCATAGACATCCATGGTAGTTATATAAACAATTAAAGATCACCTAAAATTATAGATCTCAATCTCTAATGGGTTCGATAGGTGTCATTTATTATCATCAAATGCACCTAAGAAAATTTTGTTTTGTGAAATGAATTGAGAGAGAGAAAGTTTAGATGTTAAGCTTGTATTTAATTGTTGATGAGTGCTATTGAATCATTGGTAGATAATATTTTTTTATAAAGATATTATCAATCACGAAAAAAAAGATTTTTTTAATATGCATGAGAAAGGTTACCATGGGAGAGAATATTAAAAAGATTAAAAAGAGCATGTTTTATATTAAGGGGAATATTTTAAAGTTAAAATAATAGAAAGAAATCCTTAGACTAGAACACAATTAGTGACTATGCCATATCCTTACAATATTAAGCTTATGAGGCTATTACAAGAGTGGAGAAGGCTTGTGTACATAAATTTTTCATAAGATGCAATTTAAATGACTAATAAAGTATGGACAAGTAAGATTTTTTTGCTAATTTTATGCATTATAGGTGTTGTTAACATTACTATAATTCAAAATTTCATTGTTATGCATCAATGCTTAAAATAAATTTAACTTTTGTATTTAAAGTTTTTATACATATAAGTGTTAACTTTGCATTAATGTATAAAGATACTAAGTAAGATTTAAATAAGTTTATAAGATATAGTTCTCATAAGCTTGTTCGAGTTAGACCTATGAAGAACTAAAAGACCACTATATAAACTAAACAAAGTACAAGAGAGTGTGATTGTTAGAGAAACCAATAAAAGGAGGAGGAATATTTAAAACATTGATCCACATCAATTGAATGATGGCATTCCCTCTTCCAGTCAAATATAGTAATTTTTTGTTGTCATTGAAGAATAAAGAACAATCAGGTGAAGAAGTAGGTGACGTTGGATGCACGTATCCAATTTACTCATAAAAAGATAACAAATTCTTCAACTACAATTTTCTTTTGAGCAAACAAAGCCAAGTGAAGATACTGTTAAAGCTAAATATAATTGAATACTCTACATCTAATTAACAAATAACACCTATCTTATTTTAAAACTTACATAACTAGGATGTTAAAAATCTTAAAGGATAAATAGATTGGAGTTACAAGTGGAATAATAGTGTGATTATAATAATTAAAAATCTTTACACTCAATGTTGTTTACTAATACTTCAAATTTTGCATTAGATTTAGTGGAGAGTTTCCTTTTTTTTGTGTGAAAGACATTGTATTTATTAATAAGAAAGTTGGTATGATGATACCTAAAGACATTAAGAATCAATGTTATCGATATAGATACATTGCTTGACCAATACTATAGAGCATCACTTAATAATTTATAAAATGAAGAAACCCAAAGTTATTTTAGAGGTTCATGAAGGGTGTTGGAATATGCTAATGATAATGAAGACATGCATACAAGTTATAAGAATGCATGTTTCCATACATTTTCTAATAAACAAGCAGCGGGTTCATTAATTGTATACTTCGTGAAATTATATTATCTAAGCAAATGATTCATTATATGATTGATCATTCTATAATTCTTATTAGCTCTTTGGAGAAGACAATGAGCTATTTCTACAAATGCATCCTATCGTTATTAATTGATTTTAAGTTCTTCACACATAAGGAAGATGTTGCATTTACGAAGGACTCATGTCATTTGTCACTTTGTAAAGAAAACTGAATAGGGCATATGAGATGCCAAAATAAAGCATAATTTATTTTAAACTATGTTAAATCAACATTTAAACATATTTAATGTTTCATAATTGAATATAAATATAGCATAATATTTAGGCATATTTAATGTTTCATAATTGAATATAAATATAGCATAATTTATTATATAAAAGAAGAAATAAGTTTCATTGCATATTTATGCTAAAGCACTATTGTATTGCATAATTTGATTAAGATGTGTGAAATTAGAAAAGTAAACACAATCTCAAGAAAATTCAATAATAAATGTTAGAATCATCACTCTACCATCAACCTAACTAGCCAATATCCTAAGAGATTTTATAACACATAAATATATAAGTTTTATATAATATGAGCAAGTTTTTAATTTATGTTTTATAATTAATATGATTAAAGTTATCTTTATAATGAAATATGATTTTTAGGAATTAAATTTTTGGTATATTGTGAAGTAAAAAAAAAAAGCATGAAAAATAGGTCTTACTATTGCAAAAGTAATTTAATGTACCACAAATTATGTAAAAATCATCTATACAATTTATTATTTCACTTAAAAAATATCTATAGACATATGTATAAATAACTAAATAATAAAGACAAAAGTGTTAGTCTACACATATATATAAACTTATGATAGCATATCAAGGATATCATCTCTCTCACAAAGAATATATTGTTTATTCTCTAATAAATAAAAGGTAGTTATCTCAAGTTATAACACTTGACCATGGTCCTTTAAGATCCTAAATAAATAATACATGGAGATTATTAACTCAAAACCCTAAGAACATGAGGATTCAATCATTCACATGTATACACATATATACATAATTTTAAGCTTCGAAGAATTCAAAAAGCTATTTAAAATAAAACAATCTAACCTGCATAAATTAACATATTGACATTCTAGGATAATTATTATCTTTATAACATTCGGTCCACTAAGATCTCTAAACTTATAATTTTTTTTCAATGTCATAAAAATAATAATATAATGTTTAACATCTAATTAAAACTAATTTTAACTCTTTAAACTAATTATAACTTAATATAGTTAATAATAAAAATAATCACATTCTTTGATTAATTAAATAAAAGGTATATATTTAAATATAAATTATGAGTATAGACGAAGAAGGAAGAAGCCAATGATGAAGAAGAAGATGATGAAGAAGAAGAAGTAGAAGAAGAGATAAAAGTAAAAGAAAGTTCAATGTATTATATGCCTAATCAATAAAAAAATGGAGAAAGGAATCCATGTTCTTGGCTAAGAGGAAGGACATGGGAGAGATGACTACTTAACCAAAGGAGCTCAATAACTGTGAGGAAACATTGTGTCATGTGTTAGCTTGTTGTGATCTTATTAGAAGGGATTAAAGTTGGTGAACTATAAGATTCTCGAATTAATTGGTTGAACGGCGAAGGGCTTGGTGGCTGGAGCATTTTATCCTAGATTGAGGTTTGTAAGATTTAGAGTATGGGCCAAGGGTTCCATTATTTTGCATTCACAATTTTGTGCTAAATATATTTGGTTGACTCACTACGTACTACCACCTTAAAAGAATTTTATCATGAAATTCATACCTTAGTTTGAGAATAGTTATGAGTACATCAAGGACATCTCTTATTTAAGATTCTTCTTCACAACTTAAATATGTCTTTAATTCTTTAATTAACATGATCTAAATCAAAATATATGGGAATCATCATGCACATAGTATTGTATTAAGAGATATAAAAAACAACTCGCACTCTTGTTGGGCTTGAAAGAAAAAGTACATGATAATTATTATATCAATTCTTTCAATAACCTCAAAAGAACTAATGAAACGTATTGAAAACTTTCATTTTTGTCAGATTTTGTAACTCTATGCATAGATACGCTTAAACATAATCTCTCTATGCTTGTGGTCAAAATATCTCTTTTAAGGTTTTTTTATATTTGATGAATCTTTGTAGTAGCTTAATCAACTGATTGAGGTCATAAGAGTTTCATCTCATTGTTGACCTCACATTTAGAGTGAGGTTAACTACCTCTATCCTAGATTTAGGACTCTTCTAGACACTAAGATTTCTCTAGTGCTATGACACTTATAGTGATTATGGGAACACTAAACTCAAGCCTAGAGACTCATAGGGTACAACCCTAGGACTGAAGCATATATTAGGAGAAGTGCATCCTCAGCTACCCTAAGACTCAACCAAAGTCCATGATCAATCAATTAACCAAATCCAAATCAAATGAATACAATCCAAGCTCTAAGTCAAATGCTAAATAGATTTAGGCTCAATTTGATTCATCATAAATTCAACTTGGCTAGATAGGCTAAGTTCACTCAACCCAACCTAACCTATTTGGATTCTTTAAAATCAAACAAACTTGATTGAAACTCAACCTATACAAACTCATTTTGGACTCCAATTCAACATGATTAAACCTTGACTATAATCCAATTGAATCAAGCCAAGTCAATTTGGGTGTTAACCTGAGTTAGCCCATTTGAATTCCTTAAGATCAAAACCCAATTCAATTTGAATCAAGCCAATCCACCCAATCCAAATTTCTTGATTTTTCCAAGCATACTACCAAACATCATAACATATCCCAATCCACTCAATCAACTCCATTGATCCAAGTTGACCCATTGACCTAAAAGGGTTCAAATGGACCATAGTTCAATCTAACTCAAGTCAATTTCAATCAAAGCCTCCAATCAACTCTAAATTCATCATGGAATTTGTTCCAATCTTAATATAGCCTCAATTGCAATCCCAATTAACCCATCTCCATGTTGATCTAAATGACCCATTTAAGTCAAACTCCAATCAAACCTCAATTAAACCAAACCAACTCACCCAATGTCTTCTAAAATGATTGTTGATCACCATCCATCATTCAATTGCATCAAATTGGGCTTGGCCAAACCAATTTCACCATTTGAGCTAAGTTGACCCGATTTGACCTAAATGGTCAAATTAAATCAAATCCCATTCAAACTCAATTTGGTTGCAACCAATGACTTCAAGCAATCACGAATTAAGTATTGAACACAATCCAACGACCAAATGAAGCCAATTTGACCAAATTTGACCTAAAGGGTAAAATTGAATCAAATCTTATATTAATTCAAATCAATTCAAATCAACACTACAATTAATCTTAAATGATCATTAAACATGAACCAACCCTCCACTCAAATCAAATTTGTCAACTTAACCCATTTGTCCTAAATGAACCCAAATGAACCAAACTCAAATCCACTTCAAATTAAATCAAACCAATTGCACCAACTCATTCCTGATAATCATTTGAACATTTTTCTAGAGCCATTTCAATCTAATTTGACCAATTAGTCAACTTAGCCCAATTGAACTCAAATTGATTCATATAGGTCAAATTGAGTTTAACCCAATAAAACTAAGTCCAAATCCAACCAAACTTGACATGACTCATTCTCTTGACCCCATTGATCTGCCCAAGTCAACTTGACCCAAGGTGGGCCCAAATCAGCCCAAACCAAGTGAACCAATGCTCCCAAATAGAATAAAAACTCAAAATAAGAAGGTCCAACCCCTCCCTTTGCATGGGGCAACCACCTTAGCATACCTTGAGCTCTCCCAAGCCTAGACCTAACCCAAAGTTGTTGAGCTTGGGCTTGAAAGAAAGGTCTCCCTCACTTAGGTCACTCCTCATGAGATGCCCACTTCGGGAGCCACCAGACTTATTGTGCCACTAAGAGACATCCACCTCATCAGACCTATGCCATTTCCGGCCACCCTACTGTCCGACCAACTATCATAGCCTGAACTAACCATTTTGGTTGGTTTACATGGGGAGAAGGGTATACACCTCCTCCCTAAATCAAATCAAAGAGACACACTCCTCAGATGATCCCGAGCAGTCCCCAAGCATCCTTGAGTTCTCTTGTGACTTTGGTCACCGCCAAGACTGAGCTCCACCCAAACTAGAACGCCACTTCCATCCCAAATCACCAAAACCTCACCAAACTCAAATTAATTCTTCTCATACCTTTCTTTAGCCTCGATGAATCAAAAAAAATTGATTCTCGGTCAATTCAAGCACCAAAAACCACCCCAAGACCAACTACGATGAGTTTCATGATGGCATTTGGTCCACAGAGCCACTGATGGGAAAGCAGCTTGCGGTCTTCTCAACAAGGCTTTGTCTCTTTAAGACAAAGCTACCTCAATTGATGGACCACAAGTCTTGCACTCTGGTGAGGTAAAATTTGGCACACCAAAGGATCATTGATCTTTTCAATAGAAATTATGATTTCATGTGAATCCCACCATAGGATCCCCTTTGCTTTCATACTTGATCATTTTGGAATGATTTTTATTATTGAAAGAGCTCCGATGAGCTAGAATTGAGTGATGGAAGGCGGACGAAGTTTGTCTTCTGATGTTCATGGGATGATGGATCATAGGTCGTCCATTCCATATGATTAGAACAGACGATCGTGATTAATCGTGTTAGATTTTTTATTATATTTCCTTTAGAATTCAAGATTAATCTCCACCATTCAATTTGTGATTGAACGTCAGAACAAAATTGCGTCTGATGTCATTGAGTCAGCTGTATCAAACATTTTAAATAACCAATCTTACAGGGCTATATTGAAAATGTTGTCGTGTCAGCATCCGTGTGCACCGAGTGTGTAAATCTATAAATTAGGCTTAAAATTTTAATTAATTAGGCAAAACTTCAAAAGTTTATAACTAATTATAAAAAAATTTTAAAAATACAAATAAACCTATTTTGGAAAGCTTAGCCAGAGGTGAATCTAGGTAAAATCTGGCAAACCATAGGATCATTGGTCTTTTTCAATAGAAATTGTTATTTCATATGAATCCCACCATAGGATCCCCTTTATTTTCATCCTTCATCATTTTGGAATCATTTTTGTCATCGAACGAGCTCCAATGAGCTTGAATTGAGTGGCAAAAGGTGGATGGTGTCCACTTCTGACATTCATGAGATGATGGATCATAGGTCGTCCATTCCACATGATTAGAACGGATGACCATGATTAATCATGTTAGATTTTTTAGTTTATTTTATTTAGAATCACGGGATTAATCTCCACTATTCGATTTGTGATTGAACGGCCGAGACGAAACTACGTATGTTGCCATTGAGTTAGCTACTGCGTCGAACATTTTAATTAACCATTCTTGGCCATGAAAATCGTTATTGTTCGTTGTGCCATGTAAATCTATTAATTAGGCTTAAAATTATAATTAATTAGGCAAAACTTCAAAAATTCATAATTAATTATAAACAAATTTGAAAAATACAAATAACCCCATTTTGAAAAGCTTAGATAGAGGAGAATCTAGAAAAAATAAATTTCTAGATTTTGTTCAATGAATAACAATTAATTAGAGTTTAAAATTTCTATTAATTAGCTTAATTATGTCTTAGTCACTTGGCTAATTAATTTGCAAAACTAGCATATTGTATATATGAGATGACCTCTAATTCCCATAATTTTCTTGGATTAATTTGCTAAGTACATTATGAAAACCATAATTTTAAGCCCTAATTACCTCATTTAAGTAATTTAATAACTATTAAAACTAAGAAAATTATAAAATTAATTAGGCAAAGTTATTTAATCATCATAACTGTAAGGATGATCAATAAAAAAGTTGGAACCTCCCCTCCTAATTATTTCCTCAAAATCATCTTTAAGGCATTTAATCAAATGATTAAATAATTAAATGAAATAAAAAGAGAGAAAATTAAAATAAATAAAAATTATCTCATTATCATAATTAGTACAACCAACAAGATTGATTTAATTAGTTTTTCTTATGTGCTTAGTTAGCATAAGGGTTTTAATGAAATTATTATTTTTCATAGGTTTGGAAAATTATGAAAGTAATTAGCTTAATCCTCTAAATTCAATTAATTATTTAAACATGAGCCTAATTGTATTAGAATCTTTAGAGCATTGATAATTTTGTTTTCAATTGCTCATTATGTTTCATAGGCCCTTTCTTAATGATTAATTTAATTATGTGACTCTTTCAGATGAGAGGGGGTGATTAATTGACTTGTTAATGAGCCAAATTAAATTAAGTCATAAAAATTACTTAATTTCCTTCTAAATTCATTAACTAACCAACATGGGTATGGGTTAAATAAATTGATCTTGCTTCTCCTCTTTACAGTTAAATAATTTAAAATACAAATTTTAAATCTTAAAGAAATTTTGATTAGGCTTAAGGTGTTTATTTAATATGATTGTCCTTGGGCTCTAATGAAGCCAAGTATATTATTTGATGATGTTAATTATTTTATTTCAATTATCATAAATTTGTATGCCGTGTGATTCATACATTAATATTTTAAATTTTTAAAAAAAATTTGCATCTAGTTGCATGATATGGAAGATAAACTATTGGTGTGGCTATTATCACTATGTAAATCTCGAATTATTTTCCTCCTTTTGGTAAGAATTAGGTGCTAACTATCAATTAAATGATTAGAAACCAAATCTTTATATTTACAAGTCTTATTGCAAGTAATGAAACTCAAATAAAAATTCATTTGTTAAAAGATAATAACCTACAACTTTTCATGATTTCATTTAGTATTCATATATGTACATGTGTGCTCGAACTTGTGGTGTTTATTTTCGGATGTGGGGTGGACACCATAGGTCGTAAAGGGGTACTAATTGAAGTGGTAGGGTATGACATTGAGGTATGATGTACTATCTCACAAGATAGAGGCATCATCCTACAATGGACCTAATCACCTAAAAGGACTCCTAAGGCATAATGGATTTTCATATATACCAGAGATATTTCCCCTACTTTACATGAAAAAGTAAAGTAGGTTTTGTGAAGAAAATTTTCTAAATATGGGAAGTCGCCTTCAAATCTGTTGGTGAGAAATGAAGGAGGCAAGCATATAAAAATTCATCTTTCTAGGATGCCACTCAGATCCACAGATGTACTTATTTAGGTGATCGAGTATTTCATCAAGGAATAGTATACTATCTCGAAAGATAGAAGTCAGTACCATTTAATGGACCTAATCACCTCAATAAGGACTCCAAAGGATGATGGGTCTGCATATGTACCAGAGATTCTTCCCCTACTTTACATAGAAAAGTAAAGGTGTTTATGTTAAAACCGGGTTCATTAAGTTTTCTAGGGCAAGCCCCCCAGTTAATTATATCCTAAGGGATGGGATCCCTTAGAAAAACTCTCGATTAAGGTAAATGATCGTTGTCTTCAAAGATTTCAATAAGAAAGAGACTATTAATCGATTGGTTTATTTTTGAAAGATCAAATGGGATTGATCAAAGAGAGAGTTATTATCAAAGCCAAAGTGAAATATAAGTAGGAGATGTCCACGATGCTAGAAAATCTAGTGAGCATCTCAAACTACCCTATAGTTAGGCTTTACATTTTTGAAATTGATTTAGTTTGTTTAAATTATGTTTTTCATTAGAAATTTAGGACTTATGATTCCTTAACCCAAGATTAAGGAAATGCCTAAGAGGTGAGGATTTAAGCTTATGACTCACAAAGGGGAGAAGCAACATCAGAACTTAAATCTAGGGATCTTTGGCGAGGGCCGAAAGCACAACCTAAATCTAAGGCAAAAAAATGGGTATTTGGTTTGCCTCCGCAAGAGAGGACAAACCACCCGACAGCTTGGACTTACAACTTCCTGGGGGTGGCCGCCAACTAACTCCTCCTACGATTTTAAATACATGTAGGCAAGTCATTATGCTTATGTAACATAGCTAGACTATTATTTATTTAGAAAGATACTAAGTCCTTAAACTCACTCTCTAAAGAGACTAGATCATGTAAAGGGATATGCTTCAAATGAACTAAATCTAATACAATTCAAATTTCATTTTATTTTTATTTTTGGACAATTATTTTCACTTAGGCTAATAGGATTCATATGCCTAATGCATGAGAAATAAAGTTATTGGCCAAAATCAGGGAGAAGGGAGAAGGTGAGTTTCCGCTATGGCTCTCAAAGGTCAAGCTAAGTTTCTCTAGCAAAGATGGAAGCCCTCCAATCAAGAGTGAAATAAGATGTTATTGTGCATGATATTGCAAAAGAAATACTCATCTAGCTAAGGGGTTGCTAATTCTTTTATCTTGATTTTAAACCTAAGTATTAGGTGAGGTTATGAATTATTTATTTTTTTTAATTTAAGTTTTTAAGTTTGGTAAAAGATTTATTTTTCTATAAAGAGTCTAATCCACATCCAGGCCATACATAAAGAAAGGAAGAGCATGTCACTTAATACAAAAGCTAAACAAATCATCAATCAATTTATAAAGTTAACGCAACAAGAATAAAAAGCCATTGTGGTCGGGCACCATCGCACAAACCCAAAAAATATCAAATGTGGGTAGCCGAGCTCTACCCTTATATAACTTGGATTAAAAATAAATTAAATTACAATAAAGCAAGGAATTCATTATTATGGGAGTCTTCAAGCTTCATTTCATCTTTCTTCTTTTCTTCTTTCTTCTTCTTTTCTTCTTTCTTCTTTGATTCCTTATTTTGGATGGTTGGAAGGTAGATGCTCCAAGACTTCACATGGTGCATAAGATAGGATCTTATAATCAATGCTCATCCTAATCCCCATAATAATCATTCCAAAATCCTAATTATACAAATTTACATGAAAAGGAAAAGTGGAAATCTAACTGACACCTGCAAAACAAAGATTAGCCAAAACAAACCACATAAATCCCAAGTATGTATATTGGACTTATCACCCACACATGGGTGACTAAGTCCACTTGGCCTATTGGATTATGCTTAGGGATATAAAGTGCCTCTGAGTAAAAGCATTTATATTTTATTTATGATAGCGGCCCTTAAGCACAATCCCCTGCAGAAAATAATAGTTAGACTAAGAGCATCCTACCATTCATTCTACGAGCATATAGCTTAACATCCAGTCTAAAACATATATCATAAAACAAAATAAAATATGAAACCATGCACCGACCTAACCTAAAGCTAGAGGTGACTTTGGCTAATGTGTGTATTTTAAAGGTTTGTGTGGTATACTTAACTATGGCTTTAGGTTCAAATTTTTTAAGTGTGAAAACATTTTCAACTTAGAGGAGGGTTTCATTTAGGTTGTTTAATCATTTTGGGTTGATTTTATTTCATGTTTTGATTAAGTTCAAGTAAATCCTACAATTAATTACTAAGTTATGAAGAGAAAGAGAGAAGGAGACTTCTCCTTCCTAACCTAAGTAATTTCTAAAGTAGATCACATTTTAGTTTTATTTAGGTGAATGTTTTGATTAACTCTTTTGAGTAATCCTAAGTTTAGATGAACTCTAAACAAACCTATTCAAAAGAAAGGCATTTTAAGATTAAATAAAATGAATCAAAATTCACATATTACTCCATTTCTTTCTTTCCCAACATATATAACATGCATATGGATGGACCATAAGCATATCTATACATACAAATGAGATTATTTAACACATTTTATGATGCATGCTAAGTAATCCATTTAAGGAAATTTATAAGATTAAGATGCATGATTTTCTTTAGTAGAAAAGGGTTTCTTTATCCAAATTTTCACATACACACATGAAAGTAAGAAAGGAATAAGTGAGTACAATACCATTGTTAACCAGAGGTGTAAGGTACAAGACCTACTTAGGGCTACTTAAAGCCTCGCAACCTCGGGATTGTCCAGACTAATATACCACCTTCCTTAAATACAATCATGTGTATAAAAGAAATGAAATGGAAAAGAAGAATGCAAAACTTGTTTGAATGGATTCATTTTGCTTATGCAATTTATGTATGCTAGTATAGGTAACTCTTCTTAAGTGGTAGCATAGAGATGAATAAGATATGGAATTAGGTAAGTGTTAGGTTCTTTTCAAATGAACCCTTACATCTTACCAAATTCCTACTCAAAACTATGCTAACATAAGAGAAGGGAAATCTATACTATAATACACCTTTATATTCTTTCACATGCAAGCTTACAATTAAAGTATAAGTAGCACACTTTCAAATTTGATAATTAATTTATATATTTTAAAAATAATTTAGATTTAGTAGTGATAATAGCCACTTATATTTCTACTTTAGCCAACACATACAAATTTGACATAAAGTAAATAATTTTATTTTTTTAATTTGAATTTGAAAAATATGAATGCATGAAACCATATGACATATAAATTCAACATATTAGGGAAAGATTCAAAGCAATGAAAGCATGTAAACAAATTCATTTTAATTAATTCCTAAAGACATTCTTATGGAATAAGAAAGTTTAAAATAAATCAAAGTGTATTCAATGTGATTTTTGTTTAGTTTGGAGTTTGATTTAATTTTGAAAATGTGAGTTGAGTTTGCTATTCCTAACCCATTCCCACATGTGTTTGATATTTTTGTTTAATTTTTAGATGATTAGATTCATTTTTATGCATTAATTAAGTAAGGGTATGAATTAAGTAACTTAATTAACCCTCCCCTACACCACCTTAGTATAATTAACCAAATAAATATGACCAATGAGATGACATAAAAACTTACAAAGAATTTAAATTTGCAATGCACCAAATAAGAAAAAGGTCTAATGCAATTTGGCTCATGATTAAAGGTTAATTAAGCTAAGAGGTTTAGCTTAAGTAATTTCAAAACACCCTTTCATACATATGAATTGGGTTCTGATTTCCTTAATTGAACTTAGGTTATTAAACACCCAAGCATCTACCCAAAGTAGATTAATTAGGTTCTAAAATCTTTTAGAATTTTTAGAAATTATTTAAGGCGATAATTAATGAATTAACCCTTAATTAAGAGAAGATTAAGGAAAGAAAAGGGGGGGTTTAGGGAATAACTTATGGGAGATGCCCCAAAATTATTCCATAAACCTTCTATATACTAGATATGACCTTAATCAACCCTAATCATGGATTAAAACTACTAATCACATCCTAATTATGCTTAATTAAGTTAATGGAGTAATTATAAAATCCATATGTAATTCCCCTAATTAAACCTTCAATAAATCCCAAAAAAATTAGGAGAGGTAGAGGTCATCCCCTAAAACATACCCAAGAAATTTGGGATTAATCAGAGCTTAATTAGAAGATAATTAGCAAAATGAAGTTTCCAATAAAACCCAAAATCATAGAAAAGCATAATTTAAAATCCATTGAAATTCATTTTAAAATATTCTAGGATGAATTATCATTCCATAGAAATTTGTTTCATATTTTTCTTAATTTTATTGAGAGAGGTATGAATTTTAGAATATCTAGAGA
The DNA here is from genome assembly GCA_021442155.1 of Cymbidium sinense. Lineage (NCBI taxonomy): Eukaryota > Viridiplantae > Streptophyta > Magnoliopsida > Asparagales > Orchidaceae > Cymbidium > Cymbidium sinense. The sequence continues at coordinate 29,417,476 of CM038217.1, forward strand.
TTAATTACCATTTAATTAAATCTCTAACTAATCCTTTAGCTCACGGCGCGACACATGTTGGCGACGATCAGCGTGCTTTACACACGTCGCACCGTGAACCCACAACTTAAACGTCAAATCTAAAAGGCTGTGTGACGGCGAACGTGCTTTGATCTCTACCGTCCGATCAAAGATCATACGGCCAGAGATCTCCCCGCGGGTTTAAAAGGGATAAAAGAAATTCTTAACGTGGGAATTATCTCGTCCGCCCATCCAAAATGCACAGATGGATAGCCAAGATCTTCCCAATTCTTCCCCTTAGATAAATAGAGACCGTCCATGATGTAGGGGAAGATTCGATCTCGATTGAGCTCAGATTCAAATCAAACTTAACCCACACCATTGAAAGGCAATAAGCGGCACATCCAACGGTGGGATTTGCATGAATTGAAAAAAAATTTCACAAAGGACCAACACCTCCTATGCTAGGTGGTAAAAAATTCCATGCCTCGTCGGAGGTGATAACCAGCACTCGAGATTGATGAGGTAGCTTCGTCTAGTAGAGACAAATCCCTGTTGAAATTCCTAGGCCTTGGAATTGAGTGGCTTCCTCTATGGACCAACACCACTTGAAGATCCTTGCGGCTTTGATCCAATTGCTCCTCTCCTTGCTATGGGAACTCCAATGGAAGCTTGAGTGAGCTCAGATTGGTCCTTAGAAGAAGTGTGCAAGAGGAATTGGGATGGTTTTCAGTGTGGAGGAAATTCAAGATTGGATTGAGCTCCCCTGTTTTCACACTATGCAAAATCGAGAAGATGAAGTTTGATTTCACTCTAGGAAGCTTAGGGAGGCTGAGGAATTGCTTCTCTGACTCCCCTAAGTTCAATTGAAATAAGGACTGATGGATTTGAATTCAATTAGGGGGAGTATATCTCCCCCTTGAAGGATCAGACGGCCACAAGAAATCTTACCATTTTATCCAATTGATCATAATGGGAGGGTTGCTTCATCTGTTAGATGTTTGCACATGGTTAGTTTGAGTCCTTGAGTGGATTGCCAACCTCCCATGTGCTTGAAATTGAGTGGAAGAGGGAATTTGAATTTGCCATTTTGACCCATGGGGTTGGGTTTAGCCTTGGGGCCAATTGGGCTAACCCAAACCCATTGGGTTAGGTCAACCACTCTTCATTAGGTCCCCTTGAGCAATTAGGAAAGCATCAAGTGGATATGAAGAGGGTATGACTAAATTACCCATAGATTAAGCTAAAAATTGTTCAATGGCCTAGGGGTAGGATGGTCATTTTGCTAATTTTTTAATTTGGATATGTTGGGTATGTGAAGAAACTAGGTTTAGCCAAGTTTCATGAGATTTGGAATTCATTTGATAAGGTTTGGCTCATGTTGACCCATTTACGTCAAAATGGGTCAACTTGGGTCAAGTTGACCAATTGGTCAAATTGGGTCAAACTAAGGATTGGGTCAAGTTTATATGACCATTTGAAATGTTTTGTTGGCTTTGGTTTGATTCAATTTGGTATAGTTTTGAATTTGACTCATATGACTTCATTTAGGTCAAATGGGTCAAGTTGGCCTATTTAACCCATTTGACTTATTTGAGGGAGGTCAAGAGAAGGTTAATGTTAGGTTAGTCATATGGAGTGGATTGGTATCTTTGTTTCCAATCAATTTTGGATAAGTTTAAATTTGGCTCAACATGACCCCATTTATGTTGGGTCTAAGGTCAATTGGCTGGGTTAGGTCTAGTTGGCCAATTGAGGCTTTGGTCGTTCAACAAGTGATTTGGAAAGAACTTGACCCATTGGTTTGGATCAATTTGGCTTAGATCAAGTTTTGACATGTTTTGACTTTTTAGGTCATGTTGGGTCAACTTGAGTCAAGTGGCCAATTAGCTAGGTTAGCTCAAATGTTGGCTTGGTCAAGTTCAAACATAGGTCATGAGTGAACTTAGATCAATGGTTTCAATCAATTTGGCATATGGTAGAATTTGGCTAAGTTAGGTTTTATTTTGCTAAGTGTTGACTTGGTCAACCCTTAGGTTTGACTTGGTTTGACCCAATTTGATTGATTGATCATCTCATGATGATTGTTGATCATGATGAGAGGCATAGGTGAGTTTGGTTAGGATTAAAATTTGGCTCATAAGGGTACTTTAGGTCACTTTAGGTCAAGTATGCCCAAGTGGGTCAAATGGCTTGGTCAAAGCTTGATTTGAACTTGATTGATCTTGTATATTGACTTATGATTGAAATATAAATCCATTTGCAAGTGGTTTGAAGTCAAATGGGTTTTGATCCATTTGACAATTTCATATTCAAAGGAAGAATATGAAGGGATTTTGGGTTTGATTTTTTACTTGGGTTTTGATTGTTTGATTAAAGTTTAGATTTATATATAGACTCATGATTATAGGTTTGATTGAACCATGAGAGAAAATCAAGAGTTTTGCTTGATTTGAAATTGATTTGGCTAAGCTCAAGATTTTGACTTGAAAGACTTAGATTAGATTTTGAGTAGATTTGGGATTGATTTTTGGAATTGGTTTTGATTGTTTGTATTTTTATTTCATTTATATATGTGAATATAAATGAGAATATAAATGGATCATGAGAAATTTTCAAGGATTTGAAGTGGTTTAATCATGATTTGAGCTAAGTCTATTAAGAAGAATTTAAAGGACTGAGTTTTATGGATTTTGTAAGCTTTAATTTTGAATTTGGTTAGATTGATTTATATATTTATATTTAATTTATGTGAATATAAATGAGGATATAAATGAATTTTGAGAAAATCCCATGACTTTGAAATGGTTTGATCAAGATTTTGGATAAGTCCTTTAATGGAAAATTAAGGGACTTAGGAAATTTTTAGATTGGGAGTTTAATTTAATTGATTTGTATTTATATTTTATTTATATATGTGAATATAAATGAGAATATAAATGAGTTTTGAGAAAATATCATGAGTTTGAATTGATTTAGGGTTGATTTTGGCTAAGTCCTTTAAGGAAAATTCAAACGACTTACGAAAATTTCATGAATTGAGTTGGAATTTTGAGTTTAGTTTGATTAGTTTGAATTTATATTTCATTTATACATATGAATATAAATGATAATATACATGAATTATGAGAAAATCTCAAAGATTTGAATTAGTTTTGATCATGATTTTGGCTAAGTCCTTGAGGGAAGATTAAGGACTTAGGAAAATTTGGACTTAGGAATTTTTATGGATTTTGATCATGGGTTTCAATCATAGGTTTCGATCATGAATTTAAATCATATGGAGTTGATTTGAATTTGGAGAAAATCAATTAAGATTGATTTGGAGTTTGACTTGAAGGAAGCAAAGTCAGGAATGGTTTAGGCTAAGGGTAGGTAATTTTCCTAACACCCCTAAGGCATGACCTATTCCTATGGCTCTTCTAAGTCTCTGGCTAGGTTGAGTGTCCACCTAATCACTAGATGTGTCTTAAGATTAATGAACTCTTAAAGTCTAAGAGGAGTTCTATGCCTAAGATGGAGGGGTTGAGAGCTCATTCTAAAATGAGGTCAAGCGTTTATTTTAAGCGTTCTTAAGTTCCCTATGAAGCAAGCCTCCATAGTTAATTACATTTTAAAAAAATAAATTATTTAAAAAATAATCTCAATTAAAGTAGGCAATTATTATCTCTAATGATTTCAATGCTAGATTATCAATGAATTTGCTATTTTGGAATAATCAAGTGGGCTTGTTCAAGGAGAAGACTTATTTTTAGAATCCAAAGGGGGAAATAAGAAATGCTCATGATACTAGGAAACATAGTGAGCATTCCAATATATCCTATGGTGGGGCTTTATATATTTGAAAGTGAAGAGATTTATTTATTTGAGTTAGATTTTTATTAGATTACTAGGGTTTATAATCCATCAACATAAGGTTGTAGAAATGCCTAAGAGGTAAGGATTTATACTTGTAGCTCAAACGAAACTAGCTACCTCGGATCCTAAATCTAGTAAGCTTTAGCACAAGCTAAAGCATGACCTAAATCTAAGTGAAATGGGACATAATGGTTTACTTCCAAAAGAGAGAGCAAACCAGCCTGACTCACCTGGACTTGCAACCACCTGGAGTGGCCGCCAGCTAACACCTCCTACATTTTAAATCCTTGTAGTACAGTCTTATGAAATTGCAAGATGGTTAGGTTTGTTATTTAATTTGAAAGAGACTAAAGTCCTAAACCTACTCTGTAAGAGACTAGAGTATGAGTGGTATGAGCATATGACTTAATTTACAAGTACAAAATCTTTACAAATTTTATTTCATTTTGATTCATTCATTTGGACAAAGGCTTTAGGATTTATTTATGCCTAAATGCATGATGAAATGGATTATTGGCAAAATTGAAAGAGAGAGAGGGTGAAGCTCCATCATAAGGGGTGCTCTCATAGGTCAAGCAATCCATAAAGTGTTGAAATGGAGGCCCTTGTTTTTAGCAAAAGTGATGGAAGATGCAAGCATGATGTGAGACATTGTTGACCTCATTTTGGAATGAGCTCTCAACCCTTCAATTAGACATATGACTTCTTTTAGACTTTAAGAGTTTCTTAGTCTTAAGACAAATCTAGTGATTAGGTAGAAACTCAACTTAACCCTACAGACTTAGAAGAGTTAACCATAAGAATATATTATACCTTAGGGGTGTTAGAAAATTTGCCTACCCTATAGCTTCAACCAACTCCTCACTTGCTTCCTTCAAGTCAAATTAAAACCAATTTTAATGAATTTTCTCAAATCATAAATCAATTACAAATAATTGAAACCCATGACTGAAATTCTTAACCAAATTCAAATTCCAAAAATATTTCCTAAGCCCTTTGATTCTATCTTATGGACTTAACTCAAATCAAATCCAAATCAATTCAAATTCAAGAAATTTTCTCATAACCCATTTATATTCTCATTTATATTCACAAATATAAATGAAATATAAATTCAAATATCCAAAACCAAATTCAAAACTCAAACTCAAATTCAACCAAAATCCAACCTATGCCATTCAAGTCAAAGTCTTGAACTTATCCAAATCAATCCAAACCCTTGGATTTTCTTCATGATTCAATTAACTCTTCAATCACAAACCAAATATAAACACAAATTTCAATCATCAAATCAAAATCAAGCTAACCCAAGTCAAACCCATATTCACCATTTTGACTTGAAATTGTCAAATGAATCAAAACCCATTTGACTCCAAATCACTTGCAAATGGATTTATATTTCAATCACATGACCATATGTGAGTTCAACCAAACTTGAATGAGCCTTGATCAAGCCAACTATACCCAATTGGCTCAATTGACCCAAGTGGCCAATTTGACCTACATGAATCAAAATCTAATTCAATTCAAATCAAAGTAAATTAAGCCAATCCAAACTTCATGTCATGTTTGTTGATCATTATAGGTTAATCAATTATCATGAATTGGGTCAAACCAAGTCAACTTCTTTGACCAAGTCAACCCTTAACATATGAACTCAAACTAGCCAAATTACTAAACCAAATTGATTGCAACCAATGGCTCAAGTTCACTCCAAATTGATTATTGAAATTGACCAAATCATCAATTAAATCAAATTTGACCAATTGGCCAACTAGACCCAACCTAGCCCAACTGATCATGAACTCAACTTGACCTAAAAGGTCAAATCAACTTAAAGTTAAACTAGACCAAAATTAATTGAAACCAAAGCTTGCAACATATTCCAAATGATCAACCAAGCCCAAACCAAATCATGATTCAAGCTAATTTGGTCAATTGGGTCAAATTGGTCAACTTAGCCCAAATTGACCTAAAGAATCAAATTGGCCAAAATCTAAATTAAATCCAACTTAATGCAAATTAATTGAAACCAATTGAACCAATATACTCCAAATAGTCATTTGAACTTGACCCAACTCTTTGTTTGACCCAATTTGACTAATTGGTCAACCTAACCCATTTTGACCCAATTTAACCCAAATGGGTCAAATTAACCCAAATTAAATCAAATGAACTCCAAATGACCTGAAATTTGGTCCAACTTACTTTTGACTCATTTTAAATCTGCTCAAATTGCCAAATGTCTACTTTGCCCTTGGGTCAAAGGCATCCCATGAGAAAGGACACTTGCCCAACTGGTCATTTCTCTTTCTTGGCCACTTAGCACTCATCCATTGGATCACATAGGCACCAAGGACACTAATTTTCTGACCCAAGGAGTGGTTGGGGCAGCCATGACTCATGGGGAGGTGAAATCACCTCACCTCTCCCATTAGAACACTTGGCATGAAGGACTCTCACCTCCCCTTAGCTAGGACAATCATTTGTTCTTCATGGCAGCCACTTTCCATGCCTTAGCCAACCAAAGTGAGCCATCTAGGATGATTCTCTTCCATTCCCAACCACCCCAAGCCAAATGACATGAGTTTGGAGCCAAAAATTCAAAGTAAAGAGAGATTTTTGTTCACTTTTTATTCCAAGGCATTAGAGGCTGAAGCAATCACCCATTCCTCTCATTATCCCTCTCCTAGAGCTCCCAAACCCATTGGCAATAACCCCCACTTCATTTTGGATAGAAATACTCTAAAACTAAGTGGATTTTGGTGAGAAAATGACGATCACCAGTGGAAACTTCATTTTGACGTGAAGGCGAAGATCCAAGCTCTTTCCAAAGCCTCTTCCCTCACGCAACAGCACGCTCGAGTCATCACCGTCACTGAAAATCATCCCCGGAGAGGTAACTTTCAAAAACTGTAGTCGGCATTAAGATACTTCATTTGTGACAGTTTTTCATGCGATTTTTAGGAATTTATCTTAGATAATCTCACATTTTTACTTTAAATCATTTCAATTAGACAATAGAAATTTTTTGATGTGAATCAATGAGAAAACGAGTCCATTTAGACAAGTTTTTACTTAGAATCTCTCTTCTTTCAGAAAATGCCCTTGATTTCACTATTCATCACCGGCGGCAGCACCATTATCGATCTGCGGTTCCGCGGGGATCGGACGGCTCGATCATGTGATCACGATCCCTTCAAATCTCTTGATGCGATTTGACCGATCCATAGTTCGATCGTCAACGGCTTCCACCTCGATCAATCACGCCTTTGGAATCGCTGACCATTCGACGCGGTTGATGGTGCGATCAACCGCATCATTGATTGGCGACTCTCACGCGTCGGTTGCGGCCCATGGGCCAATCGCCGCGATACATGCGCGCCGCGTGTGTCCAATCATGCGGTACCATGCCACATCAATGCCACATGCGGTGCTTACTATGTTAAATAGGAAAATCAGTTTTTTCTAATTTAAAAAATTATTTAAATCACCTGAAACTTCAAAAATTCTTTGAAAATAAAATATGTAAAAAAAAATACAAACAACTACTCTTTGGATTCGTCTTTCCAAGAGGAATCCAACAAATTCAAAATCTCCAAATTTCACTAAATATTTTGAGCTTAATTTGAGTTTTAGTAAAAATCAAAGTTCTTTAATTAAACCAAACATACATGTCAGATTAAGTTAAAATTTTATAGATTAATACTGAAGTTAAGATAGACCTACTATAAAAATATTAAGTCAAAAGTACCTTTGGATTAAGAGATATTGAATTTTTAGTGTCAAATGATTTATTTTAATGAAATAAATTAACAGAATTCATAAAAATTACTTAAATCAATTGAAACTTCCTAAATTCGTAACTAATTATTGAAAAAATCCAAAAAATACAAACTCAAGTTCATCTTAAAGCTAATTTAGAGGAGAATCCAATAAAATTGTTTCTAATTGAATTTGAATAGTATATATTCCTTAATTAGGATTTATTTGAAAACTTAATAACCCAAATTACTTCCTATTGGCTTCATTAATTAATTCTAAACTTCTCAGACATATTTAGTGGGATGACTTCTGCCTCCCCTAGTTTTCTTGGAATTTATTAATGAGTTAATTAGAGAAATTAATTAATGAACCCTTAATCACTCTTTTAATATAATTAAGCTTAATTAAGCATGTGAATAGTGGTTTAATTCCTTGATTAAGTTAATTAGAGTTTGTTTAAGTGAAGGGAAGTTTATGGAATGGGTTTCGGGTATTTTCCCCAAGTCATTCTCAAAACCCCTTTCCTTCCTTAATCTAAATTTAATTAAGGGCTAATCTTGTAATGACCTACTTAATTAGCTTGATAAAATTTTTAAAATATTTTAGAACTCAATCACTTCCTTCTTGGGTAGATGCTTAGGTGTTCAATAAGCTAAGTAACATAAGGAAATCATACCTAACCCACATGTGTGGAAAGGGTTATGAAAGTACTTAAATTAAATCCTTTAGCTTAATTAATCATAAATTATGAGCCAATTGCATTAGGTACCTTTCTTTCTAGGATGCATTGCTGATTTAAATTCCTTATCATATATTGGCACATAATTATTTGATTAAATATGTTAAAGTGGTATAGGTAAGGGGTAATTAATGAACTTAATCTACACCTTAACCTAACCAAAGCATAAAATTAATCTAATCAACTAAAAATTAAACTAAAATAATGCACACATGTGGGAATGGGTGAGGACCAAAACCTTCTCACACTTTCTAATTCAAATCAAAAAAACAAAATGAAAGTCTCTTTAAACAACTTTTGATTCTCTTTAAATGATCTAACTTCATAAGATTGTCTTTAAGAATTAATTAGAGAGAATGAAATTACATGCTTACATCACTTATTTCTTTACTAGCATACTAAATATGTATGTCATATGAAAATCATGCATTCATGTCTTTTGAAAATAAAATTAAAATGAAAAGTTTCATTTATGTCAAGCTGCATGTTTTGGCTAAAGTAAGATATGAATGGATATTATCACTACTAAATCCAAAACTATTTTCAAAACTTATAAACTAAACATTATAAATGAAAAGTATGTTATATATAAGTACTTATGAACTTGCATGTCAATAGTATAAAATTTGTTATGGGACTTTTTCTTCTCTTTCTTAACATAGGTTTGTGTAGGATTTGCAAAGTGTATAGTCCATTTGAAAAGGACATGACACTTGTTTGAAATCTATTCTATACACTCTATATAGTCCTATACACTCCACACATATAAACAACCAAAATCAAACAAACAAAATAAATTTTGCATGATTCTCTTTCCAAACATTTGTTTTTGTATGCACATGTTTTTAAGAAAAGTGGTATATTAGTGCGGACAACCCAGGTTTGAGGCTTTAAAGTATAAGTAGGCCTTGTACCTTACCCCCTCGTGCTAAAGTACTCACTTATGTCTTTTATACTTGTAAATATGCATATGAAAAATGGATAAAAGAATCATTCTCTTCTACTTAATAAAATCATGTATACATGAAACATTCTAAATTTCCTTAAGCTACCTCTCTTAGCATTCATTCTTAAGGCATGCTAAATACTTGCATCGCATGTATAGATATGCTTAGGATTCATTCATGTGCATGATACACATGTGGGAAAGAAATAAAATGTTGTGTGTTTTATGATAATAATTCACTTTACTTAATCTTAAAATATCTTTCTTTTTGAATAGGTTTGTTTAGAGAAAATCAGAACTTAGGATTAATTAAAATACATAATAAAAAATTTACTAAATAAAAATTATTAATGAATCTACCTTAGAAATAACCTAAGGTAGGAAGGAAAGAGAAGTTCTCTTCTCTTTTCATTTCTTTACATCTTTTAGTAATTAAGTAGGTTCATTCAAACCAAATCAAATCATCAAATAAAATTAACCCATATCAAGTAAACAACTTAAATGTGACCACACTTCTAAGTTTAATATTTTCACACTTAGAAAATTCTAACCTTAAAGCCTAGCTAAGCATACAACACAAGCCTTACATGGCTCACACATTAGGCTAAGTCACTACTTATAGTCCTATGTTAGGGCAGTGCATGATTTGATGTTTACTTTTATTTTTTCATGTGATGTTGTAGTTTGGATGTTATGGAGTATGTGCGTAGAATGAATGGTAGGGAAATTTATTCTAATCATTATCTTCTGCGGTGTGCTTAAGGCGTGTAATAAAATATAACTATTTTTTCTTGAGGTTGCTTATACCCCTAAGCATAATCTAAAATAGGACAGGTGGACTTAGTTACCCATGTATGGGGTGCTAAGTCCAATTTTTTTTATATACATGCTTGGGAATGTGTGGTTTGTTTAGCCAATCTCTATTTTATAGATTTTAATTAGATTTACTTTTTCCTTTTCATGTAATTTTGCAATTAGGATTTTGGAATGATTATTATGGGGGATTAGGATGAGCATTAGTTATAAGACTATGTCTTCTATACCATGTGAAGCCTTTGGAGCATCCACTTTCCAACCATCCAAAATAAAGAACCAAAAGAAGAAAGAAGAAAGAAGAAATGAAGAAATGAAGATCCCTCATAACATGAATCCCTTACTAAATTGTAATTAATTCATTTATAATCCGAGTTGTATAAGAGTAGAGCTCGGCTACCCACATTTGGCTTTTTGGGTTTGTGCGGTGGTGTCCGACCACACTTGGCCTTTTATTCTTTTCATTAGCTTTATAAAAAAATGCTTGATTTTTTGTTTAGCTTGTGCTTTAGAAATGGCATATTTTTCCTAGTTTCTTTCTTGCTTGATGTATGGCCTGGATGACAATTAGGCTCTTAGGAAAAAATAAATCTTTTACCAAATTAATCAACTCAAAACTAAAAATAAATAACTCATAACCTCACATAAAGCTTAAGCTATAAGTCAAGATAAAATAAATTAGCAACCCCTTAGCTGGATGTTGTCTTAATTTATAACATCATGCATAAAAAGTATATTATTTCACTCTTGATTGGAGGGCTTGCACCTTTACCAAAGAACTTGGCTTGACCTGTGAGAGCCATGGTGGAAACACACCTCCTCATATTGCTGATTTTGGCCCATAATCTAAATTATCATGCATTAGGCATATGAATCCTATAGCCTGAGTCAAATGATTGTTCAAAATAAAAATAAAAATAAAACATCTAAAAATTTTGCATTAGGCTTAAGTCATTAAAAGCATGCCCTACAAGATCTAATCTCTTAGGGAGTGTGTTTAAGGACCTAGTTTCTTTCTAAATAAATAACAGCTAGCTATCTTGCATAAAATATAAGACTTGCCTACATATGTTTAAAACCATAGGATGAGTTAGTTGGCAGCCACCCCCAGGCAGTTGTAAGTCCAGCAGTCGGGTGGTTTATCCTCTCTTGTGAAGGTAAACCATATGCATATTTTTGCCTTAGATTTAGGTCGTGCCTTAGCCCTCACCAAAGCTCCCTAAATTTAGGTTATGAGGTTGTTATTTCTCTTCAGGGTCGTGAGCATAAATCCTCACCTCTTAGGCATTTCTATGACCTTGCATAATGGAATTATAAGCCCTGAATTTCTAATAAAATTCAAACTCAAACAAATAAATCATTTTCAAATTTCAAAAATGTAAAGCCCATAGGATAGGAGATGTTTGCTAGGTTTCCCCGTGAGCATCTCTACTTATCTTCCTTTGGCTTCATAATAACTCTCCCTTTTGATCGATCTCATTTGATCTTTCAAAATAAACCAATTTATTGATAGCCTAACCTTCAAAATCATTTGGATAATCATTTACCTTAATCAGTATTCTAAGGAATCCCTTCCTTGATGTAATTAACTATATGGGTTTGCCTCTGTAGGAACTTAAGCTTAAAATAAACTCTACTTTTCTTCCATGTAAAGTGGGGAAGAATCTCTACATACCAAGACCCATAGTCCTCCTTATTCATGTGATTAGGTCCATTGTAGGGTGGTGACTTATATCTTTTGAGATAGTACACCTCTCCTCAATGTCGTACTCGATCACCCTAATAATAATATCTATGAATTTGCGTGGAATCCTGACTAAAGGTGTATATTTTTATTTTCATTTATCCTCTTCAAAAGGATAGATGAAGGCAGAAAAATTCACCATATACATATAACATACAGCTAAGGGGTTGCCAAATCTTTTAATTATCTTGATTATATCCTAGGCCTTATAGTGAGATTATGAGTTATTTAAAACTTTAATTATAAGTTATTAGTTGGGTAGAAAAATTAATTTTATTTAAAGAGACTACCGCATCTAGGCCACACAATAGAACACCAAATATGAAGAAATTATAAAGAGGAGGCAATCCTATTGCACAATCTAACTAAATCATCAATCAATTTTATAGACTACCATAAAACAATAAGAGGCCAGTGCGATCGGGTACTGCTATACATCCCGAAAAGAGAAAAGATGGGTAGCCAAGCTTTACCCTTATACAACCCAGAATATGAAACAATAATTTTACAATTATAATGAATACGTGCTATGCGGGTCTTCATTCTTCACTTCTTCATATCCTCCTTCTCTTTCCTTTTGATTTGATTATGCTCACAAAGTCCTGTGACTAAGCCTTAGCCCGCTCCTAATCCCCATAGCACTAATCATAATTCCTATTACAAAATTATATTTATATAGAAAAAAATAAATCTAACTAAACCTACAAAATAGAGGTTAGCTAAACACACATACAATCCCAAATAGTTATCTTTATAATTTGGACTTAGCACCCTACACATGGGTAACCAACTCCACCTGTCCAAACTTGGATTATGCTTAAAAGTTTAGGCAACCTGTACAGAGAATATTTATATTTATTTTTAAGCAACCCCTTAAGCATAATCCCTTATAGAAGACATGATTAAGCTCAGAGCGACCAAACATCTAGTCTACAAAGCATACACCCTAACATACAATCTAAAATATTTTATCATAAAAAAATATACATTATAACATACACCGCCCTAACTTAGAGATAGAAGTTGTTACTTAGTTCTAATATGTATGCTAAGGCTTTGTGTGGTATATCTTAACTAAGCATTAAAGTTATGCTTTTCTAAGCGTGAAAGAATTTAATTTATCATAAAGTTTGGCATTATTTCAAGTTGTTTAGTTGATTTATGAATTTTGATTTATTTTTTACTTGGTTTCATTTGATTTACACTTACCATCTAAGTGTTATAAAGAGAGAAAATAGGATTATCCTCCTCCATTCCTACCTTAAGCCATTTTCTAAAGCATATTTTGATGACTCGGTTCTCTTTAGTGAATATCTTATTAAGTATTTTTTTATTAATCCTAAGTTTAGGTTAACCTCAAATAATTCTATTCAATATGAAAAGCATCTTAAGATTAATATAGTTGAATTACTCGCACATGACATATATTAAATCATTTCTTTTCATCACATGTTACATGCATATGATTTTAACACTTAGCATATCTATACATGCAATATATTTTGGCATACTAAAATGATGATGGGTGCATAGGTTTGAAAGTTATATTTTGCTTGATTGGATTATTTATTCACGTAAATTAAAGCTTCATCCAAATTCTAATACGAATATACATAGGAAAGAAATTAAATGAGTACGTGTCATTGTTAAACCAGGAAAGTGAGATAATTAAATTACCTCTTTAGGGCTACTTAAAGCCTCATATTCTCGGGATGTCCAGACTATATACATATTATTATTCAAACCCATGCAAATCTATATATAAATCATAAGAAAGAGCTAATTTATATGTAATGTATTTTAATGACTTAAATGATCATGGATGCATGTATTTTTAGTAGAAAAAAGGGATTTTCATTCTTAATCAAATACACATACATATGCATAAAAATTTTAAGCAAGCACATGCCATTATTAAACTAGTGAACTGAAGTAATCAAATGACCTTCTTGGGGCTACTTAAAGCCTCTTATTACCAAGATGCCCAGACTATATACTTATTATTCTTAAGTACATATGAATGTATATATAATTGTAAAAATGAAAATCATGCAAAGCTCATATCTTGTTTAATTGAATTACTTATGTATGTGAATTAAATATCTATCCAAATTCTAATACCCAAATTCTAATACCAAAATATATAAGAATGAAATTAAATGAGTACCTGTCATTGTTAAACTTGGGAAGTGAGGTAATCAAATGACCTCCTTGCGGCTACTTAAAGCCTTGTATTCCTGAGATGTCTAGACTATATACCTAGGGGTGTAAACGAGCCAAACATGAATAACATGAATGGGCTCAGACTTTATTCATGTTCAGCTCATTTTCATTTGTTTGTGTTTGTGTTCGGCTCGTGATGAGGATGTTCATGTTAGGCTCATTATTATTCATTTGAGCATGAATTTGTTCGTGTTTGGCTTGAGAGGCAAGAGGAAAGTGTTGTATCACTGGAGTCTGATGCAGTGATCAAGCGATGCTCAAAGTCAAGAAGAAGTCGTGAGAACTCAGAACATGCGAACAGGAGAACCAAATAGTAAATAAAACTATAGAAGATTAGAGCTTTAGAAAATACATAAATGACAACTAAGCACTCCATACTTCAATTCAAAAATAGTTAATTAAAGATCAAAAAAATAAAAAAGTAGATCTAGAGCACAATACATCCCAAAAATCAGGCAATGCAAACTTACCAGATCAACTCAGAGAAACCCTAATAATGGATCAGAGCTGAAGCCTCCAGACAGTCATAGAATTACCAAACAGTTAAGAATCGAGGAAAAAAATAATATAGTGGAATTAGGATGACATAGAAAAACCAAAATAATCTGAGAGGAAAGAAGAAGATACTGCATCACTATAGTCTGATGCAGCAATCAAGCGATGCTCGAAAAAGAGAAGAAGTCACGAGGACTCAAAATAGCCAAACAGGAGATGGGGAGAACCAATCAACTGAATAGGCACCGCAAATAGAACTATAGAAGATTAAGGCTTTAGGAAATAAGAATTAAGAATAAGAATTATGCCCAATGCCCATTTGTTTCATAGAATGATGGAAGTCAGACCGCTCGAATTCAAATCTCTTGCAACACGGGGATCGAATTGAGCCTAGTCATCTTGTTTAGCTCGTTTAGAATTTGAACAGAAAATTTTTGTTCGTGTTTGACTCGTTAGTTTAATGATCAAGCCAAACATGAGCTTATTATCGAGCCGAACACGAGCTGTTCATGAATAACGAGCTATTTTGACAGCCCTATATATACCCATTATTATTCAAACTTATGTAAGTCTATATATAAATAAAGAAAAGAGAGCTTCACATTCATATATTTAAGCTATAAGCTCATGCAACCCCTATGTGTATTCATAACTATCATCACCATATATATTATTATCAATTTATAAACTTTGGAAAGTAGATTTAAATTTATTAGTGATAATTGTCACACATATAATTAAGTTAAATCAACACATGCAAGCTTACATAAACAACCTTCATTTGATTCACTTAAATTTGAAAACATGAATGGATGGATTCATATGACATACAATATTTAGAAGAGATTGGAAAGGATTGACTAAATGTAAACACATGGTTCA
The DNA here is from genome assembly GCA_021442155.1 of Cymbidium sinense. Taxonomy (NCBI): domain Eukaryota; kingdom Viridiplantae; phylum Streptophyta; class Magnoliopsida; order Asparagales; family Orchidaceae; genus Cymbidium; species Cymbidium sinense. The sequence continues at coordinate 29,432,941 of CM038217.1, forward strand.
TTCAACTAAATTAATTCCTAAGGACAATCACATCAAATAGAATTATTTATAGAAAACCAAAGCTTATTATCAATTTGATTTTTAGATTTGAGTTTATTTAAAGATGAGAGAAATTATTTTAACCCCATTGCCCTATTGGTAATCTTAAATAGTTCAAGGCAAGATAATTAAATGAATTTTATGAATTAATTAAATTGAAATATTAATTAATTCACTTAATTACCCTTTTCTATGTTTCTTTAATTTGATTAATCATTTAATAATGAGCCACAAATGAAATGAACATGTGAGGAAAGTAAGATTTCAATGCTCCTAAAAGACTTATGATTTTCCCACACTTATGGGTTAATCATAATTTTCTTAAGGGTCTTCATGTTATTAAACACATGAAGAGGAACCTTTAATTTCATAGTTAATTATCTGATATAATTTGCATCTTTAATTTGATTCAATTTTGGCCACTTAATTGATCAATTAATCACTTAATTAATTACCATCTTAATTAATACTCTTGAAATGAAATGGACTTGGAAAAGAGACTAGGAAAGGGGTATAAATCTCATTCCCTCATCCATTCAATGTTAAATAGTAACTAACAAGTTTTAATTAATTAATTCCTGCTACTTTGAATGTTAATTAATTATTTAATTAATTAAAAAGGATAATTAATGTTTGAATAATCAATTTTTTCTAAGTACTAGGTAATAAATTCCAACAAAATCATGGGAGGTAGCGGTCATCCCATTAAACCAACACACAAAGTTTGGAATTAATTGCCTAAGTAATTTGGGCTTAATTAAGCTAATTAATTTTACATTTTAATCATAATTAACCCTTAATTATTATTTAAAATTAAAAGGAAATAATTTTAATTAATTCTCCTCTGAATTAAATTAGTATTTCTTTGTATTTTTCTTATTTTTCATAATTATTTATGTTTTCCAAAGTTTCAGCCATTAAAATGGATTTATTAAGCCTAATTAAGCCTAATCCCATCGGCATCACATGGAGTGCTGATGTGATACGCTTTCCACATGGCACCGTAGGATTGGCTATTTAAACCCATCCGATGTTGTGTGTACATGGCGGCGACGGACGCGATTAAACCCGCGGTTCTTAAGGGAATACATTGAATTAATTTACTCACAATATCATGGCCATCCATTCCAATCAAGTGGAACAGACAATGGATGATCTATCGTCTCCTGCAAGATAGAAGTCAGACGCCGTCCACCTTCCTCTGCCCAATTCGAGCTTGTCAGAGCTTAGATTGGCTCGAGACTGATTCCACACCTTCACGAGGAGGATCCTAAGAGATCTAAAGGCTAGATTCACATGACATTGACATTCTCTTTGAAAAGGCCTAAAAAAATTAAGAAATCTCATTTTGAAGGAATAGTACCTCGCTGGAGCTCAAGAACGACTACGAACTGATTGAGGTAGTTTCTCTTTGACTAGGAGAAGCTCTGTTGAGAAGCTCGTGTGATGCCTTTCATCGTTTGCTCCGTGGACCAAGTACCACCGTAGAACTCACAAGAGTTGGTCTAGAAGGTGCCTCCGGTGGTCAAATTGCTTAGGGGAAGGTTCGTTTCACCTCGTTGAAGCTTGGTGAATGTGTGGGAAGAGGAAATTGAAGTGGGGTTGTGTTTTAAGGAGGTTTGATGGAAGGAGTACTCTGCTCGGCTCGATTTGGGCTTCGATAGTGATGGAGGGGCTCTAGGAACTCGAAAAGGGCTATGGGGAACTCGTCTCTAGCTGCTAGGGCTCATTGAGGGTTCTCTCTTTCAAATTAGATCAACTGGAGATGGGTAAACCCCCTCCTCCCTAGGATCGGATGATTGAGATTGGATTTGCCATTTTTTGGCCGTCCGATCACCCGTAGGGCCGGAGGAGATAGTACCATGCTGAGGTGGATTGGTTTTGTTGGAGGAGGGCCTGAGGTTGGTGGCTTGACTTATCACCATCTCACTTGGGCTTGGCCAATGAGGGGAGGTGGGTTAACTTGGTCAAATGAGCAAATTGATTTGGTTTGGCCCAATTGATTGCAATTGATCAATCAAGGGTGATCAACAATCATTGTAAGAGGTTTTGGTTGATTTGATTCAATCTAATTTAGGTTGGATTAAAAGTTGGCTCAAATGGGTCCTTTAGGTCGCTTTGGGTCAAGTGAGCCTAAATGGGTCAATTGGCTTGTTTGAGGGTTGATTTGAATTCAATTCAGTTTGAATATTGATTTGGAATTGATTTATAGCTTTGGTTGTAATTGATTTGGGTTTTATTGATTTTGGTTCATTTTAATATTCCAAATCAAATGGGTTAGGTTAAGTTTGGTTGAATTAACTTTTGGTTTGATTGGTTTTGATTGTAGATTTGGATATGATTTGAAATGATGATTGAAGGATTAAATTGATTTATGAGAAAATCAATTGAGTTTGATTTTGATTGAAGAGATTTGGCTAAGTCCATATGACTAAATCATAGGGCTTAGACTTAGGTTATTTGAATTTGATTGTAGATTTCATTTGGAGGGATGATTGGAGGATTGATTGACTTATGAGAAAATCAATTAAGTTTAATTAGATTTAAAGGAATTTGGCTAATTCCATAGAATCAAGTCATGGTCTTAGGAAAGATTTTGGTTATGGATTTTGATTGAAATTGGTTTGGAGCCTTGAATTTGATTGTTGATCTTGGTATGTTGATTGAAGGTTTGAATTAGTTTTAAGAAAATCAATTTAAGTTTGGTTTGGATTGAAAGTGTTTTGGCTAAGTCCATAAGATTAAATCATAGGGCTTAGAAAGGTTGATTTTATTTGAGATTCGATTGGAGTTTAGCTATGTGGATTTGAAATTGGGTTTAATTTGAATGGATTGAATTTGAGGTTTGATTTAGGCTGAGGAGGTAGACATAAATTGGGTTTAGGCTATAGTGTAAGTTATCCTAATCCCACAAGGCATGATCTAAATCCATGGCTAATCATCCCCAAGTCTTTACTTAGGTTAAGTGTTCACTTAGTGCTAGTGTCCACTAGGGAGCTCTTAGTGTCTAGAAGACTCCTAGATCTAAAATGGAAAGATTGGATCCTCACTCCAAAAGTGAGGTCAACAAAACTTGCAAGTATATAGTTTAGATATCTTGAGAACACGGGGTTTTAAATAGCCCCATGGAAGTCTTAGATAATCCCACTTTCCTAGTTTGACGAAGGCAAGTGCTTGCATAGCTTTCTTATACACTCGTAAGCATATGATTGGAAATGAAGTGGGATTCCTTTGTTACAAAATTCATGCATATTCATGTTTAAGTGTGCTAAAATGAATATATAAAATGCATGTGTATGTCTGTGTGTGTGTGCATACATATATTAAATTAAAGTAAAAAAAGGAGTGAAATGAGATTGTAATGTTATTGATAATGAAACTAAAATGATAAAGCGTTATGCATTTGATGGTGACTTGGCTTCATTAATCTTAAGATGACTTTCATGTTAAAATAAAGTTCATTAAGTCAAATTCAAACATAGGATTGATTGAAATTCATGATTTATTAAGAAAGTTTAAAAATCATAAAATTCATCTCTTAGAATCAACTTAAGATAGGATTAAAGTGATTAAACTCTCTTCTCTTTTACAATGATAAATTATAGCGTAAGATAAAAAGTGATTTAAAATCCAATTAAAGTCTTAAACTAATTGAAGTGCAACTACCCTTAATAAGGGGCTTAAACATTCAAACACTATAAAGTTGCAATCTTAATACCTAAGTAAGACATACCACACTTTGGTTATAGTGCACACATTATAATACTTAGTCACTGATCTTAGTATTGGATTAGGCTAGTGAGTATTATGGTGATAATATTTTATTTTGTGATGTAATATTATTTTAAACTTCATGTTAGGCTGTTATTAGCCTAATTATATTTTTCTGCAGGGGATTGTACTTAATGAACAACTATAATAATAAAATATAAAAATGCCTTTTGATTACAAGTGCTGCTCAAGTGCATGGTGCTAAATCCAAAAGGATGAAATACAACTGTTTGGTTTGAATGTGTGTTATATTAATCTATGTTTTGTAGATGTAGTTTGATTTTCATTTATATAAAATGTAATTTTTACAATAGGACTAAGATTAGTACTATGTGGTTTAAGATGAGAAGTGAATAGAATGCATAGTCCTTGGAGGCCCTATGAAGCTTGAAGCAAGCTAATCAAAAGAAAAAAATAAGAAGAACAAGAACTGAAGACCCCCATAGCATTCATTTCATTTAATTGTAATCTGGGTTGTATAAAGGTAGAGCTTGGCTACCCTTTTTTTTGGGTGTACGGCGGTACCCGACCACACAATCATTTTATTCTTTTATGAAATGCAAATATTTGATTATTGCCTTTACATTACACAATAGAAATCACATGATTTTTATAGGTTTTTTAAAATGTGATGATTTGATGTGTGGCCTAGATGTGGTATGATCTTTAGGATAAAATTAATTGTTCTATCCTCATTAATAATTCATAACTAAAATTTTAATAAATTCATAACCTCACTTTAAAGCTTAGGTTTATAACCAAGGTAAATAAAAAATTTATCAACCCCTCAGCTGGATGTTATATGTTATCACATCATGCTTATCACATAGACTCACTCTTGCAAATAGGAGAACTCAACTCTTGCACGATAGGTGACATGTTTGACTTGTTGGGGCAATCCCTTGTAGTGGAGAACTCCCCTTCTATCTAATTTAGCCCATAATCTATTTTTATCATGCATTTAGGCATAAATCCTCCCAAGCCTAAGTCCAAAATGATGAGTCAAAATAAAATAAATATGTAAATTTTATTACATTACTTTATGTCATAATGTGCACACCAATCAAGATCTAGTATTTTAAGTAGTGAGATTAGGAATTTAGTATCTTTCCTAATTAAAAATAACCTTGATATCTTGCATTTACATATGACTAGCCCACATGATTTTAAAATCATAAGAGGTGTTAGATGGCGGCCACCCTAGGCAGTTGTAAGTCTAAAAGAGCCAGGATGAGTATACTCACCTTAGTGGAAGTGAACCAATATATCTTATTCCCCTGAGTATAATTAGGTCAAGCTCTTATCTTATCGAGCACTGTAGATATAGGTTTAAAGGATTCTCGTTTTTATTTTGCTATGAGTATTAGTCCTCACCTCTAAACATTTTCATAATCATGTATTGTTGGAATTTAAGTTTTAGCATTCTAATAAAATTTCAACTCAAATAAAAAAATATTCTTTTCTTCAAAAATACAAAGCCTCACTATACGGTAGACTGGAGCACTCACTAGGCTTCCTAGTATCATGCATGCTTTCTACTTATTCTCTTTTGGAATCCACTAAGAACTCTTCCTATTTGAGCTCTTCCAGATTGCTTTCCAAAATGACCAATTCTTTGATTATCTACCATTGAAATATTTGGAGACATTAGTTGACTACTTTAATCAAGAATGTTCTTAGGAAAGCCTAATTTCTTATGATGTAATTAACTATGAAAGTTTGCTTCTATAGGAAACTAAAGAACTCGACCTAAAATAAACCCTACTTTACCTATCCATGTAAAATAGGAGAAGATCTCTAGTATATATGTATATCCATCTGCCTTATGAGTCCTTAGTAGATGATTAAGTTCATTATAGGATGATGTTTCTATCTTTGGAGATAATACATTATTTCTTGGATGATGTACTCGATCATTTTAATAAGTACCCTCTAAGATCTATGTGGTGTTCCTATGACACCAAATTAAAAACACCACACTCAGTAATCTCAAATAAATACAAAGATATCTACATTTTTTATCTTAAAGAGCCTCATATAAATTATTATTATAAATAATTTAATAGTAAAATATATTCTTCTCAACTTCTAAAGCCAAGAATACAAGCATATAGTAAATTCTCCATAGTTTGAATGGTATGCTCTAATTGTTTATATAAGAATCAAGTGTAGTGCTAAAATCCAACATCATACCCAGATGCTTTTACTTCTATAATCTAGAGGTAACTCATCATCTAAATCAAGTATGATAATGATTGAAATTTTATATAATCAAGTAATACCATCTATGTAGATCTTTGCTAGCATTTCTAGAGAATAATTTTACTTGATTTGTAAAAAAATGACCATCATAGCTTATATCAACAACCACCTAAATTACATTATGAATTTATTTTGATATAATCATGCTAACTATAAAATCCATGTAATCTTCAATCACTTTTATTTTAAAATAAGAAGTTACAATACTCTACTAGACCTTTGATGTTTTATCTTAATTATCTGACAAATCAACCACTTAACCATAATATTTATTATATTATTCTTTGTAATAGACCATTAGAATAGCCTTTTGAAATCCTAGAAACATCTTTGTGTTCAATGTATAAACAAAGTACAAAGTAATGTGTGCTTCTTGAAGTATCTCCTTTAGACATTTTAGTTGATTTCAAATATATAATTGATAATTACATCTTAAAGTACCTAGATGATCAATATTAAACTTATATTTTCATTTATTATGACCTTGCTATTGAACCTATATTAATTCATAATATTTTATCTTAGCTCCTTGTATCAATCTAGTAATATTCACTGAATACTCTTATGATATATAATGCAGTTTCTTCTTATAGGTACAATCGTAAGCCAAAGTAACTCCATCTCAAATACTTATTATTTCTCCTAAGTAATCATCCAAGCTACATGAGTCAAAGATTTCTTTCTCAAGGGACCTATGACCACATTAACTTGGTGGTATTGAACCTATAAATCATAATATAATACTAGGCATATTTCTTCTCACTCTTAAAGTAGATCAAGATATTTTTAATGAATATAATTATAAAATGATATAAATATGATTTGAAGATTGTATTCATCAAGCCTATGAAATCAATTTGAGCATTTGATCTAAAGGATATTATTTGAAAGCCACAACGACCATAATGAAATCAATAAGCAATCTTGGGAATAACACCACTTATGATCATCAGCTAATGACACACAAATTGAAGGTTGATCGTAAGAAATTAAAAAAACAATCTTATAATTGGTCAAACAAATCACCAATTTATGAGGTAGAGCATATTTATTCTTTGCCATCACATTATTCGGTTATATGAAAAGATGCATAATTTCTTGTGTTTGTCTTTCTTTTCATGAAAAAATTTAGTGTTCTTAAAGACAAAATGCTAAGTCTGATAAAATCAAACCTTGAGCTCTTAGAGTTCCATAGGAATCATGCAATATTTCACTTAGAAAATTAGTTTGGTATTTAAAAATAGAGCTATAATAAACACAATCTTTTGATTGCATCATAAGCCATGCAAAGCCTTAGAAAAAAAAATCAACCATATGTACATTGTGTAAATCATTCTTAAGTTTGTTAGTATCCACCTATAAGCAAGGTAACTAACCACCTATGTAAATCATTTTATAGGCTTTTAAGTCCTAACGGTAGGCAAAATATTTGTCATGATATTTGAGTTCAATAGATTGCATCATCACTTTCATTTAATGCATGCAGTTTGTTTCTAATCCACAATTCTAATTCTCATTTAGTGCAAAATCAAATAAGATTTTCAATCAATTTTTATAAAAAAAAATCAAGTTATATTAACTTTTCATAAAAATATTTTTAGGTGTAGTATATGGATTGAATTACAATATATTTTCTAAAGGGAATTATAATCAAATAAAACAAAATTTCAAGGTGAGCCCAAAAACGTAAATGATCAAAATATTGCAAATCATTTCTCTCCTATCTCTCTCTCTCTCTAATGTAGTCTCACACAATCTTATCATTAATTTTTTAAATTTTTTACAAATATTATGTCTATATGTCATAGTATCTCATATATATTTTCTTCATTAGTATTGCTTAAGTTAACTAATATTAAATTATTAGCGAATATTATACTAATATTTTTAATCCTTTTTTACATTCATATACTATCAAATTAAATATTCCATTATAAGTAAACCACCTCAAGTATCTTTTGTATATCCTTTAAATAATTTGCGAGCATTAAAATAAGGGGGATTTACATACATACCACACAATTCTTATGTATTTACATATCTAACACCTAAATTTTAATTTTTACATATATAACACCCTAATTTTTAATATGACATCAAAAATACCATCATCATTCACTTTTTAAAAGTGAAATGCATCTTATATATATATATATATATATATATATATATATAGCCCTAATAATCTCTCTCACGTGAACATTCATTCAAGCAATCCCTCCCTCATCCCATCACCCTTCACACCCTCACTTCCATTAAGGTCTCCATAAACCTGATGTTTACACCTTGACTAAGGCTCTGTTTGGGACCGCGGTTCATAGCGTGGGTTTACCACTGCACCATTTGTTTCGATGGCGAGTCCAAAATTCAGAAATGCCGCCTTTGTTGCAAAGTCATTATGTTGGGACCGCTCTATGAATCGCCTTTCCATAAATTACCCCTCCACATTTGAATGAACATTTGTCTACAGTTTGAAACTTCTAAGCATAAGTAGGAGGAGAGAGAGAGTTGAAGAAAGGAAAGTGAACAAATAGGCGAGTTCCCATCACTTCTTTCGACGTCTTGATTTTGAGTGGAGTGAGTACTGGAAAGAAAGAGTGTTTGAGGAGTACTTGACTAGAGGATAGTTATATTTAGGTTTTGCTACCTACTCTTCAATTTGTTTTCGTTCCTTCCTATTTTGATTGCCATTACTTCTTCTCTAGTTGGAAATGCATCCATCTTTATGTATAAAGTGATGAGGCAGAATAAGTGTTGTTTGTTCACTGTGGACTATGACAAGTAGTTTAGTTTGTACTTGGTAATTCGAAAGAGGGAAGGCAAGGCAGCATGATTGATGGGTAACTTTCATGCCTTATATATCTTATTGAACATCAATTCTATATATATAATAGAACTTACATATGCTATTGGGGAAAGGTGATCGAAATTAAGTCGCTCAAACTTGCTTGTGCACAAAGAGACATTTGAGTTGGTAGTTCTTATTTGCATGTATTAAGCATCAAGGATGTGACTAGTTGTTTCTAAAGAAAATAGACAAATATGTAGATTGATTTGGGCGAGTATCTAGTTAATTTTGAGTAGTGGAAGAATTTTTCTTAATGTTGAAAGTTTTCATGAACTCAAAATACTTTGTATTTACTCTATCATTAAATATCATTGCTAGAGGAAGTAGGGCTTACTTGTATTTCTTTGTTATCTAGACATAATTTTGGGGTATCAATTTGGGTTGGCATGTTAGGTTTTGGCCTAACCCTAATTAGCCTGATATAAATCTATTTAACCTGTTAAATGATATTTAGTTTCATTTTAAGTTATTTTGGTCAATATTTTTAAGGGGCATGTTAAAATTGTCTTAACCATTACTATTATTTGGTATATTTGGATGGATAGAAATGATGTGAAGCATAGTAATATCTCTATGAGTCATAATCGTATTATTGCTAGATCCAAATATAAAATTTTTTCTCTTTTTAAAGCCAACCTTCTTGAGCTCCTATTTTTAATGGGTATAAGTTTGAGGCTTCTAAACTTAGATCAACCTTCCTACTTCTATTAGGCCTTCTAATCAGAGGATTATTTTTTGGCTTAAACCTAACTTTTATTGCATAAAGGTGAACACTGATGGCTTCGTCTCTAATGGTTGTTGCCATTGTGGCAGGATTTTAAGAGATCATGGTGGCAATGTGATTTGTGCTTTTGCTGCTCCTTTAGAGCCTTGCTCAGTTTTATATGCTCAGCTTAAAGCTAATGCTAAGTTGTTTTATTTGATTAACCATACTAGGAATTTACTTGTTAAATTTGATTTCCATATTTCTCATATTTATAGGGAAGACAACTCTTGTGTTGATTTTCTAGCAAATTCGGGGGCTAAGTCTCCTAACTTTACATTATTTTCTAAGGAGGATATCCCCTTCTTATTGAGGGGCCTTGCTAATCTTGACAAAACGGGTTTACTTTACCTTAGAGACTTTTAGTTTTTGTCTCTTGTTCTATTTTGGATTCTCTTTTTCATATGGAGGTATTGGGACTGTTTTTTCTTTCTTTGGTTTTTTTGTTGCGGACCTTGGCTTCTGGGTTCATGGGTTCCTCCTTCAGCTGGAGGTCGGGTTTGTTTCAGATTGGTGATGCAATGCTTTATTTTCCTTCTAGTTTTGGTGGCTCTTTCCTCTTATTTGTCTTCTGCTGTGTTGGCTTTTGGTTGTCCCGATGAGGGTATTCTGAGGGTTTATTTGGATGGTTGGATGGCTTGAACCTTTTGGTTTTTCTTTTGAGAGGTGCTGGTTGTAGATGTTTACATATTGGTTTTGGGTCCTTCATTGGAGGCTTAGTGATTTCAATTTTCTTCTTTAATCGGCTTTGTTTCTTTACCTTCTCCCCCTGCCTTTTTGGGCTATGCCTATGTGCCTTTGGGTCTGATCTTTGGCTTAGGTGGGTGTGGGTGTTTTTTATTTATTTTCATCTTCATCCTTTGGGGTTGAATGAAAACAAAAATAATAATGCTTGGTTGGACACCACGTAGATCTGCAGATGTACTCATTAAGGTGATCGGGTACGATATTGAGGAATAGTATACTATCTTGAGAGATAAAAGTCACTACCCTACAATGGACCTAATCACCTAATGAGGACTCCTAAGGATAATAGGTCTTCAAGTGTACCAAAGATTCTTCCTCTACTTTACATGGAAAAAATAAAAGTATTTTAAATCGAGTTCGTTAAGTTTCCTATAGAGGCAAGCCTCCATAGTTAATAACATCCTAAGAATGAGATTCCTTAGGAATACTCTCGAATAAGGTAAATGAGCGTTGTCTCCAAAGATTTCAAAGATTGGACTATTAATCAATTGATTATTTTTTAGAAGATCAAGTGGGATTGATCAAGAGGAGGGAGTTATTATAGAGACCAAAAGAAGATGAGTAGGGAATGCACATGATACTAGGAGGTTTAATGAGCATCCTAAACTATCCTATGGTTGGGCTTTATATTTTTAAAATTTGAGGAGAGTTAATGTTTAAGTTGAATTTTATTAGAAATTTAGAGCTTATAATCCATCAACACAAGATTGTGAAAATGTCTAAGAGGTGAGAATTTATGCTCATGGCCGCAAAGGGAAATAGCAACCTCTGATCCTAAACATAAGGAGTTTTGGTGAGGGCCAAAGCATGATATAAATCTAAGGCAAAAATGGGTACATGATTTACCTCCACAAGAAAGGATAAATCACTCGATTGTTGGACTTACAACCACCTAGGAGTGGTCATCAACTAACTCCTTCTATGATTTTAAATACATGCAGACAAGTCTTATGCTTTGCAAGATAGCTAGGCTGTTGTTTATTTGGAAATGAAACTATCTTAAACACACTCCCTAAGAGACTAGAATCATGTAGGGCATGAGTAATGACTAAAATCTAATGCAAATTTTGTTAAGTTTTATTTTAATGTTTTGACAATTCATTGGACACAAGGCTATGGGATTTCATATGCCTAATGTATGAGAAGTTGGTTATGGGCTAAAATCAGCAAGAATGATGTGTGTTTCCATCATGGCTCTTAAAGATCAAGCCATTTTTCTAGCAAGGTGGAAGCCCTCCATTAGCAAGGGTGAAGCAAGATGATTTTATGCATGATTTAAGACATATAACATTTAGCTAAGGGGTTGCTAAACTTTTTATTATCTTGATTCATGTCCTAGGCTTTAGGTGAGGTTATTAGTTATTTATTCTTTTAATTTTGAGTTGATTAATATGGATAAAAAATTTATTTTTCTCTAAGAGCCTAATCGCATCCGATTCATCAATCAATAAAGAAAAAAAAAAATGTCATTCTAAGCACAACATCAAATAATTTTATAAAGCAAAAAGAATAAAAGGTCTTTGGTGGTACCTCACAAAAAAGAAATATGGGTAGCCAAGCTCTACCCTTATACAACCCGGATTATAAAATGAATTATTATAATTTAGAAGGAATTTATGTTATGGGGGGTCTTCATTCTTCATTTCTTCATTTCTTCACTTCCTTCTTTTCTTTCTTTCTTTTTTGGCTTGATTGGAACATGGTTGCTCCAAAGGCATCACATGGTACATAAGAATTGATCTTATGACTAATGCTCACCTTAATCCCCATAACATTCATTCTAAATCTTAATTAGAAAATTTATATTAAAAGAAAAAGATAAATCTAACTAAATCAAAAATATATTAGCTAAACATACCACACAATCTCAAGTTATAGAATAATTTGGACTTAGCACACATGGGTAACCAAGCCCACCTGTCATAATTTGGTTTATGCTTAGGGGTATAGGCAACCTACACAGCAAAAGTATTTATATTTTTATTACATCGCCTCTTAAGCACAATCCCCTATAAAAGACATGATTAGACTAAAAATTATTCTATCATCCAGTCTACGCACATATACCCTAACATCCAGTCTAAAATATCACATCATAAAATAAAATCAAACATCAAACATGCACCTCTCTAACCTAAAGCTAGAAATGGTGACTTAGTCTAATGTGTGTGTCTTTTAAGGCTTGTGTGGCATATCTTAACTAGGCTTTAATGTTGAAATTTTCTAAGTGTGGAGAGTTTAACTTAGAGGGTGATTTCATTTAAGTGATTTAGTTGATTTGTTAATTTTATTTGTTGATTTGAGTTATTTTGAATGAACCTACATTTAATTACTAAGTGTTGTAAAGAGAAGAAAAGAGAAGAGAACTCCTTCTTCATCCCCACCTTAAGTAATTTCTAAGATAAATTTATTAATGATTTTTAAGTGAGTATTTTATTATGTGTTTTAATTAACCCTATGTTTAAATTTGCTCTAAATAAACATATTCAATAAGAAAAGCATCTTAGGATTAGTTAAAGTGAATTGCTATCACATAACACACAATCATTTATTTCTTTCCAACATGTATACAATGCATATGAATGATCTTAAGCATAGCTATACATGCAAATGCAAATCTTAGCACACTTAATGATGAATCTTAGTACAGATGATGAATTGATATTGTTTAAAAATTTGGATATTCCATGAATGCATGTTATTATGTAGAAGAGAGGGAAACTTTCATCCATTAATCAAATGTACATTTACATGTATAAAAGATATAAGTGAGTATGGCGCTATTATTTTCTACACCAGGGGTATAAGGAATAAGACCTTCTTAGGGCTACTTAAAGCCTCGTAACCCCGAGATGTCCAGACTGATATACCACTTTTCTTAAATACATAAAAATGTACAAAGAGAAACAAATGAATGAAGAATCATGCAAAAGATTTTTATGCTTAATTTTGGTTGTTTAATTTATATGTGTAATGTGAAGATCCTTCTTAAGTAATAACATAGGAGTGGAAAGGAATAGATTTAAGCAAGTGTTATGCTCTTTTCAAATGAACTATACACTTTGCAAATCTTATTCAAATCCATGTTAAGAAGAAAGAAGAAAATCACATAAAGCACATTTTTATGCCATAATCACCTACAAGCTTATAAGTACTTATAAGTAGCATACCTTCATTTATGATCTTTGATTTATAGGTTTTGAAAATAATCTTTGATTTAATAGTAATAATAGTCACTCATATTCTTATTTTAGTCAAAACATATAATTTGACATAAAAGGAAACATTTTATTTAATTGATTTTTCAAAAGAGATGAATGCATGATTTCATATATGGCAAACAATTTAGCATGCTTGGAAAGAAATAAAGTAATGTAAACATATGACTTCATTCACCCTAATTAATTCCTAAGAATAATCTTAAAATATAAGATTATTCAAAGTAAATCAAAATTCTTTAAAGAATCTTTTATTTTTGAATTTGATTTGATTTAAAAAATGTGAAAAGAGTTTGCTGGTCCTAACCCATTTCCCCATGTGTAAGTTGGTTTAGTTTAACTTTTAGATCAATTAGGTTGATTTTATACTTTATTTAGGTTAAGGTGTGAATTAAGTCTATTAATTATCCCTTACCTATACCACTTTAACATAATTAACCAAATAATTATGAGCCAACATATGATATGCAACTACATAGAATTTAAATCAGCAATGCTCCTAAGAAAGAAAGGGGGTCTAATGCAATTGGCTCACATTATTGATTAATTAAGCTAAAGGGTTTAATTAAGTAATTTCATAACCATCCCACACATGTGAGTTGGATATGATTTCCCTAAGCTTACCTTAGGCTTTTGAACACTTAAGGATCTACCCAAAGAAGAGATTAATTAATTTCAGATTGGTTCTAAAAATTTGATTAAATTAATTAAGTAGATCATTAGTGGATTAATCCTTAATTATGCTTGGATTAAGGAAGAAATGGGATTTAGAGAATAACTTAGAGAAAATATCTCAAACCCATTCCATAAATCTCCTCCTTACTTAAACAATGCTTAATTATCTCAATTAAGGGGTTAAATCATTATTCACATGCTTAATTACTCTTTATTACATTAAGAGGGTGATTAGGAGTTCATTAATTAATCTTCCTAATTAACTCATTAATAAATCTCAAGAAAATTAAGGGATGAAGAAGTCATCCCACTGAACATGCCCAAGAGATTTGGAATTAATTAATGAAGTCATTAGGGAGTAATTAAGGTTATTAGATTTTTAATTAAACTTTAATTAAATAAATCCATTATTTAAAATTAATTAGAAATAATTTTATTGGATTCCCCTTGAATTATCTTTAAAATGAACTTGAGTTTATATTTTTTTTGATTTTTCTACATTTAGTTATGAATTTATGAAATTTTATTATTAACGGATAATTAAGAAGACTAATTAATTAACTAATCTCATCGGTGCCATGTGGACGGCGTGATGCTTTCCACATGTACTGATGATTGGTTATTTAAGTATCATATTGTCGCATTGCATCAGCGGGTGCGCTTTCCCACGTCGATCAAGGATGGACGATAAAGGTTAAACTCGTGATTTCAAAGGAATTAAATCAGAGATCTAACATGTTTTAATCAGGGCCATCCATCCAAAATACATGAGATGGACGGCCCATGATTCATCCCTGCCTAGGTTGCGGGAAGCGAGGCCGTCATCACCATGGCTTGATGAGCTCACTTGAGCTCCAGTTAGGATTCAACCCACACCATCAAGAAGCATAGGGAAGAACATCCGATGATTGAATTTTGATGGGATGATAATTCCCTACACAAAGGACCAGGCATTTTTCAACTTAAGGTCGGTTTTGAGTCATACCTCGTCGGAGGCTATCACCTGCTTTGAGGAGGAGGAAGCTTAGTGAGAGACAAAGCTCTTGAAGATTTCAAGCTTGATTTGAAGTGGATCTCTCAATTGACCAAGGCTCCCTCAATGGCTTGTGGCGGTCTAGTCCCCTTCATGGAGACTTGGGAAAAGCTTTGGGTGAGCTCGACTTGCCTCCTTGATGGTGCTTGCAAAGTGAATTGAGGTTTGTTTGAGGATTAAGCGAGTTGGAATTTCTTTAACCTCCCTATTTGCTTTAGGAGAGGGAAATTCAAAGGAGCTTGGGAATGTTTGGGAAACTTGGAGAAGCTTGCCTTTGATCCTTTGAGCTCAATCAAATGCAAGGAAGGTGCTTTGAGTGGGAATGAGGGGGAGTATATCTTCCCCTCCTTAGATCAGACGGTCGAGGCTTTCCTTGCCATTTTGATCAAATTGAGAAGGTTTAATGGTTTGTTTAGGTTGTTAGGAGCTCCATGTGCTTGATTTTGGCAGTGGAATGGAGGAAGTGCACATGTGCTAGGAGAGTGTAGGAGGTGATCTAAGTGGAGAAATTCCATTGCAGTGGCCTTGGGTTGGGTCTAGACTAACCCAAACCCATTCAATCATCTTCACCACCCTCCTTAGTGTCCATGTGGTCCACTAGGAGGATGCCAAGTGACCATGAAAAGGAATTAGCCAAATTCTAAGTGAATTTGGCCATAGGTTACCCTTTGACCTAAGGATAAATGGTCATTTGGCCTTCATTTTGATTTGGGCAGATTTGAGATGTTTCAAAAGTGGTCTAGGCCAAATTTCAATTGATTTGGAGTTTATTTGGTTTGAATTGGTTCAATTTGACCCATTTAGATCGAATTGGGTCAATTTAGGTTAGGTTGATCAATTGGTTAAATTGGGTCAAACCATAGGTTAGTTCAAGTTCAAATTATCATTTGGAGCCTATTGGTATCATTAGTTTGGTTCAATTTGATTTATATTTGATTTTGGTTCATTTGAGTTCACTTAAGTCAAATGGGTCAAGTTGATCAATTTGACTCATTTGACCCTTTTAGGTTAGGTCAAGGGCTGGTTTAGGCTTGGTTGATCCTTTGAAATATATTTCAAGCTTTGGTTTAATCAATTTTGAATTTGGTTTGATTTCAAGTTGATTTGACCTTTTAGGTCAAGTTGGGTTCATGGTCAATTGGGCTAGGTTGGGTCTAGTTGGCCAATTGAGGCTTTGGTCAAGTTCAACAAGTGATTTAGAATGAATTTGACCCATTGGTTGCAATCAATTTGGCTTAGATCAAGATTTGACCCATTTTGACTTTTTAGGTCAACTTGGGTCAACTTAGGTCAAGTGGCCAATTGGCTAGGTTTTGGCTCAAATGATGACTTGGTCAAGTTCAATCATTGATCATGAATTGGTTTAGATCAATGGTTTCAATCAATTTGGCTATGGTGGATTTTGGCTAGTTTGGGTTTCATTTTGGGCTAAGTGTTGACTTGGTCAAGGCTAGGTTTGACTTGGTTTGACCCAATTTGAGTGATTGATCATCTTAAATGATTGTTGCTCAATGTGAGGCTTAGATGGGCTTAGTTCAATCCAATTTGGGTAGGATTAGAATTTGGCTCAAAAAGGTGCTTTAGGTCACTTTGGGTCAAATGAGCTAAGTGGGTCAATTGGCTTGATCCAGGCCTGATTCAAGTTTGGTGGAACTCACATATGGACTTATGATTGAAATATAAATCAATTGCAGAAGTGATAAGTCAAATGGGTTTTGATTCATTTGACAATTTCAAGTCAAAAGGTGAACATGGGTTTGACTTTTGATTTTGATTTGATGATTGGAGTTTGTGTTTATATTCGATTTGTGATTGAAGGATTGATTGTTTGAAGAGAAAATCCAAAGTTTTGAGTTGGTTTTGATAGTGATTTGGCTAAGTTCAAGGATTTGACTTGAAAGAGTTTGAGTTAGATTTTGGTTGGATTTAGATTTGGGTTTTGAATTGATTTTGGTTATTTGAATTTATATCTCATTTATATTTGTGAATATAAATGAGAATATAAATGGGTTGTGAGAAAATATTTAGAACTTGATTTGGATTTGATTTGAGCTAAGTCCATAAGATGAAATCAAAATGGCTTAGGAAAGATTTTGTGTTTGGAATTGATCATGGGTTTCAATTATTTGGAATTGATTCATGATTTAAGAAAATCAATGGAAAAATTGATTTAAGATTTGATTTTATGGGTTTGATTTGATTTGAGCTAAGTCCATGAGATGAAATCAAAATGGCTTAGGAAAGATTTTGGATTTGAGAAAATCATTTGAATTGAAATTGATTTAAGATTTGGGTTTGGAGTTTGGTTTGATTTGATTTGAGCTAAGTACATGAGATGAAATTAAAATGGCTTAGGAAAGATTTTGGATTTGAAGTTGATTTGAATTTGAAGTGGATTTGAATTTGATTTGAGCTTAACTTGAAAGAATGAAGTAAGGATTTTGTTCAAGCTATAGGGTAGGCAAGTTTTCCTAATACCCCTAAGGCATAACCTATTCCTATATCTAACTCTTCTAAGTATCTAGGGTTAGGTTAAGTGTTCAGCTAATCACTAGGAGTGTCTTAAGACTAAGGAACTCTTAGTCTAGAGGAGTCCTATGTCTAAGATGGGAGTTAGCTCATTCTAAAATGAGATCAACAAGGTGGTGGAGGTTTCATTTGTAATTTTGGTCACCATGGGGTTCTTTGGTTGCGCTTTACTTTTGATTGATTTTGTGAGTTTTTTATTGTCATAGGTGAGATTTGATTGAATGGGTGTATCTATTGGCCAACCTTACTTATTAAGTGAATGCAATGGTTTGGTTTTCATGGGATAATAATATTGGTAAGATGGTTATGATGGTGAATCATCCCTTTGGTTGGTAGCATCACATGTGATTGTTACCCTCCTCATGAATAACATGTCTGTCTCCCATGATCTCCTCTACTTTTATTGCAAAGTTCTAATTTGCTAGATGTTTATCCTTCTTTAAGTTCCTGTTCTTACAGTTATGTGGTCTTGGGTGGCCGAGCATCTCTTAGAAGATTTGAAATTGAGAAGATGGTTTTGGCTGCTCCCCAAGGATTTTGTGTTGTTTCTTGATTGGTGCTTGTCTCTTCTTTCTTTTGCTCTTGTGTCATTTTCATTTACTTTTGTTGTAATACTTAGGGAAATTTTCTCTTTAGGCTAATGTAGCTCTTTAAGTGGTAGTTTTTGAGAATTTTCCCCTATAAGGACTTTGTAACCCTTTTATTGTGGCAATAAAATTCTCCTCTTTGTTTTTAAAAAAAAGTTGTTTTGGTCAATATGAACCTAATTCAAATAGGTTAAAATTTTAAATTAGGCATAATTATAATATTAATTAGCAAATTAGGCACAAAAAAAAATTAACAAAATAGGCCTAGTCATCCGTTAAACAAAATAGCAATGTGGCAACCATGCCGCCAAAGTCAAGATCATTGGTTCTTTTAAAAAAAGGGGTAGTTGTAGTATTTTGCTCATATCGGCCTCATCCGGTGTCAAAATCAAGTAAACTTAGCATCGTTGGAATTGTAACAAAATTTTCCACAACTTTTGTGTTGATCAAAAATTACTATTGTGGCCCAATACACAACATTTTTTGCGAATACGCGCAAAAATTACGGTGCTGACCTGAAATTTTTGAGCAACCGCCTTTTTTGTCAATATCGGACTCATCCGGTGTCGGAATAGAGCGAGCTTAGTATCGTTGGAATCATGATGAGATTCTTCACAACTTTCATGTTGATCAAAATTTACGATTATGACTCGATATGCAACTACAATTCTCCCAGACACTTTCAACTGAAAGCCGTATTATTAAAATTTAATTAGATGGAGATGATGAATCTTGTTGTAGGAGTAAAAATGTTAATCCATGAGTGATGATCGTAAAGTTTTAATAACTTATATTTTATTTCTTATAAAATTATTATTCTTCTTTAAAAATCTACCACAATTTGAGATTGATTGTAATTTAAGAGAAAATTAGTTAAGATAATGATGAATAATATTTTATTTTAAAAAATGATTAATTGTGAGTTTTTATTTTAAAAAATAGTTATTGGTATGCATTTTTTAAAAAAATTTGATTGATGGTGTGCTTTTGCTTTTTTACTTTATTTTATTTAAATTAATTTATTTATATAAATTTGTCCACCCTCAAAATTGAGGTTGATTAAGTATGTTTAATCAATGGTGATATTAAATTAAAATTTTTTTTTTTAATTTCATGAAAATTTTATGTTAACACAATGATTTTGAAAATTAGAGAACATTAAACTACTAAAAAAATGTTTAAAATTCAAAATTCAATCCAACTAGATGATATAATGAATACTAAAATTAAATTGATGTGATATATGATGTAATAATGATGTAATATATGTCATGTCCTTGTGGAATCATTTCAATATTTTTTCTCATAATAATATTCTCCATGGATACTAACTAAAATTATCTCTTCTTCATTAGTAAAATCTCAATAAAAAATAATGTTATTCGTAAAATTGACGGACAATCAATTTTTTTGATCAACATGTTATGAGTTACGATTCCAACGATAGCAAACTCGCTGATTGACAGGATGATAATATGGACAAAAAAACGCTAAAAAAAGGTCGCCATAGCTTTGCCGATTCAGAAAACCAGATCTGACATAATCGTAATTTTTTATCAACATGAAAGTTGTGAAAAATTTTGTTACGATTTCAACAATACCTAGCTCAGATCGACACCAAGATCGATATGGGCAAAATATTGCATGCCCCATTTTTTTCTTTTTTATAAGCCGTCCGTGAATGACGACAAGGCTGACGTGGATGTTATTAATAGTCATTCGTTCAACAAATGACTAGGCCCATTTTGTTAAATTTTTTTTCCGGTGCCTATTTTGTTAATTAAGATTATAATTAGGCCTAATTTAAAATTTTAACTATTCAAATAATAATTGAGTCAACCCTTTTGACCAAAATTTTAATTTTTTTAGTTGGATTTGGGTTGGGTCATTTATTGAAACTCTTAACATATCTGAACGAAAAGTAAAAGTATATCATATGCTTTGAAGTGATACAGAGACAATCGCTCCAACAATCAAATGTCATATGAAAATTATTAGATGAGATATCACGCTTTTCTTACATGCCAAGCCAATTTAAGCACAAAGTTGACTAACCCAATCATTGAGCCTTAACTTGAGCTGCATTTCACCAAAATAAGCAACATGATTTTACTAAAGATGAAATTTTATATTAGAATCCAAATGCTTGCTAAGAACTCTTTTTTTTTTTCAAACTAACAATAATAAAAGATGTCAATGCGACTTCTATTCTATATATGAGAATTACTTGTTTTATTTTTTCTCCAATGTTTAAAATTATTCATATCATATTTGAGATACTACAAATAATCAAAGACAATGATTCTAATCAGCTAAATAAATTTTCAAAGAATAAGCTTTTCTGCCACAAATTTTCTTCACAAAGAATTTCTTATATTTCAAAAAACTATACCCCAAACCCTAAATCTCTTCCCTGCTTCAAACTATCCCTCCCTCATGCAATTGCTATTCCCACCCGCCAAACTTAGACTCCGTCACCCCCTCATGCTTGCATGTATAGCTGAGATATAGTTATCCCACACATCAAAAGAGTCAACGGTCCATACAACCTCTTCTTTTAGTCTTCTTCCATGAATTCGCTCAATCGATCTAGGGTTTAGGCTTTTTCCACTTGCATTAGGTCTATGATACTAAATTATTCTCATCAAAAATTAGGATTCACCATTTTGTCATTGTTCTGCAAAATTCAGGATATTTAGAATACCCAATGCCGTTCTCTGGCTTTTTCAGATCTAGAACAAGTTTAATTGGATAAAATTTGCATTTTATGCTGATTTTGATTATTAAACACGAGCACAGAGATGGGTTTACAGCAACTTCCCTATGAGCATCTATTAAAGGTCTAGGTATGGTCACCCCTAAATGAATAGCGTTAAAGGAGAGTTGTCTTGTTAATTGAGAAAGTTGTCCTTCTAATTTGGTATATTTTGTATTTATATTGGACCACAATGTCCTATATTATATTTAGTGTAATTATGAATCAAGTAATTTTAATTATTTTTATCATTGTATTATCATTTGTTTTTTATCATTAGGTTTAAAATTATATGAATTTGTTTCAAACTACTAAGAAAAAATTAGCATAAAAATATTGATTAATAAGCAAATGTTGCTTAACAAGTTCATTAAACGTTCTCAGATATATTTTTATAATATTTAGCTGGAAAAAATAATTAAAAGATATTTATCGGATAAGCATTTATTTACAAATATAAGCAGATAATCATATTATCTATGCAACTTGATTAATTTAAAAAAGTAATCATAATACAAATATTATGAATATGCAATAATTTAATACTCTTTCTGTTTTATACAATTTATTTTATATAGTTATGTAACTTGAATTTATTTTTATTAAGTTAGGATTGCTTGATTTTGTTGATGCTCCTAGCAATTAGATATTTGTATTATTTTCACTTTTGCTATTGCTTATTTAATCACTTAAAAGATGTCTTTGGGAGCTATTTTTAATTTCCAATGTCTTTTAAATTGCAACTGTGCATGTCAAGCAATTCTTAACTCATAATTACAATGCACAATGTATAATTTCTTTATAATAATAATAATGAACTAACGATACCTATATTTTGATCTTATTAATAACATTGATATGGAACATCTGTTCAATGTTTAAGGTTTAAATTTTCGACATTTTGATTTACATTTATCTAATAATTAAAGTGGCACCATAAGTTTCTCCTAATAAAAGCCACAACACAGCACCAAATCGCCTCTGGATCAATAATATTACTGAACGCAGTTTTACATCCATCAAGTCATGTGATAAAATAGTTTCTGTTTTGCTATGTATTAATATGTGATTGATGTTCGAATACATTCTGATACTATACCTAATAATTTTTTTTTTCTGATCAACACCAATTTCATCATCTCTGAGGTCAACTTCGCTAGCCTTGACTAAGGTAATACCCGACGTCACCTTCGCCAGCCCCGGTGAGAATCAGTAGTGGGGAGGAAGATGAAAATGACAGGCTGTCTACTTTGCTTGCCTATTATCCTTTATCAGAGGCAGACTTATGCTTAAGTGAGGGTGGGCAATTGCACAATTGCCACCCTCAATTTTTTTTATATTATAATTTCTCTTTTAAAAATTAATAATGTTACCCCCTTAATAAAAAATCTTGCCTAATAAAAATAAATTTTTTTTTCATTTTATTAATTTGCTCATCTTAAAAATTAATAAATAATAATAAAAAATTTTATTTAAAATTTTGATAATTAATTTATTCATCCCGAAAAAAGTAACTGATTCCGTCCCGTTTACTGATCGGCAAGGAAGAGCATGTGCTATTGTTCATCTCCGTTATGGGGAGTATGGGGGAGCGAAAGAAATATTTTATTTATTATTCTATTTATGATGAGAGAAAGGCACATATCACGCCATCGAATCCAATTAAATTAACTATTCGGTGAAATTTACTGTTTTATTTTTAGTTAAATTATATTATCTCATAAAAAAGAAAAAATAATTTTTAATTTCCCTCTCTGTTTTACTATTATATTGTTTTAATATATTTCCAAAATAATAATAATATTGATGAAAAATATTAATCTTTTATTAATAATATTTTAAAAAAAATATGTTTAAAATAAGAGTGATCTACGTTGTACTAAAAATCTCTGTTAGTTCATATAAAAACTAAAATTTAAAATAGTTTTAATATTTACTTTTAAATTTTAATCATTTCACCCACACATTTGTTGCAAATAATAGTTTTCTAAAGCTATTATAATTTATGATATTTTAATAAATTTCAAATTATGATAACTTTTTATCAGTAAAATGATATATTAAATATATATATTTAATTATTTTATGAGTCTTGATTAATTTAATTAATAAAGGTTTTAAAATTAGCTAATTTGACTCATTATTTTGTGAGTTGACTCATTTAATAAATATTTATATAAATCATACTTAAAATATATTAAAATTTAATAGTTTAAGTATACAATTATTAAAAATATTTAAAAATTCTCTTAAATCAAGTAATTTTTAATTATTTTATTTTTAATTTCATAATTTTTTATCATTTTTATCATAATAAATTTTTAAATCAAAATTATTTTATCTCTTTTATAACAAATGAGCTGACCTAAAATCGTAAAATAAAGATCAAGTTCGAACTTGATAATTTAACATGTTGAAGTTCAAGCTAATGATGATTGTAGCTCCACTTTACTCATTTACATCTCTAGCTGCAGGTTCAGAATTTTTCGAAATTATTAATTTGTGCTCTTACTAAGAAAAATTCCTAGCTCCTCCCCTGACTAAATCTGGATATTTATAAATATAATTTTTTTTTTCTATCCATGAATAACTACATTTTTATTTTAAAATTTTAATGATAATATTATTTTTAATTTAATATTATAAATTTAGATGTTGTTTATATAAATATGAAAGTTCATATGTTAGATATGTAAGTATATGAGAATTTTGTGTTATATACATGTAATTTTGCTTGGATGCTAAATTAATTTTTATTCAATTTTTTATAGTCATTTCCATATTATTCTAAAATTAAATTAAGCATATGTTAATTTTGATAGATTTATTTTTAATAAAATAGTAACTTGCTAATTTATTTGCCTATAAATTATCTTAATTCTCATTCAAAATTGCCTCAATAAGAATTATTTCATTTCTATCTTTTTATATTTGCAAGATGTATTAATTTATAATATCTTTTTAGTTTCTTAATATGTGTGTGTGGTCACACACACACACACACACACACACATATATATATATATATATATATATATATATATATATTCCAAATATGTATTAGATAGTTTGAATATAAGTATAAATGTGTTGGATAAAAGGTGTAGATGTGATCTTAAGAAAATGGTTCCAAATATTAATAATTTACAAATTAATTAATTTTTATTAAATTTAAATCATAGAATAGTTTTGATATAATACTTAAAATACTATTAAAACGAATTGATGTTAAAAGAAAGATCGTTGTAGGGTGAGATCAAGTCTTAAAATATCCTTAGAAACTTTGGAATATCGTTAAAAAAAGCTCTTAAATATGGATTATTTATAGTCAAATCAGCATCTCGAGTTTGCCCAACAAGCCAAAGATCTTACAATTCACTATTTTGAGCATTCAAATACACAAAATATATCATATGATCGAAATCATCATGAGTCATGGGAGAGGAGTGAGTGGTTGATTTATATTTACGATATCACGCTAATCTATAAATAATCATTCTCATGAAATGAGGAGGCTGGAAGAGAGAGCTCAAAGATCCTCACAATTGCCATCACCGCCATCAGCCGGCCGCCGTCAAATACTCCGCCACATCCTCACCATGTTAATCTCTGCTATCATGATGATTTATCGAAATGATCGAATGCTCACCATCATCTGTTTAGAATGTATCACCAACGTAGTTAGTTGTTCTTCATATTAATTGTAATCCCGACGGGAAGATCTTATCACAGCATATGGAAGCTTTTCTGTGGTTTTTTTTTCCTCTTTTGGAGGTTTTAATGTTTTATTGTTTCATTTTTAAATATCTAGTATTTTGAGTTTAAGATTTTAAACTTATAAATTGATTTTCTTTTACAACAAGTATTATCCCATATTATTAGCTCAAGTTAATCACAATGGGTAAATTTAAAAATTCACTTTTTTTTTTTAAATATTATTCGCTTTATAAGTTATTTTCACTTCAAAATATATAGCTGGTAGCGTGCACTTTGTCTACATGCAATTTTTAATTTTTTTTATTTCAAAAATATGTAAATTTTTTAAAAAATACTTTTTAATTTATAATAATATGATAATAATAGATTCATAATTAGAAAATTTATCCAATAAAGTATGAATTTTGATGTAATTTTTGAGTTAAAATTTTTAAACATAAATTTATGATTATTTGTCTATTAATTTCAGCAAATTTATAATCAAATTTAATGTTTGAATGAGACAAACATAACAATACTAAAAATAATCTAATATTAGTCAAAGCGAGATTAAATCAAGTAATTAAAGTATATACAAAACTTTAAAATATTAATTGAAGGATCAAACAATCTTCGAATTTGGCATGCTTATAATAAAAATCTAGTGGCTCGATGAGAGGAATGCAAGAAGCATAAGGTTACTCAAATTTGAAGTCAATACGACACTTAAACATTGAAAGAATAATCTATGATTAAAAGATTTAATATAAACTATTAGATTTTAGTTAAATATATTAAATTATCTCTCTCAAAATTCTATAAATACAATCACATTTTCAATAAGAGAGAAGAAGAAGAAGTTGAAAGCTAAATTTGAGATCTTGGAATGACTACCACTAACACTAATGTAACTCAATTATCGTCATATAGATATTATAACTTTATTATTTACAAGCTGTTATTGCATAATTTTTATATACTAAAAAAACAAATAATCGCTCACAATCTTGTAACCATGTCTTCTCCAATTAAAGAAATAAGTGAAATTCTTTAACTTTGTTCACATAATAAAATATTTTGAATGTTCTATTCCATGAATTTTTCTAGTTTTTTTTTCATATAAAAACTTTGATATTTATTATGATTTTCTTTATTATTTGTATGTGTTAAACCTTCATATAAAATTAAGATAAATTTTTTTTTACTATGCAATCTTCGTATAAAAATTTAAGATTATAAAAAATCATGAATGTATAATATTAGAAAAGATATACATTAAAAAGTGAAAAAAGTATATAAATGTATTATAAAGTCAACAATAATAGAATATAATAAAATTTAATTTTTAAATCTTAAAACGTGTCAATAAGAAAATGTAGTAAATTGTTTAAATTTTATATTACAAAGAATCTCCTTATAAATAGTCCAAAAATTGAAAATTTAATGAAAAAATGTATACATTTGTATTTTAGTCATGCTCTAATTATTTTATTAAATCTTAACAATATACATTCAATGTGCATGTGATTAGACTATCTTTATTAAAATTTTAGCAATAGAAGATTTTGATTATATGTCATTAGCAATAAATAAATTTATAGAAATTTATTAGTTTATTAAGACAATTTTAAAATTTCTTTTAGAAACAAGAAAATAAATTATTATTTAATTTTGTATTATTATAATATAAATTAATTTTACATATTTATTATAACCATATATATATATATATATATATATATATATATATATATATATATATATTATTCTTATGATTTTATATATTTCTTTGATGATTAAATATGAGAATATTATATAGATCTTAATGATATTTTTTAGATGATAAAATATGATATTAAAAATAATATAATACCTCTGAAAATAAAAATATTATTTAATAATAAATTTAATCAATTAATACTAATGAATTATGAGACTGATGATCTATCTTGCGATTCCGAGTTAACCTGTTTCTGAGTCCTCTACCCCAAGCTTCTCATATTTTCCCAGCAGAAGGCTAGCAAACTGCGCCTTGTGCTCGTTCCCTAACTCGCTCCTTCCTCCTATTACTATTGGTCGATTCAAAACCTAAAATTAAAAGGAACATTAAACCCAAGGAACCCTAGTATCCTTGTTCTGAATTCCAAAACCTAAGGCCCAATGGCCTCCAAGCTTGGGCTCGCCGGTGGGATACCGGAACGAAAGGTGCGACCGATATGGGACGCAGTTGATTCTCGTCAGTTCAAGACGGCTCTTAAACTTTCATCTGCGCTTCTAACAAAGAACCCAAATTCTCCGTATGCTCTTGTAAGTTTCCTCTTGTTGCCGTATTCAGACCTTAATTTTGTTTGTGGTCATTTCCAAGTTCGAACTCTTTACTTTGTAGTTATACTCCCTCCACTGTTAAGTGGGGACTGAAATTTGGGTGGGGATTGTGTGAAGTAAAGAAAATTAGTTACATCGGGGCATCTATTAGAGAGAAAATACAGTACTCCCTATTGAACCCTAACATTATCCGAGGTATGTTGTTGTTTGCGGAGATTGTCTGAAACATGCTGCATGTATTATTTAACGTATTTTATTATGTTACCTTAACACGTCTTATGGTAGCACTAACTATTTCAATCTTGAAATTAAAAATTCTTTCTGCAGAACGTGTTTGTTTATCGACATTATGATAGTGTAACACAAGGTCAAAGAATACATATGAAGGTGCAAGATACCATATTAAAAATCTTTTGGATGAGAGATGCAAGAGATGAGAGGAGATATGTTTGCATTTTCAATACCAATGCTCTAAAAGTCATTAATTTTTTCATCTTCTTCTTCGTTACCCCTACACCAACAATCTTGGTTTGGTTCTTGTACAGTCTAATGGTTTAATATAAATGAAGGTGAAAGGTGACAGGTCTAAAATCATCTGCTATTAAGGAGAAATGCTCATAATTTTCAAATTACTCTTTTTTTTTAATGCAATTATAAGCAGGTCTAATTGTAAACTGTCTCCTCATATTTTTGATGTCATACACAAATGTTTGTGGTAGTTTAAATCACAAGATGCTTAGCCACAAAATGCAATTTTAAAGATTACATTACCATGTGCTTATAGAGGTTTACACAGAGGTTCTGTGTATCATTCATTCAGAGAGAATCATAAGAGGTTGGGGTTAGACATTTGAAGGTCATAGTGCCAGAATTTAAATGGATGGAATGGAAAATAATTATTCCTATATGGTTAACTGAGCAAAGGTTTCCATATTTATGAGAAAAAATTGATATAAATAAATCGATAGACATGTAGTATAACAGAACCCATACATGAATATTACCTTAATACTTTTGGATATATGTGAATAAGAACAACATGATCAACTCATATACACATGTATAATGGAAGGGTTATGCTATTTTTCTCCCAAAATTAATGCATATCCATTATTTTCAAACCTATTATTTATTTTTTTTTAAATTTAATTCAGATGACTGACATTTTAAAATACACTTTACCAAAATAAAATGATCTATGATTATGTGAAATAAGGGCATAGGGAAACTCATTAGTTATTTTAACTGAAAAGTTGTTATGATGATTAATGCTATGATGGATTAACTCTATTACCATATATATCACTTATTATATGTCTACAAAAAGGAAGCAAAAAAAGTAAAAGAAGAAAAAGAGAAGGAAAAAGGTATAATGATCTAAATAAATTCTTGTACACTTGAGTTGTGAAATCCTTTAAGTATAATAAAGCTAAATTCTCAATCATCAAGGTGTTTTTTGGTGTAATGATTAGAATTTCATTAGAAACTC
The DNA here is from genome assembly GCA_021442155.1 of Cymbidium sinense. Classification (NCBI taxonomy): domain Eukaryota; kingdom Viridiplantae; phylum Streptophyta; class Magnoliopsida; order Asparagales; family Orchidaceae; genus Cymbidium; species Cymbidium sinense. Next base: position 29,461,678 of record CM038217.1, read on the forward strand.
TAAAGTTAAGAGTGGATGAGAAAACTCTAGGGACGAGTGATCTCTTAAGAAGTTACACTAATGGGATAAAATGGTGAGGCCATTAAGCCATGTTGACAATATCTTGGTGTTGGAGAGTTCGAGCTTATGAGGAGAGCCAATGCTCAGTTTCTCACGAGTTTTGTTGCAAGGAATTAAGGTACTGCCATGCCTGACACCATACTTCTAGAAGGATCTAAGAGAATACTTTAAAGGATAGAGAATAACAATCCAAAGTATCTTTTTATAAACAATCAAATAAAGAATTACAATTACCACTAATCAAACTTATTTGTTATTTTGCTCTTCCGAATATATTCAATGTTTAAAAATTGACCGGGTGATTACACAGCTAACCAACCCCGAGATTCTTCCACGTTCTGTAACAGGGGTATAGAACAGGAGTATACTGGCAACACTTCTTTCATGAAGCCTGGCAGTCCCGGTATGGCAATAAATTCATAAGTTAGTCTCATTCTAATGACTGGGACAGCCACTGTTACAACAGCTAACCCACTTCATGAAGCCTGGCAGTCCCGGCAACACAGCTGACCCACTTCTTTTGAGAAATTAGCTTTTATGCCAATTTCTGCTGCTCGTTCTTCCTACTGTTTGAGGCTGGACCCAATTTCAACTCAGCTAATGAAAGATTTCAGAAAGAATTCCCAACAGCAAGGGAAATTATGACTGCAGCTGCTGAATTCCTGGTTTTCGGTTGAAGTTCTTGAAATTTGAGTATGCCGCTTATTTTAAAGATGTTTAAGAGAATGGATGCTTTTGATATAATATTTGAATAGAAGGGGAATGGCAATTCTCCTCGTAAGAGGTGAAAAATTTATCTCCGCACATTCAAGTTGAAGTATACGATGTTTAATCATTGATATGCACCAAATTCAACACAAAAAATGTTATTTTATGTACCCTTAGGGTATAAGAAGAGAATTATGTGAAATGAATTGAACAATTCATTAAAAGGATTGCTGTAAAAGTTATATGAGTTTGTAAACAAATCACAAATGAGACTTGGTGGTAGGGTGAGAAGATTCAGATGATTGTTAAGAAAAAAATTGTATTTTTAATGGGTGAAAAATATTGAATATTACTAGACTTATAATGATTATAGGAAAATTAGAAGCCTTGCAAAGAGGTTAGTTATTATAATAAATGATATAATTTTGGTGATTTATATAATAGGCTTAGTACTAAAAGAAAGGATAAAATGATATATATATATATATATATATATATATATATATATATATATATATATATATATATAAGTTATCTAAATATATTTTTTTTAAATTATGAATTTTATAACTAGTCATTGAAAATATTACATGAACCAATAATTACGTAGAACTATCATCATAAAATGAAAAGTAAATTACATAGGGTTAAGATAGCATAAAGTGTTGTGAGTATTGTCCATTTATGCAGAGGTAAGCAAGTCGATATTAGGGATCTGCTATGTTTATATCACCAAAATTATTAGAGGAATAATTATACGTTGCTTAGAATCTAGTAGATTTGGGAGAATAAAGAAAAACCTTTTTTTATTAATGCCATGAAGAGAAAACACTAGCTAAAATCTTTTCTTCACTAAACTTAAAATTTTGATAGAATCTTGAGATTGGACAAAGCTTTAATCATCAATGACCTCCATTTCAAAATAATCAAATGTGGTGTTGGTTAACACATGTAATGAGAAGAATTAACATGAGTAATTACTGTACCCCCAATTGACTAACATTCTTAACACACCCATTGTTCTAGAGGAAATTAAAGTTCAAACATAAAAAAAAGATGATACTAAGATGAAGGAGCATGGGGATATTATCATCCAACAAATCATCAATAAAAAATGAAGTCACTAATCAAACGATGAATCTAGAATAATATTGGGGACATGAAAACTATTGTAAGGGACCAAAGTAGAGAGAAATTAGCTCTAAATGATCATTAATATTAACAACACAATATTCTATATATCCATCTTGTGATATAAAAACCAATCTCACTAATAGGAATCATGGAGGATGATTTTTTATTTTTTTTGGATGGCCTTGAAGTACTCAATATAGTCATGCCCAAAAATTTTGCAGAACTTACATTAAGGTGACAAACATTGAAAATCCACTTGTTGCCAATAGTCACTTGTAAAAGTACTAATTTAAACTTTTCAAATCAATGGGTAGAAATATCTATCTTAGTAAGAACACGAGCCACAGATGGTTGAGAGAGTCTAACGATAGTAGGTTCTACTCATAATAGTTTGTTAAAAATTGTATCCAAAGATTATAATATTGATTAAATGATGTAGTATAACTAGAGGGCGGGAATACAATCCAAATAGGAGTAGTTATGGGCTCCTCAAAATTATCGAAGTATAGAGATAACTTTAGCATATAACTTTATTGACCTTTCACATAATATGACCACAAAGAAAAAAAAAACCTAGAATAATCAGCTTCCATAGTTTGATAAGAATGGGACATCAATTGAGTAGTCTAATAAAGTAGCAACTTAACAAGCAAATATCAGTCCTGAAGGTATAACTAATCTCTAAAATCAATTGATTAAAGGAAAATTTACTAACCAAAGAGCGTGAGAAGGGCTGCAAGATCAGGAATGCCTCAAGGAAAAAAAAAAACGTGGGTTTAACATAATAGGTATTGGTTGACTTGTGGCTCTAAGAATCCATACATGCTGAATGAATAATGAGAAGCCAGTTGACTAGTTTGATAGTGAAGAACCCTTCCCCCTAACAACAATTGTAAGGGAAAATTGGCGCATCGACATCCAAAGTGATTTGGCATGAAGGAAAAAAAAGTAATCCAACTATTGTATTATTTTCATATTATTGGTTTAGAGGAATGGATAAAGCTGGAGCTCAAGCATAGAACCTTAACACGATGCTGTAAAACAGTGACAAAAGGAGTCAAAAAAGAAGCAAGGTGAAAGATGGGCTTCATAATGGTAGGTGGAGGCTGGACATTATGTAAGTCACCAATTAAGATTGTGTAAGGGATAGCAAGAGCATAAGTAACAGCTGTAAATCAAAATGCCTTAGTGCTTTGGCTCAATGAGAGATTGATACAACATTTAAGAAAGGAGAGCTGATGAATGTGTTGCAAGCAACAATGGGTAATGCACGCAAGTGAGAATGTTGCACACAATGCCAGTTAGCCAAAATCTACATAAGTGTGATGAAAGTCCACTTGTAGTAGGAAGGTTTTGCAAGAGCAATGAGTTCACAATTAAACACTAAAGATTATGTTGAGTAAAGTGGAGTTTTCGCAAGTCATCCAAAATTTAGAAAGTATTTTTATTAAAGCTACATGCATTAAAAGTGAATAAAAGATAAAAAACTATGAATGAAATGTTTAAAGAAGAAACTATTTTTGAAGGTAACAAATAATATTGTGAAGTGCAGGTGGGTAAGCGCATTATGATGGTGAAGGGGTTGAAGGTTGGTCTTGACAATGATATTTTAGGTGATCACTAGAATACAGATTTCTATTTTATTTCAATACTAAGTAGGGTTAATCAGGAATGTAGCACCAAAGAGCATTGACATGAATGAATGAAGCTATTTAATGGAGGTATGCTTAAAAATAATATTAATTTTGGAGAACCAATTTGATTTTATTCCATTAAGTTTACTATTGAAGTAATTTTTGTGTCAAGGCAATTTGTACAACAACAACAACAACAATAAGCCTTAATCCCACTAGTGGTGCTTTCATGAATCCTTCGTCTCCATTCATTATATGTCATTTAATTCAAGTATCTAAGATCATTTTTATACATCTTAACCAAGTCTTTTAGGTCTGCTCATCTTTCTTAATATAAGGCAAATATAATGCATACTCTCTGTCATCATGGACTGACGCTTTATGTGGCCAAACCATCTCACTAATCTTATCTACTGAGCTACTCCAACTTTTTTGAATATACTCATTTTGCATTCTATCTAAGAGTAAAGCCACTCATCCACTTGAGCATCCTCATCTTTGTAACACTTAACTTAGTCTTATGCTTTATCTTTATTGGCCAATATTCGCGCATAAGTCATTGCGGTCTTACCATCTTATAAAATTTTCTCTTAAGTTTAAGTGAAACTTTTCTATCACATAATACGCATTCCTTCACTTCAACCATCCAACTTGAATTCTACTAATAACATCTTCATCTATTTCACCATCATTTTGAACAATGAGCCTAAATATTTGAATCTCACTCTTATTAATGACTTGATCAAAAGTCACACCACTACCTAAAACTTCTACAACTAAAATTACACTCCATATATTCGCTTTAGATCTACTTAGCGAAAACCTTTAGACTCTAAGTTGACCTCCATAATTCAAGTTCAGACTCCTCTCTGTCTTATCAATAAGAAGAATGTCATCAACAAAAAGCATACACTAAGGTACATCTTCTTGTAAATGCCTCATAAGAACATCCATACAACAACAACAACAACAACAACAACAAGCCTTAATCCCAGGTGGGGTGGTACATGAATCCTTCGTCCATTTGTGTCACTATTATGTGTCAAATTCTCATTTAATTGGTATCTAAGATCATTTTTATACATCTTAACCAAGTCTTTTAGGTCTACCCTAACTTAACATGGAAAATCTAATGCATCTACTCTCTGTCGTTGGACTGGCGCTTTATGTGGCCAAACCATCTGCGACTCACTAATCTTATCTATCATTTGCTACTCCAACTTTTCCGAACATACTCATTTTGCATTCTATCTCAGGGTAACCACTCATCCACGAGCATCCTCATCTCTGTAACACTTACTCTTATGTTTCTTTTATTGGCCAACATTCATAAGTCATTTGCGGTCTTACCACCATCTTATAAAATTTTCCTTAAGTTTAAGTGGAACTTTTCTATCACATAATAGGATGCATTCCTCCACTTCAACCATCCAACTTGAATTCTACTAATAATATCTCCATCTATTTCACCATCATTTTGAATAATAGAGCCTAAATATCACGATCTCACTCTTATTAATGACTTGATCATAAAGTCACAACACTTCACTAAAATTTCTACAACTAAAATTACACTCCATATATTAGGTTTAGATGCTTAAGCAAAACCTTTAGACTCTAAGTTGACCTCCATAATTCAAGTTTACATTTGGACTCCCTCTACAGTCTTATCAACAAGAAGAATGTCATGTCACAAAAAGCATACACCAGGTACATCTTCTTGTAAATGCCTCGTAAGAACATCCATAACTAAAGTAAAAGATAAGGGCTTAATGTTGATCCTTGATGTAATCCAATGAAATAGGAAAATAGTTTGTCAATCCTCCTTGTGTTTGGACACAAGTGGACTCTAGTATACATATCCATGACTTGAATATAACCAATATTAACTTCTTTTTTGTTAGAACTCTCAAAGAACATCTCTTGAGACTTTATCATAAGCTTTCTCTAAATCGATAAATATCATATGTAGATCCTTTTTTATTTTCTATGCTTCTCCATCGAACCTCTTAACAAATGTATAGCATCCATAGTAGATCTACGGCATGAAACCAAGCGATTGTGAGAAACTTACGTATCACGTGTAATGCTCTACTCTCTCCCATAATTTTAATGTATGGCACATTAACTTAATTTCATAATTTTGCACAATCTTGTGCATCACCTTTATTCTTAAATATAGGAACCAACAAACTCTTTCTCCACTCATCGGCATCTTTTAGTCTTTAAAATAACATTAAAAGATTTGTAAGCCAAGAAATTCCTTGATCTCTAAACATTTCCACACTTATTGGAATATTATCAGGTCTTCCACATTTCATTTTCTTTAAAGCTTTTAACCAGTTCTTAATCTGACGATAAAATGAAATTCTCTATTTTTGTTTAGGGTATTAAGGTTCTTAAAATCGTCTTTCGGATCCTTCATTGAAAAGTTTATTAAAATACCTCATATATTTTTATTTTCTATCTTTTAAAACACTTTATTATTTTCATCCTTATCTCTCACTGAATGTCTTTCTTCTCCTATCTCTTTGGTTGGTAACTTATACATACATCTTTCACCTTCTTTGGTATGTAATCTGTATAAATCATAAAAATTTAAATTTTTTGCATCATATATTCTTAGAATCTCTGGTAGTTTTATATCTTTCCCAATTCTCAGGTTTATCTAAACCAGTTTTATAACAATCTTCTTATTCTTATCTTTTCTTGCAGATCACTTGTCATTAAAAGAACTTCCTTTTGATTCATGAGCGTATTTTTAGCTTGTTTAATAGCACGATACTTTCATGCGTTAAAACTTCCTATGAACATCCTTTAATTTCTTGTAGCTTTCTTAAAATATTTTTATTTGTGTTCTTTAAGTGTCTAATCTGGACAATAATTAAGTTTATTTTTCTCTTTACAACCTTTCATCTTAAAATCTAAACTAATAGTCGATGTTGATCTTAAAATTTTTTTTGGAATGGCCTGATCTTTCTGATCTAAGCGATCTATTTTTCTTATCAAAAAATAATCGATCGTGTTTTCAGATCCATTTTATAAGTAATAATATGTTCGTCTCTTTTCTTAAATAAAGTATTATTCTGAAATCATAAGGTAAAGGCAAAATCTAATATACCTTCTTCATCCAAATCATAAGCGTGAATCTTTTAAAATCTTACCACTCTCTAACATGTTTTCTCCCCGATAAATACTTTGAGGGTATCTTTGTATTAATCCCACAATTCGTTCCAAAATTTTTTTTAACTTACCTCCAAACTCGAGCATAAACACTTATAACATTGATAATCTTAGTATCGATAATCTTTAAAGTATAATTCTATCTCCACATCTATTAATACTTATAACATTATCATTCAAACTTTTATCTATAATCATTTCTGCTTTTAGTTCGACTTTTACCGAATACCAAAGTTTAAAACCTAAACTATCAATCTCCTTCTCCCATTTAGTTTCTTGAACACATAAAATATTTATCTTTCTATGAACCATAATATCTATTAATTCCATTAATTTACGTAAGAGTACATATTCCAAGATCCTACTAGTTTCATGGACTAACTTCTTTGCGCATCGTCCACATAAGAACATCCATAACTAAAGTAAAAGATAAGGGCTTAATGTTGATCCTTGATGTAATCCAAATAGGAAAATATTTTGTCAATCCTCCTTGTGTTTGGACACAAGTAACATTAGTTTACATATCCAATGACTTGAATATAACCAATATTAACTCCTTTCTATTCTAACTCTCCAAAGAACATCTCGACTTTATCATAAGTTTTTTTCATCAATAAATATCATATGTAGATCCTTCTTACTTTCTCTATGCTTCTCCATCAAACCTCTTAACAAATGTATAGCATGTAGATCACACGAGATGAAACCAAGCGATTGTGAGAAACTTATCACATTGTAACTGCTCAATTACTCTCGCATAATTTTAATGTATGACACATTAACTTAATTCTATAATTTGCACTCTTGTGCATCATCTTTATTCTTAAATATAGGACCAACAAATTCTTTCTCCACTCATCCGACATCTTTTAGTCTTTAAAATAACATTAAAAGATTTGTAAAAGAAATTCTATCTCCCATTTTCACACATCTATTGGAATATTATCAGGTTCTACGCTTTTCCACATTTCATTTTTTTAAAGCTCCACTAACTTCAGTTACTAATCTGACGATAAAATGAAATTCTCATTTTGTTTAGGGTATTAAGGTTCTTAAAATCAATCTTTCGGATCCTTCATGAAAAGTTTATCAAAATAACTCATCCACCTATTTTTGATATCTTTTCAGAAAAGACTTTATTATTTTCATCCTAATATCACTGAATTATGTCTTTCTTCTCTATCTTTGGTTGGTAACTTATACATATATCTTTCACCTTCTTTGGTATCTAATCATATAAATCACTAAAATTAAATTTTTTCGCGTCATATATTTCTTTCTTAGAATCTCTAGCCACTTTATATCTTTCCCAATTCTGAGTTTTACATCTAAACCAAGTTTTATAACAATCTTCTTATTCTTATCTTCTTTCTGACTCCACATGTATTCTTATTAAAGAACTTCCTTTTGATTCTCCAATATCTTTAGAACTTGTTTAATTTCACTGATATTTTTCCACATAACGTTAAACTTTATAAACATCCCAAATTAATTTCTTTGTAAACTTCTTCTTAAAATATTTTTATTTGTGTTCTTTTAAGTGTCATCTATCTAGAATGATAATTTAGTTTATTTTTTCTTCTACCTTTTATCTTAAAATCTAAAACTAATTAGATGTTGAGTCTTAAAATTTCACTGAATGGCCTTTGATCTTTCTGATCTAAGCGATCTATTTTTCTTTATCGAAAATATTCAATTTGTGTTTTCTTAGATCCATTTTATAAGTAATAATATGTTGTCTTTTTTTAAATAAAGTATTAGACTACAAAATCATGTAAAGAAAATCTAATATAGTCCTACCTTCTTCGTTATTATTCAAATCCATAACCAATGAATCTTTAAAATATTCTCTTACCAACCATTTAAATCTCCCCAATAATACTTTTCTTGAGATATCTTTTTGTATTAATCCTCTAATTCATTCCAAAATTTTTCTTTTGAAACTCCAAATCTACTCGAGAGCGTAAACACTTATAACATTGATAATCTATCAACAATAATCTTTAAAGTATAATTATCTCCACATCTTAATACTTATAACATTATCCATTCAAACTTTTATCATAATCATAATTTAGTTCTTTCATGAATCTAAAGTTTAAAACCTAAACTATCAATTTCTCACCAACCCATTTAGTTTCTTGAACACATAAAATTTTTATCCTTCTTTGAATCATAATATCTATTAATTCCATTAATTTACCTGTAAGAGTACTTATATTCTAAGATCCTAACCTAATTCTAGTTTCATGGACTAATTCTAACAAAGATATCATTTTGCAGAGAGGGAGTGAGAGACATTCATGCATTTTATCCAAGAATATGTCTTTTGCTTCTTCTCCTACTTTTGTCATAGCAGATGACATCAACCACCAAAACACTCACTAACGATCCTTCAAAGAGCTTGAATGGAACATTAAATGCAAATAAGTCTTTAAAATAGTTTAATTTATATTAAAAGATATGAAAGCTTAAAATCAAAGTGACTTGACTTAAAAATATAAAGCACCACACAACAATGATTCAAATATATGAATGATAAACTAAAACCAATGATTTATGTAATCTTATGTTATACAATATGCAAGTTGATATGAAAAACTAAATTGAATAAATTCACTTAAGATCATTTTCACAAAATTATATTGTATGTAATTTGAAAAAAAAGCACATGTCTTCCACTTGAAGATTTATGAAAGCAAGAAGAGAGGAAGAGAACTTTCTTCTTTGCTCGCATTCGTCCATAATGTGGGAACCCTTTCTTATTTAACTGCCGTGGCGATCGACTTTCAGCATTTTTTTGTATTCAGATTAAGCTCAGGGGACACTCTAACAATGATTTAAATGATTCATGTTATGATTATTTTGACAAATTTTACCTGTCACTTCTAACAACCTCCACTTTTGCATCCCGACTTGGGACCTGATGGTAGTGTTAAGATTCTCATCTAATTTTTATTTACTTTGAGAAGACAAATGATTGAGTCTTATAGGAATTGATGTAGTGTGCTTTAAGATAAGAAGTTGTGTTAAAGATGTATTGGCATTATTGAAGATATGTAAGATGAAATATTGATTAATATTAAAAGTAGTTATGGAGTGGTTCAAGAGTTTCTAATTACATTAATTTTACATTGATCAACATTGATCTTCTATACTTTTATATTGATTATGGAGATGCTTGTAAAAAAATATTGAAATCAAAGTATTGTGGTGCATGTTTTTGTAGATGATATTGTTTTAATTAGTGAAATATTTATTGAATAAGTAAAAAATTAGAATGGGTGAAAAAATTTAGAAGATACATATCATAGAATTAGTAAAGCAATAACTCAATATATAATATGTACTTTTAGTGAGGTATGATATTTATAATTATCACTTAAATCATTGGAAGATTAGGTGATCCATTGGTGTGATATGTTCAGGTATCTTGGATATATTATATAGAATAATGGATATATAGATGTGAATATATTTTTAATGATTAAGATGGGATGTTTAAAATGAAGAAGTGCTTTATGAGTTTTGTATGATAAGAGAATATTATGGAGGCTTAAAGGTAAATTTTATAAAACTGCAATTAGATCGATGATATTGTATGCATTTGAATATTTGGTTTTAAAGTAAAAAAAAAATATTAAGGCTTTTAAGTAATAATTGATATTTAAGTTGAGTGTGACAAAAAAATGAGAATTTTAAGATTGAGGTGTAACTAAATTCGTAATTTGAGGAAATGGAGTGATATCTAATGAAGATGTGTTGATTGAAAATTGACTTAGGTTATTTGGATGTGTGCAACAAAGGATAGAAAATGCACTTTTTATATAGATTGATAATATTGATGCTAGAAGATCAGGAAGAAAAAGAGGTAGACTTAAGATTGCATGAGTAGAAGTTGTTCAAAATGATTTGGGAATATTAGGGTAGTCACCTTGGACAACACTTAAGAGGTTCAAATGAAAATGTGAATTTATAATGTGGACTCAAAATAGTTGGAATAAGGCTAGTGATGATGATGGTACTTATGTACACTTGTCACATACCCCATATATTTTAAAGATAATAGTAAATGATTAAAAGAAGTATCATGCCAAAGATTTTACTTATATTGAAAAGGATTTAAGATGCACAATTTATTTTTTAACAAAACTGACATGTCTTCTTTTAAGCACAAGCTTCAAATAATATTTCTTTGTAACTGAAGTGGCTGTATAGGCCTAAGGTTATATGAGTAGGTGTTCAAAATGATTTATGAAGATTAACACCTTAAGCAACACTTTACAATAATGAATGAATAATGTGGATTTATAATGCTAACACAAAAGTTAGGATAAGTCTATTGATGATTATTATCATACTCATTATAAATACAAGTCTCATACCCTTTCATTGCCAAAGATAAAAGGAAAGGATCAAAAGATGTACCATGCAAAAGATTTACACTTGTTGAAAATGGGTTTAAGATGCATAATTTGTTATTTTTTAAATGCAAGAATTGTACATTTAAGTTTCTTTTTAAATACAAGAAACCAAATAAAATTTCTTTGTAACTGAAGTAGCTATCTATGCCTACAAATTAAACACACCTTTTCAAGAAATGCATTTTAAAAGAAGTAAAACAATAGAGTGGGATTTTATCCAATAAAATTTGATGCTTCCAAATGAAACAATTGGCATTACCTTCAAAGTTGAATCATAATCTTAAAGGACAAAAGAAATGCTTTGAAGCTACTGGTTCAACTCATTTTAGAAGAGCTTCGCTTTAAGTGCTAAAAGAAAGCTCAAAGCAAGTTCTTTAAAAGTGTTAGTTGAACATTATATCCTTAAAGTCTTGAGGGATGTAATCGTCTTCATTGTTATCATTAATTTTATCCCTATTATTTTGGTTTTGCTTTATGAATTCTCGTTTTCTGTTCATCTCTTTTGAGTGGCACATGAGTTAAACCTTTTTGGAAAATCTTTTTGCACACCTTGTATCCAAAAATTCTTTGATTACTTCTTTTATCCCCTAATCCTTCCTCATTAATCTTATCTCGTCTCAATGGCACATCCTCTACCATTTGTAGCACATTCCTAAACCATTTAAGTCTATTTGTCACTATTTTATCTTCAATAAATGATACTCCCACTGTTCCTCTTTATTTTATGGTTCTTATTCTATTCTTCCTAGTTTTGCCACATTTTGAACTTAAATGTTTTTATATTTTTTCCAGTTCAACTTATTTAATGATTTATTTACTGCACAATACTCATATTTAGGCAACATACTTGGCTTAAATATATGTTTTATGAAGGATGCTTTATATACATATGATACAATTCTTATGTGTGTGTATATATATAACAAGTAAAACTTTGATATTTATTATATATGACATTTTAATGTCACAATTATATCAAAATATATGCATGAAAGCTGTGTTTCACTTTAGAAAAGTTAATATTAGTAGTATTTTTGATGTGATTGTAAAGATTTGAATGCTATATACGTAACTATCAAAATTTATATATTAGATATTTAAAGATATATGAATTGTGTGGTTTGTATGTAAATCCCGCTTTTATAAAATCTAATTTTAAAGCCTCTGTAATATTCTCTTTTTTTTGTAGTACTTAGAATGCTTTTCCGTTCATTCCCACCCGCCAAATGAGCTGCTTTCAACTTATTATCAATTTAGTGTTGTAGGATCTGACATCCATACTGAAATTGTTATCTACATGACTTTATTTATGTATCAGGCACTCAAGGCTCTTATTTTGGAAAGGATAGGGAGGCTTGATGAAGCACTGAGCATTTGCTTGGAGGCAAAGGAGCTCTTATATTCGAGTAATTTGACTATATTTCAAATCGATGATCTCACCCTTAGCACTTTACAGATTGTGTTTCAAAGGCTTGATCGCTGTCTGTATTCCTATCTATTTTACTTTCTTTAATATTCCTTAATATCTTTTAAGAGTTTGTATTCTGAGTCTGATTTGATGTTTTTCTCTATAGTGGATCTAGCCACTTCATGCTATGAGCATGCTTGTAGTAAATTCCCAAGTAACTTGGAATTACTGATGGGGCTTTTTAACTGTTATGTGCGTGAATATTCGTTTGTGAAGCAACAGCATTTTTTTTTCTCCGTGATGAGGCAGCGCTTTATGAATTTTACTTACACGTTAGTGATTATTGCCAATACTGTACTATTCTTGTTTCCAGACTGCCATAAAGTTGTACAAGATTGTTGCTGAAGAAAGGTTTTTGCTTTGGGCAATATGCAGCATTCAATTGCAGGTTGTCATATTTGCTATGCATTGTCTTTCGTTTAATCTTTTGTGGTTCTTTAGTATCTTTCTACTAGCAGTGCAAGCATTAGCTCACTCTAGGTGCTATGCATGTTGTAATTTCTGACTATTTTGATTTTTTTTTATGGATCACCCTATCATTTTCTCCTTAAAGAAAGCAAACTAAAGTGTTGGAACTGAAAACATCATTTTTGCGTAATGTTGAGTGTGCATGGATAATTATTTATATTACAGTTTTTTTTTCTTTGCTTAACATGTACTTTTTTTCAACCAGTATGGGTTTAGCTTTTATGGAAGCTAATATATGAAGATGGCCTGTTTATTTCATGACATAACCTTTAACACAACAAAATAGCTGTTACCCTGATGTCTTTTACCAATCATTTTATCCTGACGTATTTTTTTAGCTAGATGTGGAATGCATTGTTTGTTCGTTATCGCTTATACTTTATAGATGATATGTGCATTGAGATTGATATTTCTTTTTAATGAGATGCATATAACTCCTAAAGAGTCATGCTTGATATTGCATTGCATTCACATGGTTGCTTCAAGGTGTACCATTTACTGTTTCTCTCTTTTACATTCAGCATGGCCAAATTACCTTGCAATTGCACATATCTGAGCTTGTTGCTTGTGTAGGTTCTTTGCAGTTCCGGGGGTGAGAAATTGTTGTCTCTTGCTGAAGCTTTACTTAAGAAGCATATAGCTTCACATAGTCTGCATGAACCTGAAGGTTTGGTTCTTCATTTCTTGTATTCTTGATCCAGAAGTTTGTCTCTCCTCTTTCATGTTTCTTACTCCCATCTGAAGAAAAAATTCTCTCTGTAAGATTCTTTTGCTTTAACAGTATTCAATAGTTCTGATTAGCTTTTCAATATTCACGGCAGCTGTTGTCATGTACATTTCAATTCTGGAACAACAAGCCAAATATGATGATGCTTTGGAAATTCTTTCTGGAAATCTAGGTTCCCTTATAGGAATTGAAGTTGACAAGTTACGTTTGCAGGTAGTTCTCGCTTTCACAGCTTCCTTTTTTTATTTTGGTTTCTTCCTAATTTTGTATCTTTTTCTCATACGGCTAGTATAACTAGAAACCTCAAGTAGGACTACCTTCTATTGGCACCCAATTTTCTTACACTTTTTAAATTAAATTCCGTGAATATATTCTTATTATTGTTGTTGACAAATGTATCACATTTACTTTGATTAGCTCAATCAACTTATTTGTATATGCGGATTGATGAGCAAAACTTATGCAGTGACTTGCCAAAATCTGTCAAATAATAAATAATGCAGCTTATTTGCCTATTTCTTGCTTCGCAAGATGCTTTAAACCAGTTATGAATATATTGGTATGGTCTTTCTGCTTTGAATAAAGTTTATTGGGGAAAAATCCAAAGCATTTTAGTATATTGAAATGCTGTATGAATGAAACCTGCAATTAGAGTTGTGATACTCTTCAGTGGAACCTCTTTCTGTTATGTTTTGTCCTTTGGCCATCACATAGGGATCAGATGCATACTAGGCTAGAAATCAAGGGAGAGGGAGTAGAAAAACTCAATGGCTTTAAGAACTTGTGAGAGAGCACTTGCAATGGTGGGGATTGTAGAATCTGCTATTGTCTGAGATTATATATGTTGAAGCGAGGAAAGAACTTAAGAAGAGAAATTTCTAAACAAGAAACTATACTTTTTGTTTTTAGCAGATTGTCAGATTTATAGTAAAGAGTTTGTATTGTAAAAGTTTATCCCACTTACCACACATTAAGTATTGTTATATAATAATTGTATTTAAATTTAGTTTAGTGTTTCGTAGATATTGATAAAGATTGTTATTTAATCTTACATATTGCAAGTGAGGATCAATATTTTTATTAATAAATAATATTCCTACTCTTAGACAATTTTTTTTAAAATTATGAGAATCATTTCTTCTTTATTTAGCTACCATCTGAAGCTTAAGGGTTTAGAGGGTTTGGATGTGCCAGTGGCTCTAGTAGTTGGCTCCAAAAAAAAAAAAGAAAAAAAGAAAATGAAGAGCTACATTGGTGGAATGTGTACACAAATGAGAATTGATGATCTTCACGGGTCCAAGATTTTTCAAATTTCAGCATTATTTAGTAATACCTGCAATGACACCAGAGCCATAAGTTCTTACCATCTTTTTTTTTTGTCTTTTGCTTATTCCCATTCTTCTCAATGCTTGAATTTTGATCACAAACAAGTCTACTAGCAACAACTATGATTCATCGTTGCAAGCAGAGATTGCAACAACAATAGTGCATCTATGGTTGCAGTGACATAACACACCACATATACTGTGCTAAGTTGACAATGATTGCAATAATGTTGGTGAAAAAAAATCAAGTAAGGATGATCAAATAGCTACCTAGTTTAGTATTCCTTGATGGTTAAATCATGTTGGAGAGAAATAGACTCAAGAGGGTCTAGACATGAGAGGTATTACTTTCCCACATCTTCTTGACAGTCTCTTGATGCATGAAAGTTGAGGTAATAGAAGAAACAAGACCAATCACTTGATGCATGAAAGTTGAGGTAATAGAAGATACAAGACTATTCAGTAACCATGTAAAAATGACATAGTCTAATGTTATTTTGAAAACTTGATGGTACCAAAATCAACAAACAAAAAGCTCATAACTACAATATGTAGTTTTAACCATTGAATCTAATTGTGATACTACCGCTGGAGGCATACATGTCAACGATGTAAATGGCACACCATGGCATATTCGGGCGATCAAAAATGACACGTGCTATTTACCATGCATGGGAAATGGTGCATGGTGCACATGGCATGCCAAGTTATTTTTTGAGGCTTGATATGAAAATATGATACATACTACATGTAAATGTGTTCATGTGTATATGTATGTGTATGTGTATAGATATATACATATCTATGTACACACACACACACACACACACACACATATATATATATATAGAGAGAGAGAGAGAGAGAGAGAGAGAGAGAGAGAGAGAGAGAGAGATACATAGATACATACATATTTACATATTTATTTATATTCTTATTTATAAATTTTAAATATTAGTGCCATATTTAAAATGATGTGTGCAGCTCCATGCACTATGGTGCACTGTTGCCATTGACAAGTATGGTTAGAGGAGGTTTTGATTCAGTAAGAAGAGATTGATAAGTCGGAAATTTGAGTGATAAAAGTTTGATAATTGAGAAGCTAGAAATCATTTATAATGAGTAATGTAGGAAGGGCCATGTAATGGGTAATGAATGAGGAGTGAATGCAATTGCTACAGTAGTTGGTGCAATTGGCACATGTGGCCCTAGGTGAGAATTGAGTTAGCAAGAATAATGTAGTTTAAACTAGTTCAATGTTGTATAGGTGTGTTTGTGTGCATGCAACTGAGCCAGGATCATAGTTGGATTGTGAGAAAGCATAGGGGTGAGTGCATTGGGTAAGAGGTGCAATTGGTCACGGGGAGTGTGTGTGATGTGTCATGAGATGGGTGGAGTTGAATTAGAGTAGCATTGGGATCAAGATAGAAAGAGCAAGGGAGGGATTGCAGCTAGGGTTTAGTCAGTCAACTTTGCTTTGGTACCATGTTATGGAAAATAAAATTTTATATTCTTTTATTTAGTAGAGACCCCTTTATTGATAACTGAGTTATCAATGTGTCTATCAAGACAATATGCCTTAGCATAACAAAACTAACATACTTCACAAACTATACAAAGCAGTTTCCTAAAATAATGTCTTTTACACTAACAAATTTTTATTATATACTATAAAATATGAAAAAGCAATTATATTTATACAAAATAAAACATTTTTAAATAATGAAATCATATTCTTAATATTATATATGTTCTAAATAATGAACATTTATCATGAGATGCATGTAGATAATAATTTATAATGATAAACCTAATGATAACAAATAATTGAAGTTATGATGTAACTTTTATTTTATGTCATATATTTTATGAAGTGTATAAAGTGGATTATATCACATTATATTTATGAAGAAGTTTATTAGAAGATAACGGTTGATATTTTAGTGTTCCATGTATATTTAAATATTTTGTTTCATTTATAACTAAAGAGAGCAACTATTACATTGATGGTGAATATTGCTTTATTATTAGTTTTGTATCTAGTAATGCCAAAATTAATTCTAAACATATTTTTCTAATCAATTTTGGTCGATCTTTAAAATTATGCCTCAAACACCTTTTCAAAACTCCATTATAAGAATATTGTGAAAATGTCTTGGTAAGGGTAACTTGGTAAGAAACTGAGCATCTATTTTGTTGGTTTAAAAATATTGCTGATAACCTAATTTTAACCTCATAATGTTCTTAATTGATTGAAAAGTAGTAGTCAAACTTTTGCTTTAATATGCTTGTCAAGACACCAAATGACTTTAAATACATTGAATTACATACCACGGCATCAATGAATATACCATGCACTGATAATTGTGTAGATGCATTGGTGTAACCCTAAGGGAGGATTAACCTCATCCCTAGGGATATAAACTTACAATTAGATGAAAAAAATATGTGAAGGCATTTGTGTAACACGTTATGGAATTCCTTGCCTGCCTAGGTAGAGCTCATTTCTTTGTTCAAAACTTGACTAGTGCCGATTGCCATTTTCCTTAACTAACCTATCAGCTAGCTCTATGGATTCCTTTGTCTATCATGATCTATTTCATTCTTTTCATTGCCACTTCATAGATTCCAGGGATCCTTGATGCCTTCTCACCAATATATAGGACTATTGTAATTTTTCTTTGATTTTATATGTTCTCTATTCAAAGCTTTTCTAGGGCTGTATGAATACTATACAAATATTGTTATGAAAAGTTCATCCAATTCTCTCTAATTCTTGTCATGGTATTAGAGCCTAAGGCCTTTTCTGTTCCTTGTATTTCCATTATTACAACTTTCATTGCAGTATTATTGTAATCCTGTGGCTTCATTGCTGCACTTTAATTTTTTTATAATTGTGGCCTTTATCGTTGCATTACTGCAAACATTTATCATCATTGCAACTTTTATCATTGCATTGATGGAAATTATTTCCATTGCTGTGGCCTTCGTCTCTGCATCATCATAAACTTTTTCCTTGCTGCAGCCTTCATTGTTGTATTGTGGACGCTGCATTTTTTTCTTTTCTATTTTTTTTGTAAACAAACTAGCTTCCCTCTTTATCAACAACAATAACAATATCCACATGCCCTTGGTTCATGTTCATTTGAAATTGATGGATGCAATTTAATTTCAACTAAGAAGTTGCAAAACATCTATTCATCATACCCATTGAATGGAAAGAACTATCTGAAGTGACTTAATTAGTTTGTTGGTTCTTGAAAGGGAGCCATTTATAAGGCACGTAAAGACCAAGAAGCTTGTTAGGAGCATTTGAAAGACATCTACAATATGTACTTGTACTCTAACATTATCATGTAATATCTCTCCTCATTCTTTTAAAGTTTCAAAGATACCAATTTCTTGCTCCTAAGTCATTAATTTAGGAGACAAATCATGATCATCTTCTCTCACAAATATATTTATATTTTCATTACCTTATTATTAAGAAAATAATCTTGGCTGATATATTCTTGACAATAGTGGTTGGTCATGGTTATGTTCTTATAAATAAAATTTTCATACTCTGAATTATCAAGTCATATATTAAAATTATTCACCTATCCATTATCCATTCAAAGGCTAACTAAAAATTCTAACATGTTGTTATGTTTGTTCTTTATATTGTGGATTTCAAGAACAAATCACGCAGAGAATGATTGAGCTTGCACCTTAAGAAAACTACATAGAAACTCTAAGATTATTTGTTATCTCATATAATCTAAAATTTAATAAAAAAAAATTAACTTCAACACTTGCACCTTAGTCATCCATCTTTTGTTATTCTAAAAATCATGTTTTATTTAGTATTCAAAAAACACTATTGAAGAATTTCATGGATTTTTGAGAGTTGCGAAACACATGCATACTAGTTTTTTTAATAAATGATACAAAACCATGTTTTTTCTCTCATTCATTCTATTTGGGATAGCAAATATCCAAAAAAATATGGAAGTGTTGCAGATGAATCTATTTTATTGAAAGTAAAAAATGATTAAAGTATTATTTTTTCCACGTTTTTCAATTTGATAAAAAATAAATTTAGTTTTAAAATTAATAAAGTTTGATTCAACAATGCTAAAGACTTCTGCAACTCTCTCTTCATACTTTCAAGAGAAAAGAATAATATATGGCACATTTTGTGTGTATACATCTTACCCAAATGGAGTGGTTGGATGAAATAATGACCATTTACTTGCTACTATAAGAGCTCTTCTTACTAAAAATAGTTCAAAAATAACATTGAGAGAAATAATTTTAATAGCTGCTCACATTATAAATTTGTTATCTACAAGATCCTTGGGTTTAAGAGTCCTATACTAAAGACCTAGACATTTTTTTTCCCATTTAAATATCTCATTGTTCCCAAAATATTTGTTAGGTTTACCTTTGTTCATACATTTTTTCAAAATAGAGAAAACAATCCTCGTATGCGTTTAAGCGTTTTCATTTGTTGTTATTCCTCACAAAAAAGGTACAAATCCTATTACCCTTGAGAATGGTGTATATGTTTGCTGATGTTGCTTTTTAAAAGATCACTATTTTATTAATATTATCTTAAGGAGAAAACATCACTCAGAAATGATTTTTTTTCTTGCTATTACTTCTTTACTCCTATTCCAACAAATAACTTTATTTTAGAATCAGCCACTCCTATTTAAATCTAGCCTATATTAGAACCACTTTTTACCCAACCATTATAGGTTTAATCGACTTTTTACCCAACCATTATAGGTTTAATCGACTTTTTACCCAACCATTATTGGTTTAATCAACTTTTTACCCAACCATTATAGGTTTAATCAAGGAGAAAGATATCTCATTTTATACAAGTCCAATTAATTGAATTAATATTTGTTCTTGTATCAAATGTGCTAAGGAATCATTGAGCTTACAAATAAAAGTACAAAATTTTTTACTAATCATTCTTTGTAGTTATTTTATCATATAAAAATCTTTCTTATAGTCATTAATTCTTATTAGTTTGCATGCTATCTTTATTTGTAAAATCGCCTTTAGTGCTTTAAATAATATGAGTGGGAATAATCTCTGAGGAAAAAAAAAATGAAAATCTTAAAGATGATCAGAACATTAATGTTAGTCAGTAATCAAAATGAAATAAATTATTGAGATGTATATGAGTTTTTATTGTAAAATATAAATTCGATTATAACAACAACAACAACAACAAGTCTTCATCCCACTATAATACATGAATCCTTCGTCTCCATTGTGTCCTATAAAATATAAATTGATTGTTCACTAGAAAAGTATAAAACTAAATTAGTGGCCAAAGACTACATTTAAATATATAAGATTGTTCATCTTAAAATTGTTGCTCCAGTTGCTAAAATAATCTTTTATTAGAACTCATATTCTTAGTAGCTAATAAGGACCAAAAGATATAATAAGTGAAGATGCTTTTTTATAGTGTGAGTTAGAGGAGGAAGTTTATATAAAGATTTCATTGATATATGGCTTAAATGTAGATTAAAAGCTATGTAACCTTAAACAAAGATATTATATAGGTTGAAGCAATTTGTAAAGCATGATTTTAAAATGTTCATCATGGTAATGCTTAACATGGTATACAAAAAAAAAAAAAAAAAAAGGTCAAAGAGACCATATATTATATGTGAATGACATGAATTCAACATAAGTCTCATTGCTATTAGTTTATGTTGATGATATCTTCATGATAGGTAGTAACTTATAAAAAAAATGAAGAATTTAATTAAAATGTTGCTTTAATAATTTGAAGTACTTGATATTGAACTTACCTACACTAATTGTGAAATCTTTATATCACAACAAAATATATAATAAATCTATTGAAAATAGATAGGTGTGCTGGGATATAAGCTTTTGTGAGTTCCAGAAATTTACTTGTAAGCTTGGAGATTTTCTAAAGGATATAAAGATAAAAGAAATCCATTATTAGAGATTGGTAGGAAAAATTATATATTTATTACATACAAGTCTTTACATTGTCTATACTGTTGGTGTCGTAAGTCAATTCAAGTATAATCTTAACGAATCACATATTGGGATAGTGTATAAAATTCTATAATAGTTAAAAGAAATCCCAGATAGAAGAGTTATATTTAAAAAAGGGGATTGCAAATTATGCTGATTTTTATGACTGATAGGAGGTCAATTTCATGATATTACACATTTCTGGAAGGCAACATCATAAATTGGAAATGTAAAAATAATGTGATAGCAAAATCTAGTGTAAAACTAAATTGACAATGAATCTATGAATTGTTATGGCTTAAGATCATCATAGAAGATTTAAAGTTGAATGGAAATGTCTTATAAGAGTTTATTGTGATAATTCATTAAACATCAATATTGCACATAACCCCGTGTAACTTGATCATGCAATGCATATTGAAGTTGACATACATTTTATAAAGGAGAAGCTTGCCATTGATTTTTAATCATAGGTGAACAACTTATGGATTTTTTATCAAAATATTATCATGTAGGTTTGAGATGGATGACATCCATCCATTAGTTTAATGTAGAGTGTGAAAAATTATCTAGAAGTCCTCTGCTTGCTAGCATAGTCAGGGTGTGCATTTGTTAGTTCTTTAGCCTAGCACATGCCCCGAGTTGACTTCCATTTGACCTTCCTAGTTAATCCACTAGCTAACTTTTAAATTCCACCCTTGACCTTGCTTTATTTTCTTCTTGTCATTACCACATCATTGATCTATGGGACCCTTGATGTCATCTAATCACAATCTGTAGGACTTTTTATATTTATTTTGTAATTATTATATCATGATTTTTATATATTTTCTATGAGAAATACATTTAGGATTGTATTAATACTACACAAATTTTGTAATGAATGATTTAATCAATTCTCACCAATTCTTATTAGTATTAATGCATTTATAAGGTCAAATGCATTGAAAGTCACATAAAGAACACCAATGCACCACACCATAAGGGGTATAAACTCAATGCATAGATAAAAGTGTTATAGTGTTGATGTTTATATAATCAAATTGAATTTCATGTTAGTGAATTACACTATAGGGAAAAAACTAGGCATATTACGGTGAAATCAGATTTACACTAAGGAGCTGGTTCATCATAAAGGCACTAACCTGCATTGTATTATAAGGGGTATAAAGTCAGATGCATTGAAAGTCACATATAGAGCAAAAATGCACGCGCCCTAAGGGCTATGAATTCATTTATATAGATAAATGTGCTATATACTAATGTTTATACAATCAAATAGACTGCACTCTAGAGAGAAAACATGCATCTTGAGGGGTGTAACTATAATTTACACTAAGGTGCTAGCTCACCATATTGATATTATGTGAGATATAAACTTATGGGACTCTTTTGTCTTATAGATTTTGAATTGCAACAATTTATGCTTTTTGTTATTAAACCACTTAGAGTGAATTGGGGGCGGAGGTGTGGTGTGAAAATGCACCGCTGGTATCTTT
Organism: Cymbidium sinense; assembly: GCA_021442155.1. NCBI lineage: Eukaryota > Viridiplantae > Streptophyta > Magnoliopsida > Asparagales > Orchidaceae > Cymbidium > Cymbidium sinense. The sequence continues at coordinate 29,484,323 of CM038217.1, forward strand.
TTGGGAAATTGTGTTTTGGCCATATTTTGGAAAATCTGCAATGGGGAAAGCTGCATTTCTCAACCTGACTTGATAGAGTGTGGTAGTTATCAAAAAGCCGTGGTCAGACTTTTTTTAAAAATTGTAATACATATCACAACTTCTTAGACAACAGCTTTTTTTATAGCATCACTATATTTTTATATCGGTGCAACTGTCCCAAATAGACCCTTAGCCTACTTGAATGACAAACCTTTATTTCTTTAGTGCAACATATCAAATATTATCTTAATAATCATGATCTTGGCTTAATGCATCTTCCATCCATTTAGGATTGCCTTGGATGAGGAATCCATAGCTTTTGACTAGGCATTGAACACCCATATTTAGGATCATTGATTTAAGCCTAGAAGTCATTGCAATTTCTCTAACTTAATGCTAATGTTTATATTAAATTCTTTACTTAATGCCCGCAATTATATCACTTAGGTCTCTAGTTTGAAGCTATTGTTGCAACCAAGGCACCTTGACATTTTGAATTGGGGTTCACTTGTCCAAAAAAATTTAACTATAGGAGATTTTGACATGGTTTACTACTATTCATGGCATTTGTTTATCTATCGTGATATAATATAATAGGACATATATGAGATATGTTTTATAAAGCTAACCAACATGAAATGTGAAGTTGAGTGACCTTTGCAATCATGAGTATTCTTCTAATTTGAAAGGATAATTAATCATAACAATGGAGCTTGGGTTCATAGAAAGTCTCAAACTCAATTAAATAAAACCCTAAAAAATATGTTGTAGTGGTGTCATCTCTTCCTTAAAAAAGGGAACTAAAAGAGATTTTGACATGGTTTACCACCATTAATTGCATCCATTTCTCTATCATGGTGCAACATGATGGGGCATACATGAGATATGTTGCATAAAGCTAACCAACATGAAATGTGCAATTGAGCAATCAATTTAATTATTTTTTATTTTTATTTGGTTTGTTTGTATTTTGATTGAAATCAAATATTTTTGATATCTTTTAAAAAATGTCTTTGTTTTTATGTGGTGGTGATGATGGTCACCAATGGAGCAACTGTGCTCAGTGGTCGTCAATAGTGATGGAAATTGACGATGATAGTTATTTAAAAAAATACTCAAAACATTAAAAAGTGATGTTGATTATTTTAAAAAATAATTTGACTTTTTTAACAAGAAAAAATAAAAAAACACATGAAAATAACATCAAATAATTATAATTTTACAAATAAATAAAAATAAAAATACAAATACAAAATAAAATTGATTCTAAACATGTCCTTACATTTGTTGTAATTTTGGAAGTCATATCTTAGAGGTATTGATGTGAAAAATGTATTCAATTCATATTGAAAATTCTTATTCAACCAGAAGGTGAAGGAGAGGATAATGCTAGTATCAAGTTAACATATGACTTAGAACAATATGAATACTAGATTGAATATTGTAATCTCATTGGACAAATTTGTGAATAACATCAAACAAGTAGTTGTCATCAATGATGGGTGGCATTAACTTCTTGCCCAAAAGGTTTTTATTTATTTGTTTTTAACAATAGAATAGATATGGAGAGAGTAATTGAGCATAGGTTATGATATGATACAAAAATTTCTCAAAATTAATTTGGTTTCATGCCAGGTAGGCCTACTATGGATGCTTTACATTTGTTGAGATGTTTGATTGAGAAGTATAGAGAGAGTAAAGATGATAAACATATGGTATTTATTGATCTAGAGAAAGCATATGATAAAGTTCCAAGAGAAGTACTTTTGGAGAGTTCTAGAAATAAAGGGAGCTAATCTTGCTTATATTCAAGTCATTATAGATATGTATATTGGAGCTATTACTTGTGTTCAAATACTAGGAGGTTTGACCAAATATTTTCCTATTTCAGTTGGACTACATGAAGGATCAGCTTTAAGCCTATATCTTTTTGCTTTAGTTAGAGATGTTCTTACTAAACATTTATAGGAGGATGTATCTTGCTGTATGCTTTTTGCTGATGATATTCTTCTTGTTGATAAGATGAGAGAGAGTTCAAGAGAAACCTAAATTATGGAGGTCAACTTTAGTGTCTAAAGGATTTCATTTGACTAGATCTTAAACTAAATACATGACGTGTAATTTTAGTTGTAGAAGATTTAATGGTGGGGGTATTACACAAGTCATTTAAAAGAGTGAGTGTTTTAGATATCTCATGTCTATTATTCAAAGTGATGGTGAAATAGATGGGGATGCTATTAGTAGAATTCAAGTTAGATGGTTGAAGTGGAAAAATGCATTGGGCCTATTGTGTGAAAGGTAAGTACCACTTAAATTTAAGGAAAAATTTATAGGATGTTAGTGAGACATGTAATGCTTTATGGTATAGAATATTGACCAATAAAAGAGAAGCTTAAAAGTGTTGTAGAGATGAGAATGCTCGTGTGGATGAGTGGCTTTATACTGAGATAAAATGCAAAATGAATATATATCAAAAAAGGTTGCAACAACTCTAGTGGTAGATAAGATTAGAGGGAGTTACCTTAGATGGTTTGGTCACATAAAACCCGTTGATGACCCAGAGAGTAGATTTATTAGATTACATGTTAAGAAAAATAGAGGTAGACCAAAAAAGACTTGGTAATGAAGTATAAAAATTGGCCTTCTTTTATTAGAATTAAATGAGGATTTGACACTTAATAGGATATAATGGAGAATAAGGATTCATGTAGTCGACCCCATGTAATGGGATAAAGGTTTGTTGTTGTTGTAATAGAATTGGTATGGAGGCCATATGTACCAAAGAAACTAATGTAACTAATACATGAGCCTCCTAACAATGCTAGTTTGTGAATTATTAATGTAAGCAACATGTGGTATAGAGTTTATTTGAATAATTCTTGTCTATGAGAAGTCCCAAAATATCTTTCTTAAAATATGGACAAAGTCAAATTAGACAATTTAGATTCTGTCATGCTGGCAAAATTGCCAGTATTGTAAGGTCAATCATTCAATAGGATTAATTTATACTAAGATTATGTATAACCCCATAAATGTGAAATAATACGTTGATATGTGTATCTTAATGCATGACCATGCAAATGAATCGCATGGACTTTCAATAAAATTCAAAACCAAAGTTAATATCATCCACGCTTGTCTTTACTACACATCACTTAATTTGAAGGGACAAACGTTTTACTATAGGGATGATATCACTTCGTAAGTACCCTGTTCTTACACTTTGGCCATATAACCTTTAGCTTTTGATTAGCTTAGTTTTAAAGGAATGATAAGAAAAAGCCTTGAACATGTATTGAGTTTATTGACTTATTTAGACGGTTGAATACTGTTTTTTTTTTTTTTTCATTTGAAAAGCTTGTTGTCCATTCTTAGATTCCTGTTGAATATATTTACTCTAATTTTGAATCTCTTATAGATGTTTATGACTTCAAGTTGACAGGGTAGGCTTCTTGCTCGTGCATGCAACTATGCTACTGCTGCTGAGATTTACCAAAAGGCCCTAGAAGCACGGTATGTATATGGTGTCTATATCATTCAATAACTACTGCTAAAAAAATATTATTTGATCTTTGATAAATTTCATTTATTTATGGGTCATGTAAAGATTTCTCAATATTAGTACATATGCTTTGCTATTACGGTGATCATTAATTTTTTAATTCATCATATAAGAACTGTGGAACGTCACGAGTTACTTTTGTAAGTTTGGGCCTGGACATCACATTTATTCTGAGCCATCACCTACCTACCATCTTTTCTTGGATGTTCATTATTGATGTTGGTGTTGTTATATTATGGCTTTTGCCCCCACTTCCCATCCTCTTCAAATAATTTTTATATGTTCATAATGCTTGATCATAATATATCTAATTAACCAAGTTCTCTAATTGCAAGCTTTTGTTTGGATTGATGATATCATCTGTACTGAAAGCTTCTGATTCCTATTTCTGGGATCCAAAATCTGGTCTCTTCTTATGGGAGAATTTGTGTTGTTTACAGGGTTATCAAGCCATTCTAAATGGCAAATAATATGTTACCCAAAAATTTTGCTCTTATTTTATGAGGATTTTAAGATCTAGTTCCAGATTTTTCATAGGCACAAGCCTCTATGGTTAATTATCATCTCGATAATGAGAGAATTTTTGTTTAGGGCTAGTCATTAGGCACTAAGAGCATTGCATATAGTATTAATAATTTTGAGTTGAAGTTGAGAAATTTATTAGTGTTAGCTTAAAGTAGATATTGGGGGTAATTGACGAATCTGATCAAAATTCCATAGTTTAGTTGTTCCATATTGCTTTGGACTCTAGACTACTTAGTGTAGGTGTTCGACTAATCTGATTGAAAGGTCTTTGTTGACAATCATTAGTTGTATTGTTTAAGGAGATCTTATAGATTTGGAGTGGATGCGATATTTTCAAGATGATCTTAGCTAACTAAAGGTTTAATGCTCTATTAAGTGTACTCACGATCTACAAGTTAAGAAGGCTAAGATCGAGAACATCCAGACTTTGACCATGAATGTAACATAATAGTACTATTTAAGGACATAATCATTTAGGTAGAGGACATCACTCATAATCATTATTATTGTCGTGCCATTTAGGGGAAAACTACATGGTTAGAGGAACCTAGTCATAACCACTCTTTTTATGGTGCTATTTAATGGGAAAGTCACGTGATTAGATGACAATTGTCACGTTTTTACTAGGATGAGATATTTTGAGAGTGACTATAAATGTATGCTTGGTATGAATTGGTTCTTTGTGAGCTTTATTTATCTTAAATTTATTTTGCTTGACATACTGTTGTAGAGGGAGTATTGAATGGATGGAATTTTGCTGTAAGCTTATATGGTTGATTTTAATTAAATATCTTTTAGATTTTTATAATTTTTTCAAATTTTTATATTATATTAGGTTTTGGTCTAAAATGATTGTTATTTAAATTTGGGGCATTTTCTATAGGATTCCCCAAATTTAGATGCTCAATCAATGCAACCATCATATTGCATTGCACACTTTATCGACCATACTCCTTATATATTGAGGATCAGGTATATGAGTATGGATTGAATTTATCTTAAAAATTCATTGTAATACAGATCTTATAAATTGTATGTAGGTCAAAAAATTTAAGACTTATGAATGCAACTTGTATGTGTTATGCCAAGAGTTTGTATTTTAAAAATGAATTTTTTTTGTTAAAGTCCTTGAAGGTTGTATGTGAATATAAAATAAAAATGATCCGATTAGGCAGGGTATGAATTAAAATCATTCTCCATTTCTAATTTAGTTAATATTTATAACTTGAACATTCCTTAAAAACATTGCTATCATTCACTTGCCCATATAGGGAGCACAATTAAACTCATTAAGTGACACTTATGACTTTTCCCTAGGGCTGAGCAATGTGCATAACTTGATAGTTTTACGTGACCTTAAAAGGGAGTTTGTATTTCTAAATTAGTTGCAAATGCTATATGCATTTTAAGTTAGACCTGTTTTGATTCGTGCAACATTCATTTAACTCGCTTGTCAGGCACCTACAATCATTGAGTTTCATGAGTTTGAACATAGTCTAGAGTGTTTGCATATTTTTCATTGTGGGATCAATTTGAGCTTGTTTTTATATTTGTTCAAACATCATCCTTAAACTAAGTTTGAGCATTTGACACATCAGTTGGAGCACATATGGATGTTTAGTTCCATGGATTTGAACATAGTTTAAAGAAATTACTTTTCAAGGCAAAACAAATTTAACTTATTTTAATTTACCTAATGCTCATGTCATTTTGAGTGCTTAATTCACTTGTTGGAGCACATGTGGACATTGAGTTTCATGGATTTAAACATAATTTAGAGAGTTTGCTTGCTTTTCAAAGTAGGGGTATGGTTCGCTTGAGTTTATTTTTATATTAGTTCACAGTGCATTCTTAGACGTAAGTTGATACATTTTTAGACATAAGTTGATACATTTTGCATATTAGATGGAGCACTTGTAAACTTGTTTGATGTTCTTACATGATTTCACTGCATTTATATGATGCACTTGCACACTTTTATTGACCTTACATAATGCACTTGCGATTTTTAGTGTTTTTACACAATGCCTATTATTTTGAGGCATTTTAAGAATTGTCTTGTAATGTATGACATTGCTTGAAGATATCCATCTTTTGTTATTTGTATGAGTATTTTCATGATTACAGTATTTATAAATGCTTTGTTTTGAATTTTTTAAGAATGTCTTCTATCCCCTTGTTTTGTTATGAACCGGCAAGATATTTTAGTGAGATGGAATCATTCAATTATTATTAAAATATTATCATTTTCATTTTCATGTGGTTAGACTTTAGTGTGGTGGGTTTTATTGGGTAATCATTTGTCCTTCTATGGTTAGGAGAGGCGTGAAAGGTCATTTTGATCCTATTTTCGTTTGCTTTATTGTGTGTAAGTTTCAGTTGTTAAAGAGCATTTCGGGAGGTTTTATTTTTGTTCATAGGTGAGATATGTATTTGTGGTGGGCCCTTTACTATCCAATTTTTTGTTCAATTTTGATCTTATGACACATTACATTTTGAATGTTCAATTTTGTTTCTTATTTTATAGTTTTTATTCTTTAATTGTTCATTATTTTATTATTGTTTCATTCAAGTGTAACAATTCATTTTGATTGCTCTATTTTTAAATCTTGCCAATATAACATTTTGTAGCCTAATGATGTTTACCGTATATAGGGTGCATCTATGGGAGTGTTATGCTTTTCTCTCTCTTAAAAAGGTATGAATGTTTGGTGTTATTTTTCTCCTTTTCTTTTTTCACTTTTTTATCTCATATATAAAGGGACGAAAAGCAAAGGAGAGTGAGAAACATTAGAGGGATTTAATTCTTTCTATTTAGAGAGATAATGGGCGAGAGAGGTGTGGAGATGGAGAGAGGAAGATGGTGATGAAGAGAAAAGAGAAGGAGAGAGTGGGAAAGCAGAGGTTGGTGAAAAGCAGGAAGGAGAGATGGAGTGGTTTTGAGACAAAAGAAAGAGAAGGTGACGAGAGTGACAAAAGGAAGTGGAAGAGGCAGATGAGAGAGGGGTTATAAGCAGCGAGGTGGTGATTATGAAGCAAGGAAGTCAGTCATGCATGAAGGATAGAGAAAGAAAAATGACGCAACATACTGGTTATTCGAGGTCAATCGTGTATTTAAGCTGATGTTGGTGGTAGTTGCCCAAATTTAGGGGAGATGATCGACGAGGGAGGCTCGACTAGGGGTTGGGGTTGACGGTGATTTGCAAGGCTTGAAAGAGGAGAGCAGCTGAGGTGTGTGCAATGTGACAAAGTTCATGTATGTGAGGTAAATGTGAGAGAAGCTAATTTTGATTTTTCGAGTGAAGGGAGGAACATAGGGAGATTTATGTGAGGGAGGGGGAGAGGGAGAAAGTTTGGCGTTGCATGCATTGGAAGAGGAGACATAGGTTATAGCATTTGAGGGGAGATGAACCATTTAGGTTTAGATTTTTAGTTAAATATTTTATCATTATTATTTTATTACTAGTAGGATGGTGGGATGAGGATAGGCGGTGTAAGATGGAACCTGAAAGATAGAGATTCTTGTCGTGACATGCTATATGAAATTCATTGGCTGTGATAAGATTTTAGAGTAGTTTTATTCTAATTTATTTTTTGTTTATTTTTATAATATTTAAATTAATTCCAAATATTAATTGAATTTTTTTTTCTTATATATAAGTAAAGCAACAATAATGTTTTTGAATTTAATTTTAATATGTATTATGCAAAAAGTTTTAATTGATCATATGTGAATGGAATTTGATAAGAGAAGATATTATATATATATATATATATAATTTTGTTTTTACTTTAATTTTTAAATGATAATATAGTTTATTATTATTATTATTACTCTTATTATTTATAACACCTTGTATGCATATTGATGCTCTCACAAAAATCATTATTTGTGCACCTTGAATCACGTGTCATCACTTTAGTTGCAAATAAATTTTTTTGTGTCGCTTCATGTCATGGATATAGCAATATGCATGCCATTTTTAGTTAATTTTGACATTTTTTGTTTTGAGAATAGATGATGTTTTGGAATTTCAATTGCAATTGAGCGTTAACCAAAAAACAAAGGGGGTGGATGAGTTGTAGCTCTCTCTTTGTCTCGCACTCTTGTCCTATGGAGGGACATAAGGGCCATATCGAACCTTATTAATAGAAAAAAATAAAAAGCTTAATTTATATGCATGACCCTCCCCACATACACATGCATTGAGTCGATCGTGCTCACTTCCTTATTCTCTCTCCCTCTCGTCATCATCTATAGTTGTTGCCACTCCTACTGCTATGGGGTCTCTAGTTGTTGCTTTTCTATTCCTTCTCTTCTTTTCTTTTCTTCCTTTTTTCTCTATATTTTGTCTGATCCTCCCCTCTTTCCTTTCTTTACCTCTCTCAAATTCTCTCTTTCTCCCACTTTATCTCTTTCTCTCCCTTCGCCTCAATATAAACTCTTTTTTCCCAGAGATTCAACCCAACAAAAAAAAAAAAAGAAGGAAAAAGAAAAATAAAAGGGAAAAAAGTGAGGAAAAAAAAGAAAAAAAATGGTTATTCAATTTCAGCAATTCATTACCATTCCATTACCTTGTTGTTATTGACCACCTGCACAAATATAAAGTAGGTCGCTCACAATGTTTAAGTATTTATATCGTTGGTCCGGCAAAGTAAGGAAATTATATTGTGCTTGTGAAGTTTTTAGGAGTATACATCTCCATGTATACATCTTTATTTGGCCTGGTGGAGAGAAGACCCATTCATATTTTTTTACCATTGTTGGAGTTGCCGTATTGTCAAAAATAAGTGCCTATATACATCTTTCGTGATATAGAATGAAAATTTAATTATAATCTTCATGCAGGTACATAAAGACCCATACACTTTTTTCTTGATATGGTGGGGATAGTAAATCCAAAATTAGTGTCTCATACAACATCCATAGATGCTCTTTCTTAGCATGGTAAGCATACTCAGTTTTCCTATAGACACCCCTATATGGGAAAAACTTGATGTTGTCGAAATCTAGACTAACAAGGAACTTGAAATAGAATAAGTTCAAAAGAATTTTTGGATCTAAAAATGTGACCAAAATGAAATTAAATTACAGAATGACATTAGTTAAGCAATTAAAATAATGTACAAGTTATGATGAAGGAAATGAAAGAAACCAAAACATGAACACAAATTAGAACTTGAATTAGATTTATAGGAGACTTAGAAGGAACTTGAAGCTCATTTGTGAGCACAAAACCTCTTAATTGCACAAAAAACTCTATCTAACACTTAGAACCTTGAAACACACACTTCATGGATTGACAACAGAACAATAACAACAAGAAGCATTTATCCCACTATGTGGGGTTAGCTACATGAATAATTTTTCTCCATTGTGTCAAATTATCATTTACTTCTAATAAATTAAGATCATTTCTTATACATCACAACCAAGTCTTTTTAGGTCTACCTCTACCTTTGAGCTTGAGAAAAAAATGAACTAACTTTACTCTTATTTATAAGTGGAAGAATGATCACCCTTGGTCCCACTTGAATGAAGCATGTTCAAATTCATGTTACATGCAATGCATTAATTGCTTTAATACTCTTAATCAAATTTGTAAATCAACACATGCAAGAGTAGAAATGTTAGTGCTAATAAACTTAAAATAGAAATGGTGTGCATGAATGATTGAGACATCAGGTTCTTACATTTCAATTGTGTTCATGTGGATTCAATTGTTTTCAAATGAAACAACCTAATCTAATTACATGTCATGGGCTGCACATGCACCTCAAACAACTTGTATGCCAATCACCAAAAGTAATTCATGCATGTCTCAAGCAACAACACTGTCGAAAAACTCACTCCTGTGAATGAACATTAGACATCTTGCGAGCGACTGCACACTCCCATGAGCGATATGCACTCCCAATAAGCAATGCTATTTTTTAAGTGGTGTGATGGATCTACTTCTAGTTTAATTCCTAAGCTTAAAAAATAGTGAAATCCTGGTATCAACAAACTAAGCTTGTTGGCCGCCATGAGTTTAATAGCAAGAAACTCAATGTTACTAATCATTTAAACTCAATGTATTCTTATAGTGCTGGGAAGTGCATCTTGATGACAGTACTTGATAATCAGAATGTTTGTCGAAAATATTTTGCCTACCTTATAAAGGAGGGTTAAAGAGCCTGTAATCACTTTTAGTGGTATGACAATGCCTTCAAAGCTAAAAATCAAGTATTTTGACTCAAGGAGCCTAATTTACCCATCTATGATAACAAAGATGATTGCGAAACTATTAACATTGCCAAAGTTGAGGTTGATATGGTGAAATCTCTTGAGCTATCTTGCCTTTATGGTGAGGCCGTTAGCCTTATCTTTTGAAATTTGATTCTTCATGACCTTAAGATTGGAGTTGATAAGATTTTCATTTTTTGATGATATATCATGATATCATTCAAAATGAATTTCTTAATCAAGTAGATCTCTGGGCAAATACTTGTGAAATTTATGAAAAAAATCATTTTCATTTTTCATTTGTATATGACTTTTAATGTCTATTATGAAGAAACTTCATTTAAAAATAAAAATTCTTTGTGTAATTTCAATCATAAAGTAATAATGAGTTTGTCTTGTAGGCCTTATCCTCTGCACATAAAACAAGATATATGCTATGATAAATTCCTAAGTAAATTGAAAAACACATGTGAATGATCAATTTGATCCTTCGTTGGCAAAAAAAATGAAGTTGACAAGCTTTGAATTGACAAAATGAAATCATTCAAAACACTCTAATGATGGTTGTTTTGAATGAAAAGTTTAAATGCAAATTATCTTATATTTAAACTATAAAATATGAAAAATTCAAGAAAATTATAAAATTAAAGAAATGTTCTAGTAAAATTTTATCACATAAGGTTTAAAGCAAATCAATTTATCCATTATCCACAATTTTTTTTTTTTTTTGAGAATTATACATCAATTTAACCTCATCTTATAAAGAACAAAGTCATGTCAGCATCTTTATGACCCACTCTCAAAAGTTTATGCTAGTAAGGACACACATGTTTTCCTAGGTAGTTTTGTCGTTAAATGACATCAAAAATAAGCGAGCATGATCGAGGCCCTATAACTAGGTAACCTAGTTTAAGATTAAGCAATAAAGATCCACCTCAACGCTTTTTGAAAAAATTGCAGCAAGGCATATGCATTATTGGTGCTATGTGACATGATGTGAGGTGTGCTTTAGAGCTCACTCGACAGAATTTTTTGTGAGGCGCAAAGTTTTCTTTAAAAAAGTCAAATATAAGTTTTAATTATCCTAATACACACATGGCCTAACACAACCAATCTTAAGATAGACATTACCCAGGTGCCTCTTCTCTTGTGATTACTCTGCTCCTTCTACATAGTGCTAGCCATCGCTGCCACCATCATTACTTGTGAAATTTTTACTTTAATACTGAACAATTGAATTGAAAGAGAAAATCTATTTCATTGAAAAAATTTTGAATTATAGTCATTAGTTCTTACTTAAATATCTTATATTATTTTAATATTTGTATAATACTTCTTACTTCATATTTTGATGTCAAAATATCAATATGTTACATACTTTTTGCAATTTTTTACTTCTTGCTATATTAGAAGGTTAATGTGTTTCATTTTATTATATCAGTAAGTTAGAGTATCAATATATTATTTTTTGCTTTGTACTTCAATGTGCATGCAACTTCTTTATGCAATTTGTTGATTTTGATGCTTACGCCTTAAAACACCTTAAGGCTTATACTTTAAAATGCCTTGAGGCTTACGACTGGCCACATGGATGAAAAACACCTCAATACCCAATTGTGGAATTTTAAACTTTTCCCAGTTCATCGAAAAATGACACCATTAAATTAGAATTACAGTTATAACCCATATATTCTCCAATGCCCTAAATACCCTGAACAATAAGTCATATGATGAAATTGATAGGGCATAAAGCATTTGATAACTAAAGTATATTGAAATTATCCTCTTAGTTAAATATATATCTTAGGTTTTCAAAGTCTTATTGCACAACATAGCTCATCACTGCCGATAAGAATCTTTCGGTTAGGTTGAGTCAACTATATTTTTGTGCTAATATTGTTGATCATGATTTCTTGAGATGATGAAACCATATGATCTTAATTTGATTTGTCACCATTCTCCGTATTGTCCACTTTAAACTGTTGCTATTATACACTAAATTCTTTTGCTTAATAACTAGCCTTAATTGAAATTTTACACTCATTGCTGAGAGAGATGATTAACAATAGATGCTTGTGCCTATGAGAAACTTGAAACTAGATCTAAAGTTTTTATAAATAATGAGAGTAAAATGTTTGGGTTGTGCCTTGTTTTTAAAATCTAATTTGCTTTTAAAAGTTTGACATTGAATCAACATAAACTCTCTTAGGAGAGGTGGGCTTGAATTTTCAAAAGTCCACAAATTTCTGACAATTTTGTTGAGAATGATTTCTCTATTCATTTTTTTGGTTAGTCATACAAATGATATAGAAGTGTTTAAATTAAAATAAATTTAGAATTTGAAAATAAAAATGATTTCTTTGTGAAATCTGAATTTCTCGAGCAAGGTGCTTTTAATAATTGTTGCATAAAGCTTGGCCATTTATTATCATATGTTATTTTATTCTATCTTTACATTTTGAAACTATGGGGTTGGATGTCAAATAATTGAATACTAATTCCCCACCTCTTTGGTGTGTACTTTCATACATCCGTCACTAAAAAGGTTTGCCACTAGTGGGTTTCCAAGAAGAAAACTGTTGTTAATTGTTCTTGTGATGGTCGACATCTGGAAGAATCTTTTAGGAGATCCCATCATCAATCAAGCTCCTCCGTCTTAAGGGGAGGCTAATTTTGACCTCAATTTCTTAATTGAGGAGATGTTTACCCCCATTTTCACGATGTCACATTCGCTGTCCATCACCTCCATTTTGTTCGATTGGAAAGGCCTTTTCTTGGTAATTTAATGCTCTAAATGAGTGTATGTGGTCTGTTTTGCGAACATTTGATGTTTGATTACTTTCAATGTATGCGACGCACTTCATGTTATTTTGGCAAGATGATACATCCACTATTTGTTGTTTTTGTCATATTCGATCAAGTTGAGTATGGGATAGGCCAACACTGCTCTAGATGTAATCTAGCTCTAACAGCGTTGACAACTTCAGTGCCCACTGTAATGGAGTGACTATTAGGCCTAGTATATTTCTACATCCTCATATTTAGTAGTTAGGTGGTGGATTTCTAGGAATCTGTTAATTTGTGAAGTGCACAGATTTGGTTGTAAATAGTAGTGTAGTTACTATGAACGTTGGCCAGTGAAGCTAATTTGAAGCTAGAAGAAAGGCAATGCAGCACGTTGCAAATGCATATGCAGAATGTTATAAAAAGTGGGGGGATTAAATGGAGCTTCCTTAGAACCCTCACTTCCTACACTTCATTTGGTCTGAATGTATGTATTGTTTCTAAAATTGTTGGAACAGTTATTATTGAGTCTTGGATAGTCAATGATAAATTAATTTGCTTTGGTTATTATGGCGAATATCTGCTGATTTACCTATGTAAAGGTAGACTTGTTTGAAGGCTAGGATGGAGATTAGGGTGTAAATAATTTGACCAGAAATTATTCAAACTAAATCATTCAAAGTCAAGTTAACTCCACATACAATTCTTAAGAGGAATCAATGAGGAAAAAGGATTTCTTATGCTGACCCAAATAGTTGGCATTTGGTTGATTCTCTTATTAGATGTATTTCTAAAATGGATAATAAATTTGAAATTACAGTTCTAATTATACCTTTAGGTAGCTTCCAATTTTCTGATCAAAATTTACTTATCTATTAGGCCATGCTAATTAATATTTTCATTATTTTGCTTTTTTTTTTTTCCATATATTCTTGTGTGCCTGTTATTGTAAATTAATGTGCTTTGCAATCTCTATTGGTCACCAGTATCTGTGCTATGGATGTTTTTTTTTTCTTACTATATTTCACTTGTGATAGTTTTTAAATGGTCAGTCCTGATGATTGGGGTTCATTCCTCAATTACTTGGGCTGTTTGTTAGGGACTGATTTCAGTTGGTCAACAAGCTGTTCTGGCCAGCAACGTTTATCAGATAATGTTCATTTTCAAGGATGTGAATCAACGAATATTCCCCTCGAAGTGGTAGCTTTCTACTTTGTTATTTGATATTTTTTGACTAAATAAGCTAAACACATTTTTAGAAATAGTGGTTATTACTGCTTTAATTCGAACATTATTCTTATATAAAATAATTCTGCAGTTTGATTCACGCATAGAAAATGCATTGTCTTTTGTACAAAAGTTGCAAATGGAAGCCCATGATGGTCTTACTAGATGCCCTTATTTGGCATCCATTGAAATTGAAAGGCAATGCCGCCTTAGGGGAAAAGCTGGTGCCAAGCTAATGGAAGCTTTATTAAATTACTTTCACAGGTTTGTTTTCTCATGTATGCTTCTCTTCCTTTGATTGGATAAGTTCCTAACATAGCAGCATAATGACATTGGACCCTACCGTTTTTTATTCCACAGCATCTGTTTTGCTCGTGACTCATTTAGTTTTGAAATAAAATTTGTAACTCTTAATGGGTTCTTGTTTTATATTTTTAATCGTTTTTTTTATTAGCATTAGAGACAGCAAATGCAATGACTTGAGTTTCTCGAGCTGCATGGAAATCCAACCACAAAAAATAGCAAAAGCATCAAAATTTAATATTTGTTTTATTAAATTAAATTTTGTAGCAATTGACATTGTTGACAACCTTATTTATTTACCAGCAAGAAATTTTAGATTTGGTTCATTACGCACCATGGAGCTGGTGGGGTTAGCTTATGGAATAAGAGTATTTTTCAGTTTAAGAGTATTATTCTGGATTTCTGTTTATACTAGTTTTTAACTGCTTTTGTTGTATTGGAATACATTTTTTGGCTCTTTCTAAATATTGTTCCTTGTCGACATAACTATCCTTCTCTCAACTATTTGGAATTGGCTTTATAAATCTATTTATTTCTTCACTTCTTATTTTGAGTGCTACATGTGATAATAACACAAGTTTATTGGGCCTTTTCAAATGTTTTTTCTCACCAAAGTTTGTATGTTGAGATTTTATTATAGTATATGGGAGATTCAAATGCAAAATTTTGATAATAATTTCTAAGATTTTTATTAACCGACTAATTGCTAACCCACAAAGAAGCAAAATTAATTGGGCCTTTTTATACTTTTACCCATGATATCCTTGAGGGCCATCCTTTTTTATTGCCCACTTCGTTTTACATAAATTTTATCTTTGTAACTACTTAGCATGTCTTTTGTTCTGGTTGTACTTGTCCAAACCTTCTTTATATATCTGGTACAAAACCCTTCGACGTTTATATGTTTTTTATTGCTTATACACAATGAAAAAATTAGGAATTGCTGAAGGGGTGAAAACAGAGGAGGCGAAAGAAAAGAGGAAGGTTACCATAGTATATAGCTAAATGAGAGAAGCTTTCATACTACATCTAAAAATAAGGAATGATTTCCCAAATCTATTGGTAAGGGCCATCCTTGGAAATCCCATTAAAAAAAACAAACTACTATCATATCACGAGAA